>CM077671.1:93231830-93684330 GCA_039707655.1 Elymus sibiricus
TGGCTTGAGCGGGTAATGCCGGTGATGTTGCGTGGCTTTATCCCTGAGGATGAATGGCTAGTACTGGCAGAGCTGAGCTATTTCTTCCGTGCTCTTTGTGCGAAAGAACTATCGCCTGACGTGCTAGACGAACTGGAAGAGTTGGCGCCGGAGTTGATCTGCAAGTTAGAAAAAATCTTTCCACCGGGATTCTTTAATCCAATGCAGCATTTGATTTTGCATCTCCCGACCGAGGCAAGATTGGGGGGCCCGTGCAAAATCGTTGGTGCTTCGCAACTGAGAGGATGCAGAAGACGCTTCGAGCAAAATGTAAAAATAAACGTAGAATTGAAGCATCGATGGCCGAGGCATTCATTACTGAGGAGGCGGCAAACTTCGTGACAGCACACTACAAAGCCAAGAATCGTCATTTGCATAATCCGAGGCCTCGGTACAATGATGGCGACTATGAAAAAGGTCGATCTAACCTCAGCCTATTCAAAGGGAAGCTCGCACCAGCCGGTGCTTCGAAAGCAATAGCGTTGGATGTCAAAGAATGGCGGACCATTTCGTTGTATATCTTCAACAACCTAATAGAAGTGCGGCCGTACATCGAGTAAGTTCTCGGTACATTGTTTCGCAACTTCTAATTCCTTTGAAATGCTCCTATTCCTGGATATGTGATACAGTCGATACGTCGCCAAATTCTCGGATGGAGCGGTGATCCAAAAGGATTCCATCGAAGAGTATGAGCTTCTGGCAAAGCATGGAGGCGGCCATCCCGGTTTCATCTCTTGGTTCAAACAAACGGTAATTTCCATTAGACCATTTCATTTCTTCGTCTAGTTTGCGGCTAATGCAACAATCCTTTCGTATTAAACTTGTAGGCTAATGCAGAGTCTATGGACTCCGAATTGAGACAAGTCGCTAATGGTTTTGACTATAAGGTCTGTTCATTTGACAAATACGACATCAACGGGTATCGCTTTCGTACTTTTGGCAAAGAGCTATCTATGGCCGACCGAAAGTCTACAAATTGTTGTGTCTCCGCTGTCGGCGATGGAGGTGTCGAGTATTATGGAAGAGTTGAAGCAATTTATGAACTTAGATTCTTTGGTGAAAACCCACCAAACGACGTAGTCTTCAAATGTTATTGGTTCCAGCCGAAGGAGACTAGAAGGACTCATGAACATATAGGGCTAGTCGAAATCAAACAAAGCACCCATTTAGATGTTCCCGATGTCTATATTACGGCTCAACAGGCGACCCAAGTTTTCTATCTACCGTGGGCCTGCCAAACTGATCCAAATCTGAATGGTTGGGATGTCGTTTATGATGTGCCGCCACATTTTAGACCACCTCCCCTCAATGAAGATGATTATGAACCTCACATTAACCCAGACACATATGAAGGAGAATTCTTCCAAGAAACACGTCTTTCCAAAAAACGTTTCAAGAACCGCTCTACTTCACCCCAGAACATTGAGGTAGACAGCGACAGTGAATCCGACTTCACCCCTGAACCGGAACAAGAAGAGACGGAAGAAGAAGAGGTTACTGCTGCGGATGACCTCTCAATGCTTGACCGATTACATAAAGGAGGCCTTCCACATGTTGCTCCCGATAGTGATGATGATGCATTTATTAATGATAGTGATGATGATGATGCATTTATTGATCCCGGAGCATATATAGACGATGAAGATTATTATTAGTTCATGTCAGGTATACATGATGATGATACACTCAAATTATATATATACATATTATTATTCATGTCGGTATTCATTTTTTTTATGTTGTACTAATTTCGTTTACTCTTTGTCATGGCAGGTGTTGAAATATGGTGGGCGCGGGTCGAGAGCGATCCGAGGATCCTTCGTCGGCGCGTGGTGGGAGGGGTACTTCCATTCCACCCCAAACTCTCCGGAGAGCGTTGTACGACAGTATTGGGACACCCGAGGGCGCTTCTTCGTCGGCGAAGTTGCCGACCGGGAGAGGAGGTCGGGGGAGAGGTAGGAAGGCTCCTAAAGTTACACGTGGTGGCCGCGGGAGAGGTAGGAAGGCTGCTACACCTTCCTCGCCGCCACCCCCAGCTGATTCACCCGAGCATAGGACTGCTACGGTGGACCCGTCTGAGGTGGGGGCTACAAGGACTCCTGTCCACGAGCCTCGGGTCGACGATCCTTCTGTCTCAGACGCGGCCACCCGCGAGACTCCTGTGCCAGACGCTTCGTCTCGCGAGACTCCTGTGCCAGACGCTTTGTCCTACGAGACTCCATAGGCTTCCACCGGATGGGATACTTGGCCGGATCTGCATCAGCCGGAGCCGAGTGGCCATGCTGATGGTGGCGGGGATCGGCTTTCTGATAGCGGGGACGAGGTGGTTGAGGGCACCGTCTACCAGCGTGGGTGTACACGGCTCCCGCCCGTGCCGGCGACCCGCGAGCAGAGGTGGATGATTAAGCCTGAGTCGCTGAAGTAAGTGCATTTACTCTTTTTAAACCTTTTGCCTTCATGTTTCTTCACATATCTATTGCGTTGGCTTTGTCATACTGCAGGGGTTGGATTCACGCCAAGGATGTCCGCAGGCCCAACTCCATCCTTGGTGTGATTTTACGGCATAACTTCCCGGGGTTTGTCACGTTGCCCGGCGAGGGTCAGCAAGAAGAGGTAGGATTGAAATGGGAGCACTACTTGGCTGCCCCTGCACCGCCGGAGGAGATGATCGACGGTGTGTTGTGCCACACGAGGGCCGACATGGTCATCAGGAAGTTCTGGGTAATTTCTCCTTTACACAATTAAAAATCAATAATAGCTAGTTATTGTACTAATCAGTGTTGTCTCTTTTGATTGCAGACCTTCTACAGGTGTGAGGAGGGATACGAGGAGGCCGCGGCAAAGCTTATCGATTACGAGTGCAGGCGCCTACTACAGAACTTACGGCACGAGGCTCGAGTACATGCTATTTGAGACTACTACGTCTCGCAGCGTATTAAGAAGGCCAAGTCGTCGTCCCGCCGAAAGTTTCTGGACAAGGAGCAGTACATGAAGGTAATTACCTATTCTTAAGGCCTTGTACTTAGTTTCCTTTGCTTTGATTCGTAGGCGTAGCTCACGAATTTCTCTTTATTAACTTAGGTGCCCCCTAGATGGTGTGCGGATAAGATGGGTTGTTGGGAGGTGTTGGTGAATGAATGGTGCTCTGACCAATGGCGAGTCATCCACGACGATGCCAAGGCACGGCGTGCCCAAATGGAAGGTGTGCCACACCATCAAGGCAGCGCCAACATTTATCAGTTCGGGCGGAACTGGGTATGTGTTTTGCTTCATGATTCCTGCAATTCATTCTTGTAGTGCTAGGTTTACCCATTATTAATACTTTGTTCCTCTCTTGTAGGCTCATCACAATAAGACAGAGGTGCCAGCGGTGTACGACCTCTATGCCATGGCCCATACTGCCTCATACAAGAAGGTCAAGGCATTCTCTGAGTCTGACCTCGATGATCCCGAGAACTTCCGCAATATATCCTCCCACCACAAGCTCGTGAGGTACAGAGATATGGGGAAGGCGGTGAATGGGGAGGACTTCAACCCGAGCCAGCATCCACTTGATCCAGACCTGGAGGCCCCATGGCTCGATAGCCATTGGAGATGGACATATACGGTCTTCGAGCACTCTCCGGCAGATCAAGGCGCGCCAAACGAGCTCCTGTCCTGAGATGCCGCCTCGTCCACGGCCAGTCCAGCTCGCCATCGAGGTTAGTCATACGGACTCAGATATGTTTCCTCCATTACATTGTGTGTGCGAACAAAGATGATTACAATGCTAACGAGGAGTTGTGTTGCAGGCTGCTCTGCAGAAAGAGAGAGAGACAACCCAGGCGCTTCTGGCGGAACAAGCCCGGCAGGCGGCGGAGGAGAAGAGGGATCTAGAGGAGAGGACGGCTAGGTTGTTGGAGGAGGAGAGGGCACGGAACGATGCGTCTAACCGGGCCATGTACGAGCTCGTCGTGGTAAGTTTCTTCTTCATATTAGCCAAATCATGCACTACATGTTCTTTTCATTAATAACCAATATGATTGACTTGGCAAAACCAAATGTGCAGACTTTGTGCGAGAAGAACGGCCAGACCCCTCCGCCGATGCCAGTCATTACCATGGCTGGAACGGTGAGTTCCATTTCAATGTTCATTAGTTACTAGTCTTAACATTTCAGCGTCATCATGCTAACGCAAATGATCTTTGGTACAGCATAACTCCCGAGCTGCATCGCACGACCCGAGCAACCCCAGTGCTTCACCTCCGTGATGACGAGGACGATAAGCCCTAATATGCCACTTACTTGGCTCATTTTCTCAAACAAATACAAACATAGCACTTAGACAAACTTAGCACTTAGACAAATGTCATATTTTACCTAAGTTAGCTTTGTTTCCTATAAAATGACATAGTAAGCTTACTTACCTCCAAAATGACATATTGTACCTAAGTTAGCTCTAAAATGACCTATACTTAGCATTGTTTCCTCCGCACTGACATAATAAGCTTAGTTAACTCAAAAATGACATAATAGACTTGGTAACCTCATAGATGCCATAGACTTAGCTTATTTTCTTGCAAAATGACACAATAAGCTTAGTTAGGTAAATAATGTGATAATTACCTAGGTTATATCTAAAATGACACAAATAAGCAATAAGAAGAAGAAAAACAAGAGGAGACAGAGAAAGAATCTTGCCACACTTTGGCTTTAGGTGCTCAAATAGTTAGCCACAATTTGGCTTGCCGCAATTTTACCACACTTTGGCTTGCCACAATTTTACCACACTTTCCTTACTTGAGGTGCTCAAATAGTTACCACACTTTGTCTTGCCTAAGGGAATCTTGCCACACTTTTTCTATCTATGACATGTGGGACTTACTGCTAATAAAAAAAAATCTTGCCTTAGTTGTGGCAAGAACCAAACACACACCTAACATGGTCAAACTTGCCTAAGTTGAGTTGTGGCAAAGTGTGGCTAGTTGTGTCTTGAAACCAAACAGCCCCTTCATCTTCTTCTAATTCTAGATCTTCTTCTACTTCTTAATTCTAGTATTATTTTTCTAACTTTCTTATTTCCAATTTTGCAGATTTGAGACGAGTTCACGGCAGCTTGCTTTGATGTAGTGCTAGGTTTACTTTCTGTTTTCATGTATTGAGTCATTTGTATCGATGAGACTATATGTATGTATGGATGAACCTATTGTAATATGGCGAACAATGTGGCATTTGATACTTTTAATTTGGTATAATTGTTGGTTGATCATATATGGCTGTTGCACATTGTTTCTGTGAATTATTTATGTATATATCATATATTGTTTGTTTGAAAATTGTTGAATGTAACAAAAACAAAAAAAAGAGGCAATACAGCCTCTTTGCCGTCTGCCCCGGACGGCAAAGGCAGCTATGCCGACGGCCGCCGTCGGCAAAGCTGCCACGTGGCGGCCGCCTGTGAAACCTGGGAAAACAAGGCTGGCCCATTTTGCCTCTTTGCCGTCCGCGGCAGACGGCAAAGGGGGAGGAGGCAGACGGCAAAGGGGGGGGCGGGAGGCAGACAACAAAGAGAGGCGCTATGCCGATGGCCGCCGTTGGCAAAGCTGCCACGTGGCAGACGACAAAGGGGGGCGCGAGGTAGACGACAACGGGGGGCGGGAGGCAGACGGCAAAGGGTGGGGGTCCGTTAGCCGCTTGACGGTGGCGCCATCAGTACTATGCCGTCCAGGTCCTTTGCCGTCTGCAAGCTGACGGCAAAGAATCTTTGCCGTCCGCTGGGCCGAAGCAGACGGCAAAGAACCCCTTTGTCGGAGCTCGTTGGGTCCAAAATTGTGCCGTCCGCTAGCGGACGGCAAAGGCCTTTGCCGTCCGCCTTTTGCCCTTTGCCGTCTGCCATGGCAGACGGCAAATCTCCTGATTCTAGTAGTGATACACAATGCATGAGGATGACAATAGTGCTCTCAGGTCTGGCGCTTATTTGAGAAGATGATGACTCAAGATAAAAGTAAATAGATAATCCCTTTGCAGAGGGAAGCAGGGATTTGTAGAGGTGCCAGATCTCAAAGCTTAAATCAGAGATAAATATAATTTTGGGAGGTACACCCTTCCTGTCAACGTTACAACCAAGATTTATCAATATCTTCCATGGTAAACACATTAGCGGCAGTTCCCAAGTAGTAAAAGTAAAGGTTTACTCCCCCTCCACCAACAATCACACTCCACGGCTAGCCGAATCCACGGGTACCATCCATACCAACAACTTTCCTGGGGGAGTTTTGTTTAATTATTTGTATTTTTTTTGATTTCTGGACTGGGAATCCCTATTACCGCCCCTCTCATGTAAGGACGAGTGAATAAACACTCATCATGAGAATAACCCGCTTAACATGGAAGATACTGACCGCCCCCTGTCGCTCCATGAGCGGTCCAGGCACACAAAACAGATGTTCATTTGAATTTTTAGTGGTGGCACATGCAAATTTACTTGGAACGACAGGATAATACCGCATATAGGTAGATATAGTGGACTCATATGGAATAACTTTGGTTTAAGGATTTTGATGTACAAGCAGTATTCCCACTTAGTACAGGCGAAGACTAGAAAATAGATTGAGAAGCGGCCAGCTAGAGAGCAAAAACGGTCATGAACATGCATTACGAATAATAAACATTGAATACTAGCATGAGTAGGATATGGACACCATGAACATAAATATCATGAAGGCTATTTTGGTTTTGATTCAACTACTTGCATGAACATGTGCCAAGTCAAGCCACTTGAAACATTCAGAGGAGAATACCATATAATCATACCACATCACAATCATTTTAATGCATGTTGACATCCAAGATAAATCATTATCTACTCCTAGCTACTTAAGCATGGCATGAGCAACTATAATCTCTAATTGTCATTGCAAACATGTTTGATCATAATATGCTGAATCAAGGATACTAGGTTAAACATATTTACAAAAAGAAAAACAAGTTGAGTTCACACCCGCTTTTCTCTGCCACGGTCAATTCATCAAATTTAGTCATTATTTCCTTTCACTTGCTCGACCAAATGATAAGAAAATAATAATAGTGCAAGAGTGTCGTGGACTAAGCTGGAATCTGCAACATTTTATTCAAGAGGAGAAGACAGAGTAACATGGGCTCTTTGTTAGATCAACAATACTGCATATGAGAGCCACTCAACATTTTCATCGTGGTCTTCTCCTTGGTACGAATCAAATAAAAGAAAAAGAATTTCAGAGAAACACACCGAAATATTTTTGGAGTTTTTGTTTTTTTCTTAAAGAAAGCAAATTAACGAGGGAAAAACGAAAACAAGAAAAACTATTTACACGGGAGAGCTCCCAACAAGTAAAAGAAGAAACGAGAAATCTTTTTGGGTTTTCTTTTGATACTACAATTAATTTAAGCTAGAAAGAAAAGCCGAAAAGAAGTAGGAAATATTTTTGGGTTTTCTTAAAGTTTCTCAAACACGCAAGAAGAAAGCGAGAAAATAAATCTAGCATGGATAATACAATGAAAAAGTATGAACACCGACAACTAGAATGAAAAGTGTAAACATGAATGTAATTTCGGTGGAAATACGTACTCCCCCAAGCTTAGGCTTTTGGCCTAGCTTGGTAATCACCATCCGTAGCCTTGATAATAGTCGGAGTGATAGCCCACCGAGGTCCTTGGCGCAGCCTCCTCAGCCCTCCTGGCAACTTCAACCTCCGCATTGTACTCACGGGCCTCGCTCTCAAGAACATAGTATCTTCCCTACTATGAAAATCAGAGAGAGCAGGAGCAGGAAAAATAACAGGCACAACGGGATCTTTATTAAACCTCAAGTTGTAAGTATAATTAGTGTTGTGCCCTAAAGGAACCTATGACGTTTCATGGCCTCAAAGTCTAAGTACTGAGTAGGTAAAATGGGATCGTTAGGCCAAGGTGATACATTTAGATTCTCTGCTACACGGGAGGCATAAATTCCTCCATAAAAATGGCCACTAGCAGCGTTGTGCTGCAATCTCCGTGCAACAATTGCTCCAAGATTATAACGTTTATCTCCTGTTATAACAGTGTGTAGGAGACTCAAATCAGGAGCACACAGTGTGCTGCAATCTAGCTTGCCTACGACACATTTGCCATGAAATAGTGCAAAGTAATGTATTGATGGGAAATGGATGCTTTTAATTCTACCTTGTGTCACTCCCCTATCTTCAAAGAAACAAAGATTAATCAGAAATGACTCATACTTAGATGTTGGTGGTTTGTCTAGCGAACCCCAATATGGAATTTTGCATGCTCTACTAAACACTTCTAAAGGCATGGTGAAGGGACGGTCATAAAGGTTGAATGAAACTCTAGACTCACGGAGAAAATATTTAAATTTCTTCGTGAAAGTTTTTGTGAGTTCGAGATGTTGAGGGCACTTATCTGCGATGAAGGGAGCAAGTTCTGCATTGTGGATAAATTGCTTGAATTCCTCCTTGATACCCGCACCTTCCATGAATTCATCACACGGCCATAGACATGATTTGGTTGCGGCATCGAGCTTTCACTTGGCTCAACATAAGATTGTCGGACCGAGCTTCCGCTTGATGAGGCCTCCGAGGATCTCCTCCTTGAAGAACTCCTAAAGAATTGCATTTTTATCTGCGAACAAATTTCTGAAGTATTTTTGGGACACAATTTTTTTTTGACAAATCTTCGTAAGATTGATAGAAACTACTCCTAACGATGCATAGAGGCTATATTAAGCAATCAAACTACTTAGAACTCTAAGAATTCAACATGCAAGCTCATCTACAGCAGCACCAAGAGTAGCTAATTATTCTAAAAATAACCCACTAAATCAAAAACTAATTGGAGCAATGGAGGAGTCACATACCAAGTAACAATCCCCCAAAACAGTTTCGGAAACGGAGCTTTGAGCAAAGAGATCGAAATTTGTGGGTTCGAGAGCAAGAACACGGGAATGAGAGCCATGGTGATTTTTTTCTGGAGGTAGGAGATGACATGGGCTAAAGGGATAAGTGAGGGGGCCCACGTGGGGGCCACAACCCACCAGGGCGCGCCTTGGGTTGCTGGCGTGCCCTGGTGTCTTGTGGGCACCAGGTGCACCCCCTCTGGTGTTATTTGCACCAGAAATTCAGAAATATTCCGAAAAAAATCGTATCAAATTTTCAGGACATTCTGAGAACTTTTATTTTTGGGTCATTTTTTATTGCATGGAGTAAATAGAAAACAGGATAAACATGGCATTTTATTTAATTTTTCTAAGTAAAATAGAAAATAAATGGTGGGAGCAGAAGATTGTGCCTACTAGATTCATCAACTTCATACCTCTCAAAAACGATCCATTAATAAGGTTGATCAAGTCTTATTAACAACCAATTCCGATTAGCATGAAACCGAAGAAGTTTCGTAAAACACTAAGTTACCTCAATGGGGATATGCATATCCCCAACAATTATTATATCATATTTCTTTTTGGCAGTAGGTAGAGGTAATTGAAAACTTCCAATAGTGAGTGTTGGAGATTCTTCAATAACATTTATACCATTCACTTGGAATTGTTTCTTTGGAAAGTGCACCGTATGCTCATTACCATTGATATGAAAAGTGACTTTGATTTTATTGCAATCAATAACAACCCCTGCAGTATTCAAAAAGGGTCTACCAAGGATAATCGACATGTTGTCGTCCTCGGGCATCTCAAGAATAACAAAGTCTGTTAGGATAGTAACATTTGCAACAACAACGGGCACATCCTCACAAATACCGAAAGGTATGGCAGTTGATTTGTCGGCCATTTGCAATGATATTTCAGTAGGTGTGAGTTTATTCAAATCAAGTATTTTATATAAAGAGAAAGGCATAACACTAACACCAGCTCCCAAATCACACAAAGCAGTTTTGACATAATTTCTTTTAATGGAGCAAGGTATAGTTGGTATTCTCGGATCTCCAAGTTTTTTAGGTACTCCATCCTTAAAAGAATAATTACCAAGCATGGTGGAGATTTCAGCTTCAGGTATCTTTCTTTTATAGTGATGATGTCTTTCATGTATTTTGCATAAGGGGCCATCTTTGAGATATCAGTTAAGCAGGTACACAAAAAGACTGGCCTAATCATTTCAGCAAAGCATTCAAATTCTTCATCATCCTTTTTCTTAGATGGTTTAGGTGGAAAGGGCATGGGTTTCTGAACCCATGGCTCTCTTTCTTTACCATGTTTTCTAGCCACAAAGTCTCTTTTATCATATCGTTTATTTTTAGGTTGTGGGTTATCAAGATCAACATCAGGTTCTATTTCAACATCATTATCTGGTTCTTTATCATTGTTCGGTTTGGTATCTTCATGAACATTATCATTATCATTTTCATTATCACTAGGTGAATGTTCATTACCAGATTGAGTTTCAGCGTCGGAAATAGAAACATCATTATTATCAGGAGGTTTTTCTATCTCAGGTTCACTAGAGGTATGCAAGGTCCTATCAATTTTCCTTTTCCTTTTTATTTTTAGAAGGACTAGGTGCATCAGTGTTAACTCTCTGACAGTCTTGTTCAATTATTTTAGGATGACCTTCAGGATAAACTGGTTCTGGGGTCATTCTACCTCCTCTAGTTACTACTCTAGTAGCAAAATCATTCATATTATTATTCATTTCATCAAGCAATGCTTTTTGAGATTTAGCAACTTGTTCTAACTGGGTTTGAACCTTAGAGGCATGTTTTCCTACACATCTAACATCATTACTAATTCTAAATACCAAGTCACTCAAGCGAGCAATCATATCAGGATTATATTTCAATTGTTTCGGAACATTTGCATTGAAGTGATCTTGTTTCATAATGTAGTTATCAAACTCATATAAGCATTGACTAGGATGTTTATTGTAAGGGATATCACTTTCATCAAACTTTAATAAAGAATTTACCTCTACCACCTGTTGAGGTGGTGGTGTGTCAAGGCCATGTAGTTCTTCAATAGGTGGTAAATTCTTAACATCCCCAGCTTTAATACCTTTTTCCTTCTTACATTTCTTTGCCTCTTGCATATCTTCAGGACTGAGAAATAAGATACTCCTCTTCTTCGGAGTGGGTTTAAGTGGTGGTTCAGGGATAATCCAATCATCGTAATTCTTCAATATATTATTCAGTAGTTCCTCAACTTGTTCAGCGGTTCGTTCCCTGAAAACACAACCAGCACAACTATCTAGGAAGGCCCTAGAAGCATCAGTTAGTCCATTATAGAAGATATCAAGTATTTCATTTTTCTTAAGAGGGTGATCAGGCGAAGCAGTAAGCAATTGGAGAAGCCTCCCCCAAGCTTGTGGGAGACTCTCTTCTTCAATTTGCACAAAGTTAAATATTTCCTGTAAGGTAGCTTGTTTCTTATGAGCAGGAAAATATTTTTCAGAGAAGTAGTAAATCATATCCTGGGGACTACGCACACAACCAGGAGCAAGAGTATTGTACCATATCTTAGCATCACCCTTTAATGAGAATGGAAATAACTTAAGAATATAGTAGTAGCGAATCTTCTCATCATGAGCAAAGAGGGTGGCTATATCATTCAGCTTAGAAAGATGTGCCACTACGGTTTCAGTTTCATGGCCATGGAAAGGATCGGATTCAACCAAAGTAATTAATGCGTAGTGCTCAATGTCTTCGCCCCTTTTTGGTCATTCGATGACAAAGGGGGAGAAGCATTGGCTGATAGTCTTCAAACGGGTCTACTAATATGGGCAGGGTGTTGCTTTTTTTTGTTAAGTTTACATCTCTTGTTTCTGAAGATTTGCTATTTGGGTTGTAAAACTTAAGACCCGATGGACGTCTGCACACTTTATGTTTACTGTACCTTTAGCGTTACTTCAAGTTTTATCATATGCGCTCGAAGCTATACTGCCGACGCCCATTTTTCATTATGCATTTCATTATCTTAGAAATATCTTTTAGTGCATAGTGATTGGATTACAAGATATAGGGTGAGATCTCCACAAACTATAACCTGCCATGTGCTCTTTGCATTCCAAGCAAAATCTTCATAAGCACATCTTCAGGGGGAGCTCTCTATATCTTGCAATCATAATCTCCAAGTGTTTATCTTCACATATATCATTCCCGTTGAAAACTTTCAACCAGTTTGTCATCAATCACCAAAAAGGGGGAGATTGTAAGTGCGTCTAGTGCCACCCTTGTTTGGTTTTGGAGTATTGAAGACAAACGTGGTTGAGGGAATAATGTGTTTGTGAGAGTTCACGGGATAACACAGATAGAAGTCCTTGGAGATTCGGTTTAACCGTCGAAGACGACCCCTAAAAATGTCCAAAGACATTGATGATGGCCGAAGCCATTGGTGGTATGCGAAGATAATCGCCTGAAGATAATGAAACGCGAAGACGAAGTCTTTTGGTAGTTTTGTTTCTTCTTTCCTGAGTCATAGGAGCCACCGCACTGTTAAGTGGGGTCGATGTGATCGAAGTCAGACGCTGACGTGATGCTCAACCCAAACCTATGTCCTTGAGTGAAGACAATGAGAGGAAATCTCTTCCATAGGTTGTTGAGTCAGCTTTACTTGTAGCCCAAGTAAAGCTGCCGCGTGTGTTTGAAATCCGACCGTTGTGACACGTGTCGGTTGGCCATTGACCCAGGGTCATATTGGTCATATCAGGTCGGGTTGCCCGCTGGCTATAAATAGCCCACCCCCTCCACCATGAGAAGGTGGATGCTCAGAGAGAGATACGGCTGTTGTCGTTTTGAAGCAACCCACCTCGAAGACATTGAGAGAGAAACATCCTGTGAGGATAAACCTAAACACCCAGAGCTTGAGTGTTTAAGCATCACCGAAGTCGTTCTATTTTGAGAGAGCTGAAGACTTATTACACTTGAAGACTATGATCTTCCAGACGGTTAGGCGTCTGGGTCTAGAGCAATACAAGAGTCATTGTGGATCGCCGGGTGACCAAGTTTGTATGGGTTTCGGAAGTCTCCCCTGAAGACTTACCTGAGTGGTTGGGCGCTGTCTAAGTGACTTCGGCTCAAGGGGAATAAGGTGAAGACGAGGTCTTCTGAGTTCAATCTCAGCCTCCCTAACCAGACGTACAGTTGTCACGGCAACTGGAACTGGTCCAACAAATCCTGTATCTTCATCAAGCTACTGGTTCTATCCTTCACTCTTTTACATTTTGTACTGAACTGTGAAGCCATTGCTTGAATACTTCTGACTGAAGACATTCCCCGAAGACATTCATAACTGATGTTTATCTTCATACTGTCTAAGTTTGTCTTTGACTCATCTTAGCTTGTACGATGATAGTGCTTAACTTGCCTGAATGTTTTCATTGTGTTGCATGCCCTGCCTACATCCTTGATATTATCCCTACCTGATCTTGTTTCGCTTCTGCCTAGTTCGAATACATTCATTGTTTCAAAGCCTTTCATAAAAATCGCCTATTCACCCCCCTCTAGTCGATAACTAGCACTTTCAATTGGTATCAGAGCAAGGTACTCCCTTGTTCTGTGTTTCGGTTTAACCACCTGGAGTTTTAGCTATGTCGACTGCACGGATTATCAAGGTCTTCGCTGCGTGCCCTGTCTTCGATGGCACCGACTACCCCTACTGGAAGAACAAGATGCGCATGCATCTCGAAGCCGTTGACAACGACCTATGGTATGTCGTCATGGCGGGCATTCCCAAGGTTGGCTAAGGTGTTACTGCTGCTGATGTGAAGAGGTTCGCACAACTAGACTCCACCGCCAAGAACATCATCTGTGGTCACCTGACCAAAGGACAGTATGGTCGTGTTAGTGCATTGAACACTGCAAAGCAAATCTGGGAATGGCTGTCCAAAGTGAATGAAGGTGTCTCACCTCAAAGAGACTCTCGTGTTGATGTGCTTCGCAACCTGTTCAACGGCTTCAAGAGACTTAACAACGAAAATGTCCAGCTCACGTTTGATCGTCTCACTTACATGTCAAATGAGCTGAATGCATTTGGTGCCACTGATATCACCAAACATGAAGTCGTGAAGAAGCTATTCAGATTACTTGATAGTTCCTTTGACACTCTCGCACTCATGATCGAAGAGCGCCCTGATTTCAAGAGTTTGGATCCTGCCGATATCCTCAACAGGTTGAACACACATGAATTCCAACAAGCTGAGAAGAGGCATATCTGTAAGTGCATCTAGTGCCACCCTTGTTTTCCTTTGGAGTATTGAAGACAAACGTGGTTGAGAGACTAATGTGTTTGTGAGAGTTCACAGGTTAACACATAGAGAAGTCCCAGGAGTTTCGGTTTAGCCGTCGAAGACGACCCCCAAAAATGTCCGAAGACATTGATGACGGCTGAAGCCATTGGTGGTAGACGAAGACATTTGTCCGAAGACAATGAAACACAAAGACGAAGTCTTTTGCTTGTTTTGTTTCTTCTTTCCTGAGTCATAGGAACCACCGTACTGTTAAGTGGGGTCGATGTGATCGAAGTCAGATGCTGACGTCATGCTCAACCCATACCTATGTCTTTGAGTGAGGACAATGAGAGGAAATCTCTGCCAGAGTTGGTTGAGTCAGCTTTACTTGTAGCCCAACTAAAGCTGCCGCATGTGTTTGAAATCCGACCGTTGTGACACGTGTCGGTTGGCCATTGACCCAGGGTCATTTCGGTCATATCACGTCGGGTTGCCCGCTGGCTATAAATAGCCCACACCCCTCCACCATGAGAAGGTGGCTGCTCAGAGAGAAATACGGATGTTGTCGTTTTGGAGTAACCCACCTCGAAGACATTGAGAGAGACACATCCGGCGAGGATACACCTAAACACCTAGAGCTAGAGTGTTTGAGCATCACCGAAGTCATTTTGTTCTGAGAGAACTGAAGACTTATTACACTTGAAGACTGTGATCTTCCAGACGGTTAGGCGTCTGGGTCTAGAGCAATCCAAGAGTCATTGTGGATCGCCGGGTGACCAAGTTTGTACGGGTTTCGGAAGTCTCCCGTGAATACTTCCCAGAGTGATTGGGCGCTGTCTAAGTGACTTCGGCTCAAGGGGAATAAGGTGAAGACGAGGTCTTCTGAGTTCAATCTCAGCCGCCCTAACCAGAAGTACAGTTGTCACAGCAACTGGAACTGGTCCAACAAAGCATGTGTCTTCGTCAAGCAACTGGTTCTATCCTTCACTTTCTTACATTCCTGTTCTGTATCGTGAAGCCTTTGCTTGTTCATAGGTAGAAGACTTATTCTGAAGACATTCATATCTGCTGTTTATCTTCATTATATATAAGTTTGTCTTCGACTCATCTTAGTGTGCATGATGATAATGCTTAACTTGCTTGTATGTCTTCACTGTATTGCATGCCTTGTCTAGATCATTGTTTGTATCCCTACTTGATCCTGTTTACGTTTCCGCACTATTCGAAGACATTTATTGTTTCGAAGACTTTCATAAAAATCGCCTATTCACCCCCCCTCTAGTCAATAACTAGCATTTTCAATTGGTATCAGAGCAAGGTACTCCCTTGTTCTGTGTTTCGGTTTAACCACCGTGGAGTTTTAGCTATGCCGACTACAGGGATAATCAAGGTCTCTGCTGCGTGCCCTGTCTTCGATGGCACTGACTGCCCCTACTGGAAGAACAAGATGCGCATGCATCTCGAAGCCATTGACAACGACCTATGGTATGTTGTCATGGCGGGCATTCCCGAAGTTGGCGAAGGTGTTACTTCTGCTGATGTGAAGAGGTTCGCACAACTGGACTCCACTGCCAAGAACATCATCTGTGGTCATCTGACCAAAGGACATTATGGCAGTGTGAGTGCACTGAACACTGCTAAGCAAATCTGGGAATGGCTGTCCAAAGTAATTGAAGGTGTCTCATCACAAAGAGACTCTTGTGTTGATGTGCTTCGCAACCTGTTCAACCGCTTCAAGAGACTCGACAACGAAAACGTTCAGCTCACATTTGATCGACTCACAGACATCTCAAATGAGATGAATGCACTTGCCGCCACTGATATCAGCAAACATGAAGTCGTGAAGAAGCTACTCAGATCACTTGACAGTTCCTTTGATACTCTCGCACTCAAGATCCAAGAGTGCCCTGACTTCAAGAGTTTGGATCCCGCTGATATCCTCGAGAGATTGAACACACATGAGTTCCAACAAGTTGAGAAGAGGGATATCTACGGTCCCAGTTACAGTCGTTCTCGTGCCTTGAAGGCCAAGGCTGTGTCGTCATCCGAAGACAACTCTGAATGCAGTTCTGATGGTGCTGAAGACTTTGGAAAAGAACTCGCTCTGCTTGTCAGGAAGTTTTGAAAGTTTGCCAAGTCAAAGCGCTACGCAAAATCTTCAAAGCGTGATTCCAAGAGGTCTGGTGAAATGTCTTCAAGAGACAGCAAGAAGCAAACCTATCACAAGTGCAAGAAAGTTGGCCATTTCATCGCTGATTGTCCTCGATGGGAGAAGGAATCCAAGAAGAAGAGCAAGGACTATGACTCCGATGACAAGAAAAAGAAGAAGTATGCAAAGTCTTCATCACACAAGAAGAGTTCATCTGGCAAGGCACATGCTTTCATCGGAAAGGAGATGGATTCACAGTCTGAATCTGGTTCAGAAGTTGAGGAGGCATCTGAGGAGGAATCTGACGCTGCAGTAGCTGGACTAGCAATGGCTTCGGAATATCTCTCCACGGCTGTCTTCGAACCCGAAGACAATGGCTCCTTCTTCACCGAAGGCAGTGAAGATGATGCTGCTCTGGCTTACCATTTTATGGCAAAAGCCTCCAAGGTATCCTCAAAATCCTCACGTCATGACTCTAAATCTGAAGCTGAATCTGATAATGACAAGGAACCTAGCTATGCTAAACTTGTAAAAATTGCCACCAAGCAACAACGTGCCATGGAGAAGATGCAAACTACTCTAGAAAAAAGCGATGACCTGTTGTGCGAAGAGATGAGTCTGAACGAAACTATGGCTGAAGACATGCGTAGTCTTCGTTCAAGGTTTGAGGATCTCCAAGGTCATCATGATGCCCTCTCAACTGATCATGAAAAGCTTTCTCTTGAATATCTTCAGAAAAAGATTGATCTTGAAAATTGAGGGAAGCACATGATGACCTACGGAAGGAAAACGACTCACTCCTAGCTGAGCAGATCAGTACCGCTCATGATGAATTTGATGCTCCATGCTTAAAGTGTATTGCACGTGAAGCTAATGATTCAGCTGCTGAATGCTCAAATGCTTCTGAAAATGCATTATCTTCAACTGTATCTGTGGCACATAACCCCTCGTCTGAGGAAGCCAATACTATCACTGATGACAATGATAGGTTGAAGACATTGCTTGAAACTGGCATGTACAGGAGTCTGAAAGGACATCCGATTCTTTGTGATGTCCTGAAGAAGACTATACTGAACAGAAACCCTAGGAAAGAGGGTGTCGGTTTCGAAAGAAACCTCAATGTTGATGGATCCTACTGGACGCCTGAGCAGTACCAGAAAACCACATGGGTTGCTGCGAAAGGACCTTCAGTCGATCCTTCCACATTATCAGGCTTCAACTGTGCGAATCCTCTCATTATTGATGAATCCTTTCATTCCAACTATAAACTGTTCAAATGCCAAAATGGTGAAGTATTTTCCTTATTTATTGGAACTAACTGCAGGAATGGTTCTCCTATGAAGAAGATCTGGGTTCCCAAATGTCTTCTTGAGAAGCTTCACGTGAATGTCTTCACGACATCTCCCAAGAAGAAGACAAACTCTAGATCAATGTCTTCGAGAAGACATAAGTCTTCATATGATGGCACTAACCATCATGTTTCACAGGAAAAGACTCAGATGACTCATGAATATGTACACAATGGCATGAACCACTATGTTCATCCAACCAAGAATTTCTTTGCTTATTCATTTGAGTACACTAACCCTCCAGTGAAACGTACTATTAGGGCATCTTTGCCTAAATTCTCTGATGCTGCCTTACGTCTCATTGCTTCTAAGCCACCCCTTTGCATGTGGGTGGTCAAGAAGAACTAATATCTTCTATGCAGCATCGGGTCTCCAGATAGGACGAAGCCTATCCCGAGGATCATCTCTGAGGACCCAAAAAATATTCTTGTCTGAACGCAAGAAAACTAATGCATACCTCGTTCAGATTACCTACCATTGTCAACTGTTGTATCTTCATCTTAGCATGTTACTCCTGCATGCTTTGGTGAACTCGAATAATTCTCAATGCAGGAAGACAGATCCAATACCACTGAATGGATTATGGATAATGGATGCACAAGCCATATGACGGGTGATCGAAGCCTATTGATGGAGCAAACTCTTCGACCTCCAACAAAAGATCACATCGTCTTTGCTGACAAGAGCAGCAGCAAAGTATTGGGGCTAGGTAGAGTTGCTATCTCAAGGGACCGGCACATGGAAAGCGTCATGCTTGTCGAATCCCTTGGTTACAACTTGATGTCTGTCTCAATGCTCTGTGACTTAGATATGCTAGTCATATTCGGCAAATTTCGATGTGTGGTACTAATGTCCTCTGACAAAACCAAAGTCTTCGAAGGTTTTCGAAGAGGTGACTTGTACATGGTAGACTTCTCTACAGGACCACAGGTTGCCTCATGTCTTCTAGCAAAAGCTTCAGAGTGTTGGCTATGGCACAGAAGGCTAGGACATGCTGGGATGAGGAACTTACACACACTCGCCAAGAAGAAGCTCATCATTGGCGTCGAAGGTGTCAAGTTCAAGAAGGACCACCTCTGTGGTGCCTGTGAAGCCGGGAAGATGACCAGGGCCAAACACCCCTCGAAGACAATCATGACGAACTCCCATCCCTTCGAGATGCTACACATGGACTTATTTGGCCCTACTCACTATTCCACCTTCTCTACCACAGCAAATAAATATGGCTTCGTGATTGTTGATGACTATTCTCGATTCACTTGGGTGCATATCATTCTTTACAAGACTGAAGTGCAGGATGTCTTTAGGTGCTTCGCAAATAGGTGTATGAACAACTACGACATCAAAATCAAGCACATAAGGAGTGACAATGGCACTGAATTCAAGAACACAGGCCTGGACACCTATCTTCATACTCTTGGCATCACTCATGAGTTCTTTGCTCCATTTACTCCTCAGCAGAATGGTATTGTGGAGCGTAAGAATAGGAATCTTATTGAGATGGCTCGCACCATGCTTGATGAATACAAGACACCACGGAAGCTATGGCCTGAAGTCATTGATACTGCATGTCACATCATCAACAGAGTATATCTTCACAAGTTCTTCAAGAAAACATCATATGAACTTCTCAATGGTAAGAAACCCAATGTAAGTTATTTCAAAGTCTTCGGTGCAAGATGCTGGATAAGGGATCCACACCACACTTCTAAATTTGCACTGAAAGCACATGAGGGTTTCATGCTTGGTTATGGAAAGGATTCACACACCTACAGAGTCTTCAACATCCTTCACAACAAGGTTGTTGAAACTGTAGATGTGCGATTCGATGAAACTAATGGCTCGCAAAGAGAGCACCTGCCTCCTGTGCTAGAAGAACTACCTCCCGATGAAGCTATTAGACTGATGGGCACTGGAGAAATTTTGCCTGAAGAACATATGGTTGTAGAAGAAGTCATCATTCCTCCATCTACTCAGCGCGAAGACTATGCTGAACCCGAAGACAATGCCGCTGATGAAGACAATGCTCAGTAGCCTGAACAAAGTCTTCGCCCTGCACATCCGCGCGTGGCGAATGAAGTCCAAATTGAGAGAATGCTTGACAGCATAAATGCACCAGGTCCACTTACTCGCTCAAGAGCTACTCAATTGGCTAAGTTTTGTGGGCACTTTGCTTTTGTATCCATCACAAAGCCCACCAAAGTAGATGAAGCCTTCAAGGAAACAGAATGGATTCAAGCCATGCAGGAAGAGCTTCACCAGTTCGAGCTGAACAATGTGTGGGAGCTCGTAAAGCGTCCTGATCTAAGGAAGCACAACATCATCGGTACCAAGTGGATCTTCCGCAACAAGCAAGATGAGTCCGGTCAAGTCGTTAGAAACAAGGCCAGACTTGTGGCCCAAGGTTACACACAGGTTGAGGGTATTGACTTCGGTGAAACCTTTGCACCTATCGCTAGACTCGAAGCCATTCGTATACTGTTTGCTTATGCTAACCATCATGACATATGCTTATATCAAATGGATGTCAAAAGTGCATTCCTCAATGGTAAGATTGAGGAAGAAGTATATGTTGCTCAACCACCAGGGTTTGAAGATCCAAAGCATCCTGACAAAGTCTTCAAGCTCAACAAGGCACTCTATGGCCTCAAGAAAGCACCAAGAGCTTGGTATGAAACACTCAAGGAATTCCTCAAGAAGAAAGGCTTCAAACCTGGTTCACTCAATCCCACTCTCTTCACTAAATCCTATGATGATGAACTGTTTGTATGCCAAATATATGTGGACGACATTATCTTCGGCTGTACTAACAACAAATACAGTGATGAGTTTGCTTATATGATGCAAGAAAAGTATCAAATGTCGATGATGGGAGAACTGAAATTCTTCCTGGGGCTTCAAATTCGACAACAACCCAATGGCATCTTCATATCTCAGGAGAAATACCTCAAGTATTGCCACAAGAAATTCGGCATGAATGAAGCCAAAGGCTACAAGACGCCTATGCCTACCAATGGTCACCTCTGCACTGACGAAAATGGTAAAGATTTCGATCAGCAGGTATATCACTCCATGATTAGATCTTTGTTGTACTTATGTGCATCTAGGCCAGATATAATGCTTAGCATTTGCATGCGCGCTCGATTTCAAGTGGCACCAAAGTAGATGAAGCTTTCAAGGAATCAGAATGGATTCAAGCAATGCAAGAAGAGCTTCACCAGTTCGAGCTCGACAATGTGTGGGAGCTCGTGAAGCGCCCTGATCCAAGGAAGCACAACATCATTGGCACGAAGTGGATCTTTCACAACAAGCAAGATGAGTCTGGCCAAGTCATCCGAAGCAAGGCTCGACTTGTGGCCCAAGGGTACACAGAGGTCGAGGGTATTGATTTCGGTGAAACATTTGGTCCTGTTGCTAGACTCGAAGCCATTCATATACTGCTTGCTTATGCTAAACATCACGACATATGCTTATATCAAATGGATGTCAAAAGTGCATTCCTCAATGGTAAGATGGAGGAAGAAGTATATGTTGCTCAACCACCAGGGTTTGAAGACCCAAAGCACCCTGACAAAGTCTACAAGCTCAACAAGACACTGTATGGCCTCAAGAAAGCACCCAGAGCTTGGTATGACACACTCAAGGAGTTCCTCAAGAAGAAAGGCCTCAAACCTGGTTCACTCGATCCCACTATCTTTACTAAATCCTATGATGGTGAACTGTTTGTATGTCAAATCTATGTGGATGACATTATCTTCGACTATACTAACAATCGATACAGTGATGAGTTTGCCTTTATGATGCAAGAGAAATACCAAATGTTGATGATGGGAGAACTGAAATTCTTCCTAGGGCTTCAGATTCAACAATAACCAAATGACATATTTATATCTCAGGAGAAGTACCTTAAGGACTGCCTCAAGAAATTTGGCATGAATGAAGCCAAAGGTTACAAGACGCCAATGCCAACCAATGGTCACCTCTGCACTGACGAAAATGGTAAAGATTGCGATCAGCAGGTATATCGCTCCATGATTGGATCTTTGTTGTACTTATGTGCATCTAGGCCAAATATAATGCTTAGTGTTTGCATGTGCGCTCGATTTCAAGCGGCACCAAATGAGGGAGTCCGGGATTAAGGGGTCCTCGGACTGCCGACTTATTTCTCATAGGCCGGGCTCATGGCCCGCTCGCAGAGTATGGGATTGATCGAAGGCCCCGTCGCCAGGGAGGAGACCTCGGGAGCCGTGGCGTGCCTGTCAAGTTGGAGATAGTAGATTAAGCATGTTTTTCCCTCCGGTGGGCAACCGACCATGTGTAACCCTAATGACCCCTGGTGTCTATATAAGCCAGAGGGTTTTAGATCGTATGAGAGAGAAACTCATCTAGGGTTTTAGCTAATCGATCTCGAGGTAGATCAACTCTGTAACCTTCATACCATCAATATAATCGAGCAGGACGTAGGGTTTTACCTCCATAGGAGGGCCGAAACCTGGGTAAACATCGTCTCCTTCGTCCCCTTGATACCATCGTTCCTAGACTCACAGCTCGGGACCCCCTACCCGAGATCCGCCGGTTTTGACACTGACATTGGTGCTTTCATTGAGAGTTACGTTGTGATCACTAAAAGAATCGATGGCTCGCCTTCTCATAAACCATGGAGTCTGCGGTCAGGATGCCTCCGTCCCCGGACGGACCACCGCAGGCGGCAGTGCCCTGTCGCACGCTGATCCGACTGACCATCTTGGCCAGATCGGAAGCTTCCTCCCTGATCAAGAAATCAGATTTGGGAACCTAGAGTTCGCTGCTGATTCACGGGGAGAACTTGTTTGGATGAGGCCTTCAACTCCCACGGAGGAGCCCGCAGAGCCCGACGCCTTGACGTCGGAAGCCTCGGGCATCGCCTCTGAGGTGACCTCTGCCCTCGGGCTGTTTAGAATGCCCAACCCAGTCACCGTGCTCAGATCCTCCATGGCCGGACATAATCTGCATTCGCTGTCAAGCGGCTCCGGAACCGCGACACTGCGGATTTACCCTGAGCGCCTCGGCAACACGTGCTCCGTCGACGTCTCGCCATGAACGAGCTACTGGATCGGATCCGAACCATGAGCATGGCTGACGACCAGACCCTGGTCTATGACCGGATCGGGCTTAAACATAATGACAGGGAGATTTGCACCCCCTCGGTCACTCACCTAGTCGTCACCGTCGAGTGTCCGGATGGAGCCTCATCCCTCCAACAATCGGAACTAAAAATGGTTTATATCGCAATTTTCGATCATCAAGGTCTCTCTTGTGACCCGGGCTCCGGAGTTCGTTCCGGAAAAAGTTCTGGATCGATCCCCGATCTAGCGCGCAATTCGAACCCCGCGCCGAACCCCGTGATTCCGGACTCACATCGTGGCACGGAACTGAAAATTTTCCCACCCACCACCCAAGTCGAGCACTCAAGCATCGCAGGAGAGTCCAAGTCTTCGAACTTACGGGATGTCAAACAATTATCAGGGGAGTCAGTTCATCATTATTGGGCTAGACTCCTCCTCGTTAGAGACAAAGTACCAGGCTCCAGTGACCAGGAGATAATGGCAACCTTCCATCGCAATTGTCATAATGAAGGGATCCTTAATGCCCTATCCCGTCGACACATTCGCGGTTTCACCGAGCTGTCGGATTTGGTACAAAAATACTGTGCCATGGAGAGCACCTGGCAAGCCGAACGGCTACTTTCGGAATCAGACTTTACCGAACACCCGAGAGGAGATCGGAAAAAGTGCACACCCCCGAATCGGCTAGCCGAACGCGAACCCGCCAAAAAGAGAAATAGACCTCCTACGGGGGCGAGAACTGTCCTTGACGGACTATTGGACAAGCCATGCCCTATACATTCGGTATTGCTGAACACAGGCCCGACACACAGCCTTAGAGCTTGATGGGTCGTCAGGCAGGTCGCAAAAAGCGGAGAGGCCATCCTCAAGGCACTACCGCCGAACAGGCGCTCCACAACGCCACCAGAATACAATGCCGAAGTCCTGACAATCTACGAAACGTTCCCCTCTAGGAACATGAGGAAAAGAGCTCTTAGAGAACTCGAACAGGTCTACCATGTGGTAGCAACAACTTCATGGGCAGACATACCCATCACCTTCGGAGATACTGATCAACCAACCATCCGTCCCGGTTAAACACCGGCCGCACTGGTCCTAAACCCCGTTGTCGATGGTTTCAGGCTACAGAAGGTGCTAATGGATGGTGGCAGTGGTTTAAACCTCATATACGAAGACACCCTGGAAAAAATGCAGTTCGACCGATCTCGCAGCGAGCACAGCAACACAACCTTCTGGGGGATCATCCCTGGGAAAGAGGCGCGTTGTTCAGGACATATCACCCTGGACTTAGTGTTCGGCACGCCCGAAAACTACCGATCTGAAGAACTTCTCTTCCATATCGTGCTCTTCCCCAGTGGCTACCACGCCCTGTTGGGGCGTGACGCCTTTACAAAATTCCAGGCTATACCCCATTACGGGTATATGAAGCTCAAGATGCCAGGCCCCAACGGGGTAATCACAATCAACAGTGATCCGAATACAGCCCTTCGAGCCGAGAACAAAACGGCAACGCTCGCCCTCGAGGCACTAGCTGAGACCTTTGGTGTAGAGGAATTGACCGCATTCCGGTCAACAGTGGACAAGGACGATGTGATCCTTAGCAAAAGGCCCAAACCGACGTCCTTTAAACCTACAAAAGAAATTGTTAAATTTCAGGTACACCCAACAGACCCTAATAAGACAGCGTCCATCGGAGCTCAGCTGGACCACATGGTGGACGAGGCGATGCGACCATTCTTACGAGAAAACTGGGACATCATCGCCTGGCATCCTTCCGATATGCCAGGAATCCCACGGCGGCTGGCAGAAAGTCTGAATATAATCCCAGGCTACAAGCCTGTCAAACAGACTCTACGTCGATTTTCTGAGCCTAAGCGACAAGCTATGGGTGAAGAACTAGCCAAATTGTTAGAGGCCGGATTCATACGGGAGATCAAGCACCCCGAATGGTTGGCAAACCTGGTGATGGTACCAAAGAAAGACAAATCCTGGCGGTTGTGCGTCGATTTCAAAGACCTTAACAAGGTCTGCCCTAAGGACCCTTTCCCCCTACCATGCATAGACTAGATTATTGACGCCACAGCCGGACACGATTCCCTGTGCTTCCTTGACGCTTACTCCGGATACCATCAGATCAAAATGAAGGAATCCGATCAAGCTGCAACCGCATTCATCACCCCCTACGGGCCATTTTGCTTCAACACAATGCCTTTCGGGCTAAAAAACACTGGGGCTACATACCAGCGCATGATCCAGACCTGTCTCGAGAAACAGGTTGGCAAAACAGTCTAGTCATACGTGGACGACGTGGTCATTAAAACCAAACATGTCAGCCAGTTGATCGACGACATAAGGCAAACCTTTGCCAGCTTACGTGAGTACGATATACGACTCAATCCGGAGAAATGCGTCTTCGGAGTTCCCGCTGGTAAACTGCTCGGATTCATTGTTTCCCATAGAGGAATAGAAGCGAATCCGGCTAAGATCCGCGCCCTATCGGAACTTGGAATTCCCACAGAGCTAAAGCATGTCCAAAAGTTGGCGGGTTGTGTGGCGGCGTTAAGCCGCTTTATTTCCCGTCTCGGTGAAAAGGCTTTACCGCTCTACAGGTTGCTGAAACGGACCGATGAAGCAGCCACCGCGTTAGAGGAAATTAAAACACTGCTGGCAAGCAACCCCATACTCACAGCACTAGGTGCCGGTGAACCAATGTTATTGTACATATCGGCCACCAACCAAGTGGTTAGCGCAGTGCTCGTCGTCGAACGAGAGGAGGAGGGCCACAAATTCCGGATATAGAAGCCGGTCTACTATGTTTCAGAAGTGCTGACACAATGGAAGTCCAGATACCCGCATTACCAGAAGATAGCCTATACAGTATTTATGGCATCACGGAAACTAAGACACTACTTTCAAGAGTGTTCAGTCACGGTGGCATCCGAAGTACCCCTGAACGATATAATCAATAACAGGGACGCCACCGGCCGCATAGCCAAATGGGCCATTGAAATCCTTCCCTTCGAAATCGCCTATAAGCCACGATGAGCTATTAAATCTCAGGTGTTGGCAGATTTCCTCGCTGAATGGACGGAGGCCGAGCTCCCCAGGGAGTATAGTACGTACTCCCATTTGACGATGTACTTCGACGGATCTAAAACACTGGCCGGTCTGGGGGCTGGAGTTATTCTCAAATCTCCCACAGGCGACAATGTCCGGTACGTGCTGCAAATCATGTATGCCGATTCCAACAATGCAGCCGAGTACGAAGCACTTTTGCACGGTCTTCGGATGGCAGCTTCCATGGGCATACAGCGGCTGGAGGTACGGGAAGACTCCAACTTGGCCATTTCTCAAATCAACGGCGAATTTGATGCCAAAAACCCGAAGATGGCGGCATATAGAAACGCCGTCCTTAAAATATCCGCACGGTTCGAGGGGCTGGAATTCCATCATGTCGCTAGAGACAACAACCAAGCCGCTGACTTACTGGCCCGCATGGGGGCCAAACGCGACCCTGTCCCAAAAAATACTTTCCTCGAGCGGCTCTTCAAGCCATCGGTGGTTTGGCAGGACGACAATAAGGGCGCCGGATCCATCAGCGTGGAAGAGGTTGTTCCCCCTATAAGTGAACCAGAGGACCAAATCATCGGCGGCTCCATAATGGACGAAACACCTTCGGCTCATGAGGTCATGGCAGTAATTGCACCGTGGACCGAGCCCTTCCTCGCTTACCTTCTTCGCCAAGAACTCCTCGATGATCAGACAGAAGCGAGACGCATAATTCGGTGATCCAAGGCTTATAAAGTCCACGAGGGTGAGTTATACAAGAAAAGCACCTCTGGAGTACTCCAGCGGTGCATATCTGAGGAAGAAGGAAGGCAGCTCTTGGCCGAAATCCACACAGGAATGGGCGGCCATCACGCTGCGGCAAGGGCCCTAGTAAGCAAAGCCTTTTGGGCTGGCTTCTTTAGGCCCACCGCTCGAGCAGACGCCCAATCACTCGTCCAGCATTGCGTGGGATGTCAACTCTTTGCAAACCAAAGTCACATGCCCCCAACGGCTCTGTGGACTATTCCGATTACCTGGCCTTTTGCGGTCTGGCGGCTGGATATGGTCGGACCACTTAAAGGGGGGACCAAGAAGAATAAATACCTACTGGTCATGGTTGACAAGTTCACCAAATGGATCGAAGCAAAACCTGTCAAATCGGCCATGTCCGGACCAGTAATCGACTTTATATCCGGTGTGGTACACTGTTACGGCGTCCCGCACAGTATAATAACGGACAATGGATCCAACTTCACCGCCCAGGACGTAAAGGACTGGTGCACAAAAATGGGCATCAAGCTCGACTACGCATCGGTGTATCACCCGCAGACCTATGGACAAGTCGAACGGGCCAACGGCCTCATCATGAGTGGTATGAAACCAGGTCTGGTCTAATCTCTCGATGAGTCCGATTGCCATTGGGTAGAGGAGCTCGAATCCGTTCTATGGGGCCTGCGTACCACCCCGAATCGATCAACGGGATACACACCGTTCTTCATGGTCTACGGGGCAGAAGCAGTCCTTTCCTATGATATTATTCACGATGCACCAAGGGTGCGCATGTACGAAGAAAAGGAGGCTGAGTTAGATCGGCAGGATGACTTGGACGCCTTAGAAGGAGAGCGTGACATAGCCCGGGCTCGCTCCACTTTCTACCACCAGCAGGCCCGGTGTTACCAGAGCAGGGAGGTTAGGACAAAAGCATATAACGTGGGCAAACTCGTCTTACGACTCTCGGGGAAGCAGAAGCATAAACTCAATCCCAAATGGGAGGGCCCCTTCATAATCGACGAAGTACTCGCAGGAGGGGCTTACCGTCTTTGGAACCCGTTGGATAACCGCCTCGAACCAAACCCAGGGAACGCAGCTCGCCTTCGGCGCTTCTATGGCTAGACCGATGTCGTCTTACTTTTTATCCTCCTTTTTCTTTCCTTTCTTTTTTCATTTCCCTTCCCTCCCACTTTGATTTTTGGCAGGTTCGGATTTTTTCTTCCCAAGTCTATGTTCGGCTAAACCGAGCTAGTGTTAAGATTTTCGGCATACATCGTCAAAATGTTAAAACCGAATAAAACACCTGGGGGCTTCTTCAAGAAGCCGATGATTATACATTTTGAGCATCTACTCACAGTTCCTGTGTATGCATGTTTCCCTTGTCGATTTCTAAGCCATTATATGCATCAATTCAAACTAAGATTTTTGCCAAGCTGGGTTGCCTCGCACCTGTGGTTACCCTCTATGTTCCCAATTGTTCGGCTAGAGGGTAAAGGGAGCACCTCTACGATTGTTATGACCGGGTTATCCGGATACGTAACTCAGACGTGTGAAGCCAAAAGCTAGCTATCTTTAGCAGAAAATTGGTCGGCTACGACGGAAGCAACAAATAAAATGATGGTTGTTATTACCATTACTCTGGCTTCTTCTCTCAAAAAGGCCATTAGCCGCATACTAACAGTATACGGCCTTACTATCCACGATTTACGTAGCAACCCAAAGGAAGGCACCGATAGAGGTACTATTTTCTTTGGAAGATCTTTCTTATGCTAAGCAGTAATATAACATATCTCCCTGTGCATCTACTGTCTGTTCGCACCAAATGGCCGGATTGCCTGGTTCCTCGAAAGAATTCCCTCCTATCAAAGGATATTTTACAAGGAACACTCCCACGCTCTTAGCACGGGAGGCCGAAGCCGATGGCCGGTTAAGACAAAGTTCACAGCACAGACGGAGCAATTTTTTATTTAAAGTACATAGTTACATCAAATCACACTTCTGGTTGCTGGTCAAGATTGTCTATTAAGGCATCCAGGGCGCAGTCTTCCCGCGAGAGACAAGCGGCAGGCATCACTTGGTCGTACACCAAGTGAAGCGGCACTTCTTGCCCATCAGGCCCTGCTGGCCCAACCCGAGCCATATGCTCGGGGTTAAGACTGGTGTAACGAGTCTTGATCATCGCCCACGCCTCTCGTGCACCCTCCCGGCAGGCCGATGTCTTCCACAATTCGAACCGACTCCGGGCTTCCTTGAACCAATCAGCTAGTTCGGTCATCCCTTCCGAAGGCTTTTCGGCAGGCCATAGCGCTTTTATCATGCTCTTCATAACCTTCCGAGCCCGCTCATGAATGGCGGACAATTCCTTCAGAAGGCTCCCCCGGTAGGATCCGATCTCTTCTTCAGGCCGCCCGGTTAGGAGACCTATACATGAGACAAGGCATGTATATTACACTTCATGTTGGAGAAATACCCTTCGACGTTATAATCACACTTACCGAACATGCCCCTCTATAATTTCTGGTTCTCTTCTTGGGTATGGGCCAATTGAGTCTTTAAACTCTCAATTTCGTCGGCCTGCTGCTTGTTTTCCGCCTGGAGGCGTTTCTTCTCCTCCAGGTTTCGTTGCAACGAAAGGCAGCCGGCCTCATACTGGGACCCGGCGTACCTCTGAGATTCTCGGGCTGCATCTAAATCTTTTTGCAACTGCCCTATAGATTTAGCTGCTAAAAAACACCCTCGCGTCAGCATGGGATTATGTACTAAGACCAGCAGAAGAGATATACTCACCATGCGCCTCCCGGGTAAAATTATTCACCTGTTCAAGTTCGGCCTTCACGGCTTCCACCTGTGTTCGGCTCGCTTCCAATTCATTGGCCAATTGCTCGTTGTGCTGCCTTGATGCCTGCATCATCCATAAAACAATATGCGGATCCTTAACTCGGTTGTCCCGACCAATTCAAGGCTCGGGGGCTACTAGGCTTACATGTGTGTCCGGATTCTCAAAATCAATCACTTACTTTCAGGCTGGATGATATCAGTTTCATGGCTTCTCCAAGCCCAGCTCGGGCAGCTCCGATGTGTGCGTCTACCGAGCATAGAGCATTGAACTCTTGCTCGGAAAACGCCGGTTGGCGCAGGGCTTCTCGTCGCCGCCGGTGGTTCATCGCACTCTCCACTTCGGATTTGGTGACGGATACCGCATCCCCGGAATGTTCAGGGGCCGGATTGACCACAGGGACCTCCGCGGCAGGTTCGGCGTGAGCAGAAGACCTTGATTCATGAGTATTGCTGGGCATCCCGGCAACGTCCTCGGCAGAGGATGGTTGTACACTTTTCCTGAGTATGTCAACATGAGATCTTCTGTGAGATCCTTTCGATCATAATAACAGTATATTAAGCGGCCGAACGAAGTACCTTTTGATTGGACGAGTGGTGGACGCCGTCTCCACGGCCGGCTCACATGAAGGACTCCTGTCGATGCCCGGTCCGGGCATTGCTGCTGAAGCCGACGTTCGCCGCGAGGACCGGCGACGCTTGGGAGCAGGAACCGACATATTTGGGTCGACGGAGGACGTCTGCCTTTTACGGGAAGAATTTTTCTTCTTACCCGCAGTGGAGGATGGGAGTGACCCGGGGTGATCGGCTATGATTGCCACCTTGGATCGATCAAGGCCCTCTTGGTAAAAGACCCCGTCTTCATACTCCATTGACAGCTCCGGATCGTCATGGAATCCTGGATCGTCATCACGAGAGTAGTTCTCTGGTTGGGGGGCCGAATAGTTGATTGTCTCAACAAAGCTCCTCCATTCCTGTTTGTGCGGATTAAAAGCTTTGGTCAAAAAGGGCAAATAAAAAACCCGAACTCAGGTCGCAAAGTCGAAAGGCTTACCCATTCGATGGGGTTGTAACTCGAGTAGCCCTCCTTAACCGGTAGCCAAGCAAAGTCTTCTTTTTCTCCTTTGTACATGTCGGCAAGTGCGGCTACTAATGCCGCCTGATTAGCAGGGCCCTGCCGTCGGGAGCGAGTGGTGTCACTCATTCCGTTATAACGCCACAGAGGATGTATCCTTTGTTGAAGAGGTTGAACGCATCGGGTGATGGCGGCGGCCATCACGTCAATCATGGTCAGCTTGTGGTGAGCCAGAATTCTTATGTGGGCCGCCAAGCGTTGAACTTCAGTACCGTCCTCTTGGGACGAACTCTTCGGTCGCCAATTGTACCTTTTCTTCAAAGGGGCGTCGGAGTATTCGGGCAAACCCCTTCGAGCTGGGTCAAATAGGGGAACGTCCTTGATGTAGAACCATTCTGAAGACCACTCTTCGGATTCCTTCTTCGGTGTCCCCACTAGGTAACCTGTACCGGCTATGCGACAAACTTCGGCTCCTCCGACTTCCCGAATTGTCTCACCTCGAGTTCGAGGGACGAGGCAAAAGTACTTCCTCCATAGTTCAAAGTATGCCTCGCAGCCCAGAAACATTTCGCAAAGCGCTCACCCTTGTTAGGGTGGGGGAAGTTCTCCGCGAAGGCTTTGTTGTCAAAGGAAGTCAAGCCGACGCGGGTAGCCGCCAGATCCGAGGAGGGAAGATACCCTTGGGTCTCGAGGTCACGCAGCCGAAGGAGGGATAGAGAGCAACTTGCCCAATCCCCAGGGCGAGAGCCGTAAGGACGCGAGGAAGAGCTGGGGGCGCTCGCCACATTTTTGTGGTGGTCTCTCGCTTGAAGTTTTCTGATGGGGAAGAAGAGGAAGATGTGACCCAAACCACGACTTGGCTTGTTTAAATAAGTGGTGCCTCCCTTGCGGGTGGGGCAGTCTTGTAAAAAGCTGCCAGGCCACTCAACTCCCCCCGGCGCACGAGGATCGAGAAGCGCTGAAAGTTAATACAGTGTGTCCCGCAAATTCTCAGCGTTAGAGAATTTTCCGATGACGGGATGGTTGCCGAGCAAGAAGGGATAGAGGGACTCGCCTCGCAAGCCGAAGACTTCAACACGCAAGATTGTCCGGATATTCCTCGGCATTGGAGGCTAGTCCGGGGGCTACTGAGGGAGTCCGGGATTAAGGGGTCCTCGGACTGCCGACTTATTTCTCATAGGCCGGGCTCGTGGGCCGCTCGCTGAGTATGGGATTGATCGAAAGCCCCGTCGCCAGGGAGGAGACCTCAGTAGCCGTGGCGTGTCTGTCAAGTTGGAGATAGTAGATTAAGCATGTTTTTTCCCTCTGATGGGCAACCGACCATGTGTAACCCTAATGACCCCTGGTGTCTATATAAGCCAGAGGGTTTTAGATCGTAGGTGAGAGAAACTCATCTAGGGTTTTAGCTAGTCGATCTCGAGGTAGATCAACTCTGTAACCTTCAAACCATCAATATAATCGAGCAAGACGTAGGGTTTTACCTCCATAGGAGGACCCGAACCTGGGTAAACATCGTCTCCTTCGTCCCCTTGATACCATCGTTCCTAGACTCACAGCTCGGGACCCCCTACCAGAGATCCGCCAGTTTTGACACCGACACCAAAGGAGTCGCATCACCTTGCTGTGAAGCGAATACTTAGATATCTGGCTCACACCCCAACGCTAGGATTATGGTATCCAAAGGGTTCGAAGTTTGAGCTGATTGGCTATTCAGATTCTGACTTCGCTGGCGACAGAGTTGATCGAAAGTCTAGATCAGGCACTTGTCACTTTCTGGGACGATCTCTTGTATGTTGGTCTTCGAAGAAGCAGAACTGTGTTTCACTCTCCACTGCCGAAGCCGAATACATTGCTGCTGGAGCATGTTGCACTCAGCTTCTCTAGATGAAGCAGACACTCAAGGACTACAGCATCAACCTGAAGCATGTACCTCTCTACTGCGACAATGAGAGTGCAATCAAGATCTCCTACAACCGAGTACAACACTCGAAGACGAAGCACATTCAGATCCGACATCATTTTCTTTGGATCACGTGATGAAGGGCGATATCAACATCAAGCATGCTGACACTGAAGATCAACTGGCACATATCTTCACGAAGCCTTTGGATGAGAAGAGGTTTTGCAAGTTGTGGTGTGAGCTAAATATCTTAGAATCCTCAAATGTCCTTTGAAATGGGAACACATCCTAACGCTTATGCATGTTGACGACTTTGATGCACAACACATGATGTAACGTATGTCTTCAACTCATGAAGACTTACAATCTGAATGTGAATACATTAACGAAGAATATGACCTCAGAGCGCCATGATAATTGTGCGCCGTGTCTGAGTCAACCACTCTTATACGGTGGGTAACGCCACCAACCAAACTCGAAGACATTGTTTTTTATCTCAATCTTCTTCACATGTCTTCGAGAGTTGAATGTCTTCGGAACAAAATTTACACTTGCATATGTGTTTCAGTTGAAAACTATTTGGAAATCTACATGTGGATTAGAGCTTTGTCCTATAGAGCATTTTTCCTATAGCTTTGTCGTCAACTTTTTCCTAGGCAAATGTGATCGGACCCGACATTATCTTCTGTTCTTACCTCGTCCAAATCTGTTCTAATCCAGTCATATGCATTCTATATTGACACGTGTTAACTGTCTTCACTGTGTCCTTGACTGTTGAAGACAAATCAACCACATATTTAATTCTCAAATCTCAACTGTCTCCACATAATTAGCAACACCCCCCGCGCCACCGCTTCGATTATGGTAGTGGTTGTCAGGTGGGTTGCATGTATGCCACGTGTCCACATAAACCGAGGAGTCAGGGGCATATCCGTCCAACTTGTTCGGATGTTTCCACACCCTATAAATACAAGTTAACCCCCCTTGCACTATTAATCTCCTCTTCCTCCGCCACCCACATGCTCAAAACCCTAGCGCCGTCGCTGGATTCCATCGCCGCCGGAGACGAAGTGCTTAGCTACGACGCCTTCTCCGACGACGTACTCACGCCAGCCGTGTTCATCCTCCGCTCGCCGCCGCCGTAGCTGTCTGCCTCCACCGAGTTAGGGTGAGGCAGATCGAACAGCTTGGCTTCTCCACCTCGTCGAGCTATTCGTCACGTTCTTCCTTGCGGTAAATAAAAAGCTATTTTTACCGCATGTTTGATCTAAAATTTCTACTGAAAATAGTCTGTTGTTGTTTCTTCAATTTCACCTCAACCGCATATAGATCTTGATCTCTATCTTGCCAAATACTTTCACTTTTTGGTCTGAAGATTGGTTTGATTCCTCACTTGTACAAATCTGAAATCACCATATATGCTATAAAAGTGAATGTCTTCGGTAAAGGTCAATGTCTTCTAAACACTGTGCTATCTTCCAAATCTACTGAGAATGCATATGACCTCTTCTCTTCCCTCGCATCTCTAACTCTTTTACAGGTACATGTCCACAGCAGAATCGCTTGGATCTCATAGTCTGAATTCATTTGCAGACTACTTGCAGATACATCTGGAATCCTCTGGTGCGTGCTCATACTTGCGCACTCCTGTGAAGCCTTTGCTGAAGCCTGTGTTGAAGCCAATGGCTGAAAATAATCCAGTCAAGAAGGGAGGGAAGCAGAGACGAAAGAATACAGCTAAAGATCTTCCTCCCGCTCTTTATGAGCAATACAAGTCAGATGAGGAGGAAACTTATCGCCAGCGCAAGAATCGAATCCAATGGATTCGAAGATATTGGAGTGAGGAGTGGTTCAACTACCACTTTGTGACAAAAGAGTATGATGAGAAGTGTGCTGAAAAAGCACCATGGACGGACATTGTCTACAGGAATCTTCATCCGAAGACAAAGGCAAAAGCCATCTCTGAGGGGTTCTATCCATGCATGTTCAGGCCCCCAATGCCTAGAAATCCTCATCCATCAAGTATTCTTGGCTGCCCAGATCCTACACAGTCTAACTCTGATGGAGATGATGAAGAGCCTCCACCAGCCCCTAGGCCGAACCCTCTGAAGAAGTCACTGGCTTCAAAGCCCAAGGCTTCAAAGCCTCCCAAGCCATCTGTCCCCTCGACTCAAGCTTCACGCTCTCCCTCTGATAATCCAGAAGAGCCTGAGGAAGAAGATCGTCTTCATAGGCGTATGAAAAGGAAAGATGTTGCCTCCAGAGGTCCGAAGCCTACTCTGTCACTAATGGACGCATCAAATGTGATTGAACTGTCTAACGATGAGTTCGACGATGAAGCCTTAGCTAGGCTCATCCAGCAGAAAGAAGAGGAAGCCAAAAGGCTCCAAGACTTACCTCTGTTTGACCCTGTCATCTTTGAACACTTCATTGATGAATGGTTCGCCGATCCATCCCTCAGCATTGATGCACTTCAGCTCCCAATTGGCCTGAGCGTCACGTTCCAAGGCCTTGTGAACGAGGAACTGACTGTGGCTCAGAAGGCCAAGCAAATGAAGGCCAAGATCAGTCATGAAAAAGAACTATTCAAGCAAAATGTGCATAGACTCTCTGCCGAGAAGATCAAGGGATATCAGCTGATGATGACAGATCTCAAGGCTGTGTTCGAGAAGCGATGTGAAGCTGTCAAGGGCGCCCTTGCGCACCTCAAGTGAAAGACTACAATTATGGTCCAAGCTCACAATGACATGCTGAAGAGAAAGGTGCTTGGCCAGCCTGCACTTGCTCCTGAAGTCATTGCACGCTCCAGGCAAGCTTCAATGTCTTCGGATGTGCCTTCTCCCACACCGTCTGTGCGTTGTGGTATTGAATTTCCTGCTGGCTTCTCTAGTCCTCGTGCACCTCGGTCTTCCTCTGCTGCTCATAACAAGAAGACCAAGAAAGCCGAAGCTGAAACCAAGAAGCGCAAGGCAGCTGCCTCTGAAGCCCAACCTCCGAAGAGGTTGAAGACAAGAAAATCAAAGTCTTCAGAGCCAGCACAAGACCAAACACCAGTACCCCCTACTGCTCCGTCATCAACTCCCGCTCCTCAACAAGAGCCTCTGCTCATCAAGCCAATCTCAGTGGCTCCTCCCGCCTCAGAAAACTTAGAGAGAAGAGTTGTTTTGCATGAGTCTACTTCCACAGGGACTCGGAAATCAGAAGAGATCCCAACTGCTGAAGACACTGCAGCAGATGAAGACATTGCTCATGAAGACATTAGTCCCGAAGACAATGTCGAGCCAGAACATTATCCACAGGTGGAAGCGCCAATGGTTTCCTCCCCACAGCCAACAAGTGAATTTGTGGATATTTGGACTCCCCTCCGGCCAGATGTACCTGAAGCTAAACCTGGTACACCATCACCACCCTTCTTCCCACCAGTGTCAGCCTCACCAGAATCTCCATTTGCTCCAGAGGAGATTGAAACTATCACCCGCACTTCCCCACTCAAACGTCTTCGTCGAGGTCCTCACGCTCTCATGTCTCCTATTCCTGAAGATGAAGTACGAGTCTCACCGACTGCACCAGTCGAAGAAGTGCTACTGATTGAAGATGTCCCTCCCAGCCAACCAGCAACAGAAAACACGGTAACCAAAGACATTGATGCCGATGCAACCATGGGTGATGCCAATGCCGCCTCCCCAGATGGACCTCCTGTCCCTGCCACGCCATCCACTGAAGACAATGAAGACAACATTGTGATGGCTCGCAATAGGGAAGGAGAGATGATCCCTATCAGATGGCCTCGCCTTGTTGCACCACCACGGATGGGACCACAGTATGAGTTCCACCTTGATCGACGCCCCAATGTCATGAACCCCATGCCGTGTCTTCCATGTCTTCGCCAGTCTGGCCCTGCAAGACCCTTGGTCTTCGAGTTGGAAAGGTTCAGGCTGAACAACACCTTCTTAAACTCTGAACGCAATCCATACAAGCGTGCAAGAATATAGTCTGACAGGTTCTGGAGTGCTCCACAACGTCAGTACTACATGTGTGTGCTCTATGGTCAGAACATGATCTTTCCCCACAAACATCTCAGCCTTGAAGCTATGAAAGGTCTTCCCTGTTTTGATCAAGCACTGGATTGTCTTCGAGATGTGGGTCTCCTGCCTTTCTGCACTGATCATGAAGACTGGAATGAGGAGCTCATCCTCCAGTTGTACGCAAATCTCCACATCTCTGGCTTCGGTCATGACTTGAACACTTGGCAGATGGAGTTTATGATAAGAGATGAACATATCACTGCTTCACCACTGGATTTCTTTCCTACAACTCCCCTTGCTGCCTCTGGTGAAGAGTTGGATCCTCGCTCTAAAGCTTATGAGATTGCCACTCGATGCCTCTTCCAAATGCGAGAACCCAACATGACCGAGATGCTAACAATGATGAAGCCTTTGGCTTGAGATCCAGAATTGCCCACTTCATTCTTTGTGGATGATCTTCAGTACTTGCCCAGGACTATCTATCACATTCTTCGGCACACTATCTGGCCGATTAAAGGGCACAACTCATCCCGCAAGATTGAAGGGCCTCTGAAGACATTGCTCTACAACATTGTATATGGCATCAGGTTCAATCTTCAAGATTTATTTCTTCGCAACCTTGCTGCCAATGGTTTCAATGTCCTCGAGCCGAAAATATTTGCTCCCTGGATCATGCGCTTCATCAAGTACAGAACCAACACCAGGTTTCTTCCTTCTGCTCGCAACCATGGCGTTTATCTTCCAGATATTGAAGCTGTGCCAGCAGATCTGTATCCATCCAAGAGCAAGAATCCTAGTGTCGAAGGCACTAGTGGCACTGCTGATGTTGAAGGTCTTCACATTCCTTCTGATCCATCAAGGGCAAGACTTATTGGTGCTTTTCGACAGCCAAGATCCGGTGCTACCAACACCGAAGCCACTTCCAGCACCCTACCTCATCAACGCCTACCAAGAAGAGAACGTGCACTTACTGATCGTGAACTTCTTGTTTCACTGATCCAAAGGCAGGATAGACACCATGAGTGGACTCGGCGCCAGATGGATTCCATGATGCAAGATGGCAATCATGTTCGCAACCTCGCCACCAAGAATGCCTTTGTGGCTTATGAAACCAGTCGCCGCTCATGGAGGACTTTAACTATGCTGGCTCCCGAGGATGAGCTTCGAGAAGATGGATTTCACCCACGCTACAGATTTGGTGCACCACCTCCCAGTGCGGAGAAATGGCGCAAGACTCCATCTCTCGAAGACAGTGATTTCTCCTCTTCAGCTCCCTCCGCCAACGTCAAGCTCGCAGATGAAGCTGATGATGCCACCTCCATGCCTCCATCGACTCGGCGTCGCGACACTGCACCACGCTCCACTGCACCAGCTCCCCAAGAACCTGTTGCACCGTCTTCACCGACACCTGCTGGGAACGTGTAGTTCTTCCATGTCTTCGTCCCTTTTTGGTCATTCGATGACAAAGGGGGAGAAGCATTGGATGATAGTCTTCAAGCGCGTCTACTAATAAGGGTTGGGTGTTATTTTTGCTAAGTTTACAACTCTTGTTTCTGAACATTTGCTGTTTTGGGTTGTAAAACTTAAGTCCTGATGGACGTCTGCACTCTATGTTTACCATACTCTTTGGCGCTTCTTCAAGTTATTTTATGTGCTCGAAGTCATTCTGCAGACGCCCATTTTTCATTATGCATTTCATTATCTTCGACATATCTGTTAAAGCATAGTGATTGGATTACGAAGTCTTTTGGTTGTTTTGTTTCTTCTTTCCTGAGTCATAGGAACCACCGTACTGTTAAGTGGGGTCGATGTGATCGAAGTCAGATGCTGACGTCATGCTCAACCCATACCTATGTCTTTGAGTGAAGACAATGAGAGGAAATTTCTTCCAGAGTTGGTTGAGTCAGCTTTACTTGTAGCCCAAGTAAAGCTGTCGCGTATGTTTGAAATCCGACCGTTGTGACACGTGTCGGTTGGCCATTGACCCAGGGTCATTTCGGTCATATCAGGTCGGGTTGCCCGCTTGCTATAAATAGCCCACCCCCTCCACCATGAGAAGGTGGCTGCTCAGAGAGAAATACGGATGTTGTCGTTTTGGAGCAACCCACCTCGAAGACATTGAGAGAGACACATCCTGCGAGGATACACCTAAACACCTGGAGCTAGCGTGTTTGAGCATCACCGAAGTCATTCTGTTCTGAGAGAACTGAAGACTTATTACACTTGAAGACTGTGATCTTCCAGACGGTTAGGCATCTTGGTCTAGAGCAATCCAAGAGTCATTGTTGATCGCCGGGTGACCAAGTTCGTACGGGTTTCGGAAGTCTCCCCTGAAGACTTACTAGAGTGATTGGGTGCTATCTAAGTGACTTCAGCTCAAGGGGAATAAGGTGAAGAGGAGGTCTTCTGAGTTCAATCTCAGCCTCCCTAACCAGACGTACAGTTGTCACAGCAACTGGAACTGGTCCAACAAATTCTTTGTCTTTGTCAAGCAACTGGTTCTATCCTTCACTTTCTTACATTACTGTTCTGTATCGTGAAGCATTTGCTTGTTCATAGGTAGAAGACTTATTCTGAAGACATTCATATCTGCTGTTTATCTTCATTCTATCTAAGTTTGTCTTCGACTCATCTTAGTGTGCATGATGATAATGCTTAACTTGCCTGTATGTCTTCACTGTATTCCATGCCTTGTCTAGATCATTGATTGTATCCCTACTTGATCCTGTTTACGTTTCCACACTATTCGAAGAAATTTATTGTTTCGAAGACTTTCATAAAAATTGCCTATTCACCCCCCCCCCCTCTAGTCGATAACTAGCACTTTCAATATCTACGGTCCCAGTTACAGTCGCTCTCGTGCCCTGAAAGCAAAGGTTGTGTCCTCATCTGAAGACGGCTCTGAATGCATTTCTGATGGTGCTGAAGACTTTGGAAAAGAACTCGCTCTACTTGTCAGGAAATTTAGGACATTTGCCAAGTCAAGATGCTATGCAAAGTCTTCAAGGCGTGATTCCAAGAGGTCTGCTGAAATGTCTTCAAAGGACATCAAGAAGCAAACATGTCTCAAGTGCAAGAAAGTTGGCCACTTCATTGCTGATTGTCCTTGCTGGGAAAAGGAATCCAAGAAGAAGAGCAAGGACTATGACTCAGATGACAAGAAGAAGAAGAAGTATGCAAAGTCTTCATCACACAAGAAGAGTTCATCTAGCAAGGCACATGCTTTTATCGGAAAGGAGATGCATTCACAGTCTGAATCTGGTTCTGAGGCTGACGAAGCATCTGAGGAGGAATCTGATGCTGAAGTAGCTGGACTAGCAATGGTTTCGGCATATCTCTCCACATCTATCTTCGAACCCGAAGACAATGGCTCCTTCTTCAACACCGAAGCCATTGATGATGATGCTACTCCTGCCTACTGCTTCATGGCAAAAGCCTCCAAGGTATCCTCAAAACCCTCACATCATGACTCTGAATCCGAAGCTGAATCTGCTGATGACATGAAACCTAGCTATGCTAAACTTGTAAAAATTGACACCAAGCAACAAAGTGCCATGGAGAAAATGCAAACTACTCTAGAGAAAAGCGATGACCTGTTACGCGAAGAAATGAGTCTGAACGAGACTATGGCTGGAGACATGTGTAGTCTTCGTTCAAGGTTTGAGGATCTCCAAAGTCATCATGATGCCCTCTCAACTGAACATGGGAAGTTTTCTCTCGAATATCTTCAGAAAAAGATTGATCTTGAGAAGTTGAGAGAAGCTCACGAGGACCTACGGAAGGAAAACGACTCGCTCCTAGCAGAACAGATCAGTACCGCTCGGGATGAATTTGATGCTCCATGCTTAAAATGCCTTGCTCGTGAAGCTAATGGTTCAACTGCTGAATGTTCAAATGCTTCTGAAAATGCATTATCTTCAACTCTATCTATGGTGAGTAACCCCTCATCGGAGGAAACCATTGTCATCACTGATGACAGGTTGAAGACATTGCTTGAAACTGGCATGTACAAGATTCTTAAGGGACATCAGATTCTTTGTGATGTCCTGAAGAAGACAATCTTGAACAAAACCCCTAGGAAAGAGGGTTTGGATTTCGAAAGAAACATCAATGTTGATGGTTCTTACTAGACTCCTGAGCAGTATCCCAAAACCACATGGATTGCTGCAAAAGGACCGTCAGTGGATCCATCCACATTATCTGGTTTTAACTGTGCTAACCCTGTCATCATTGACGAGTCATTTGACTCCAATTATAAGTTGTTCAAATCTATGAATGGTGAAGTGTTTGCCAGGTATATTGGAACTAACTGCAGGAATGGTTCACCTATGAAGTAGATCTGGGTTCCCAAATGTCTTCTTGAGAAGCTTCTAGTCAATGTCATGACACCACCAAGGAAGAAGACAAACCCCAGATCAAAGTCTTCATATGGACCTAAATCTTCATATGATTATCCTAACACGTATGTTTCGCAGGGCAGAGCTGAAAGGGCTCGGGAATATGTGCACTATGTCATGAACCGTTATGTTCATCCCACTAAGAATTTCTCTGCATATTCATTTGAGTATACTAACCATCCTGTGAAATGTACCATTAGGGCATCTTTGCCTAAATTCTCTGATGCTGCCTTACGTCTCATTGCTTCTAAGCCACCCCTGCGCATGTGGGTGGTTAAGAAGAACTAATATCTTCATGCAGCATTGGGTCTCCAGATGGGATGAAGCCTATCTTGAAAATAATCTCTGAAGACCCGGTCTTCATACAATCATGCTCTCCAATATCTTCATCAATGCATGTTACAGTTGCATGCCTTGGTGAACTAGACTAATTCTCAATACAGGAAGACAAATCCAATGCCACTGAATGGATTATGGATAGTGGATGCACCAGTCATATGACTGGTGATCGAAGCCTATTGATGGTGCAAACTCTTCGACCTCCAACAAAAGACCACATCGTCTTTGCGAACAAGAGCAATAGCAAAGTATTGGGGCTAGGTAGAGTTGCTATCTCAAGGGACCAACACATGGAAAATGCCTTGCTTGTCGAATCCCTTGGTTACAACTTGATATCTGTCTCAATGCTCTGTGACTTAGATATGCTTGTCATATTTGGCAAATTTTGATGTGTTGGGCTAATGGCCTCTGACAAAACCAAAGTCTTTGAAGGTTTTCGAAGAGGTAATTTGTATATGGTAGACTTCTCTGCAGGACCACAGGTTGCCTCATGTCTTCTAGCAAAGGCTTCGGAATGTTGGTTATGGCACAGAAGGCTAGGACATGCTGGGATGAGGAACTTACACACAATCGCCAAGAAGAAGCTTATCATTAGCGTCGAAGGTGTCAAATTCAAGAAGGACCACCTCTGTGGTGCCTGTGAAGCCGGGAAGATGACCAGGGCCAAACATCCCTCGAAGACAATCATGACGACCACACGTCCCTTCGAGCTGCTACATATGGACTTATTTGGCCCTACTCACTATTCCACCTTCTCTACCACTGCAAATCTATATGGATTCGTAATTGTTGATGACTATTCTCGATTCACTTGGGTGCATATCATACTCTATAAAACAGAAGTGCAGGATGTCTTCAGGCGTTTCGCAAATAGGTGTATGAACAACTACAACATCAAGATCAAGCACATCAGGAGTGACAATGGCACAGAATTCAAGAACACAGGCTTGGATACCTATCTTGGCACTCTTGGCATCACTCATGAGTTCTCTGCTCCATACACTCATCAGCAGAATGGCGTCGTGGAGCGCAAGAACATGACTCTTATTGAGATGGCTCGTACCATGCTTGACGAATACAAGACACCACGAAAGCTATGGCCTGAAGCCATTGATACTGCATGCCATATCATCAACAGAGTATATCTTCACAAGTTCTTCAACAAAACATCATATGAGCTTCTGAATGGTAAGAAACCCAACGTAAGTTATTTCAAAGTCTTCGGTGCAAGATGCTGGATAAGGGATCCACACCACACCTCAAAATTTGCACCGAAAGCACACGAGGGTTTCATGCTTGGCTATGGAAAGGATCCGCACACCTATAGAGTCTTCAACACTTTCCACAACAAAGTTGTTGAAACTGTAGATGTGCGATTTGATGAAACTAATGGCTCGGAAAGAGAGCACCTACCTCCTGTGCTAGATGAACTACCCCCTGACGAAGCTATCAGATTGATGGGAACTAGAGAAATCGAAGAAGTCATCATTCCTTCATCCACCCAGTGCGAAGACAATGCTAAAACTGAAGACATTGCTGCTGACGAAGACAGTGCTCAGCAGCAAGAACAAAGTCTTCGCCTTGCTCATCCACGCGTGGCTAATGAAGTCCAAATCGAGAGAATGCTAGACAGCATAAATGCACCAGGTCCACTCACTCGCTCAAGAGCTACTCAACTGGCTAACTTTTGTGGGCATTGTGCTTTTGTATCTATCTCAGAGCCCACCAAAGTAGATGAAGCTTTCAAGGAATCAGAATGGATTCAAGCAATGCAAGAAGAGCTTCACCAGTTCGAGCTCAACAATGTGTGGGAGCTCGTGAAGCGCCCTGATCCAAGGAAGCACAACATCATTGGCACGAAGTGGATCTTTTACAGCAACCAAGATGAGTCTGGCCAAGTCGTCCGAAGCAAGGCTCGACTTGTGGCCCAAGGGTACACACAGGTCGAGGGTATTGATTTCGGTGAAACATCTGGTCCTGTTGCTAGACTCAAAGCCATTCGTATACTGCTTGCTTATGCTAACCATCATGACATATGCTTATATCAAATGGATGTCAAAAGTGCATTCCTCAATGGTAAGATTGAGGAAGAAGTATATGTTGCTCAACCACCAGGGTTTGAAGACCCAAAGCATCCTGACAAAGTCTACAAGCTCAACAAGGCACTGTATGGCCTCAAGAAAGCACCCAGAGCTTGGTATGACACACTCAAGGAGTTCCTCAAGAAGAAAGGCTTCAAACCTGGTTCACTCGATCCCACTATCTTTACTAAATCCTATGATGGTGAACTATTTGTATGTCAAATCTATGTGGATGACATTATCTTCGACTATACTAACAATCGATACAGTGATGAGTTTGCCTTTATGATGCAAGAGAAATACCAAATGTTGATGATGGGAGAACCGAAATTATTCCTAGGGCTTCAGATTCGACAACAACCAAATGGCATATTTATATCTCAGGAGAAGTACCTTAAGGACTGCCTCAAGAAATTTGGCATGAATGAAGCCAAAGGTTACAAGACGCCAATGCCAACCAATGGTCACCTCTGCACTGACGAAAATGGTAAGGATTTCGATCAGAAGGTATATCGCTCCATGATTGGCTCTTTATTGTACCTATGTGCATCTAGGCCAGATATAATGCTTAGCGTTTGCATGTCCGCCCGATTTCAAGCGGCACCAAAGGAGTCGCATCACCTAGCGGTGAAGCGAATACTTAGATATCTGGCTCACAGCCCAACATTAGGATTATGCTATCCAAAGGGTTCGAAGTTTGAGCTCATTGGCTACTCAGATTCAGACTTCGCTGGCGACAGAGTTGATCGCAAGTCTACATTAGGCACATGTCACTTTCTGGGACGATCTCTTGTATGTTGGTCTTCGAAGAAGCAGAACTGCGTGTCACTCTCCACTACCGAAGCCGAATACATTGCTGCTGGCGCTTGCTGCACTCAGCTTCTCTGGATGAAGCAGACTCTCATGGACTACGGCATCAACCTGAAGCATGTACCTCTCTACTGCGACAATGAGTGTGCAATCAAGATCTCCTACAACCCAGTACCGCATTCGAGGATGAAGCACATTCAGATTCGACATCATTTTCTTCGGGATCATGTGATGAAAGGCGACATCAACATCAAGCATGTTGACACCAAAGATCAATTGGCGGATATCTTCACGAAGCCTTTGGATGGGAAGAGATTTTGCAAGTTGCGTTGTGAGCTAAATATCTTAGAATCCTCAAATGTCCTTTGAATGGGAATACATCCTAATGCTTATGCATGATTGATGACTTTGATGCACAACACACAAAGTAACGTATGTCTTGAATCTCATGAAGACTTACACTAGTGTGAATACATTAATGAAGAATATGATGATAGAGTGCCACGATAAATGTGCGCCGTGTCTGAGTCAAACATTCTTATATGATGGGTAACGCCACCACCAAATTCGAAGACATTGCTTTTATCTTCGCATTTCTCTATGTCTTCGAAAATTGTGTTTGTTTTCAAATTGATTTAAATTTGCACATCACTTAAAGATTGAATATAGTTAGTATGCTACTTGGAGTTTGTCCTCTACAGCATTGGGCCTATAGCTATATCTTTGAATTTAGCTAGGCCAATGTGATCGGACCCACTATTCCTGTTTGTTCTAACCTCGTCTTACTCTATTCTACTCCAGTCATATGCATTCTACTTGACACATGTTGATTGTCTTCACAGTGTCCTTGTCAGACGAAGACTAATCTAACCAACTATTTAAAATTCCAATTTTTTGTCGTTACCGCACTTATCGCAACAAACTTCTCGCGCTGTCGCTTCCGGTTGTGTAGTGGGCTGTCAGTCGTGTTGCATGCACGCCACGTGTCCCACTAGAGCCGAAGAGTCAGGGGCATAAACGTCCAAACTGTTCGTATGTCTCCACCCTTATAAATACAAGTGCCCCTGCTCAATAATTACCTTCCACTTCCTCCGCCACCTCCAAGCTCCAAACCCTAGCACCGTCGCTGGATTTCATCTGCCGGAGAAGGAGCGCTTAGCTGCCGTGACTCCTCCGTCAACGTACTCACGCCGGCAGTGACCATCTTCGTCCGCCGCCGCCGTAGGTGTCTGCCACCACCAAGCTAGGGTGTGGCAGATCGAACTACTCGGCCTCTCCGCCTCGTCGACTAGTTCATCGTGTTCTTCATCGTGGTAATAAAAACTGAATTTTTACCACGCGTTTGATCTTTGCAAATTACCAAATATCTTTGAGATCTATTTTTCCACTTTCATTCCAATAGATCTCACTCTTGTACCTCAATTTGCTAAATTATTTTGCTTATGTTGCAAATCTAGGTTGATTTCTCACTTGTGCAAATTCTCGAACTTGCACAAATCTGAAACCACCCTATCTCTATGCAAAAGTGAAAGTCTTCGGTGAAAGAGGTCAATGTTTTCATACCACGATATCTAGTTTTCAATTTTTTTGAGAATGCATATGACCTCTTCCACTCCCTCGCATCTCTAACCTTTTCACAGGTACATGTCCGCAGCAGAATCGCTTGGATCTCATAGTCTGAATTCATTTGCAGACTACTTGCAGATTCATTTGCACACACCAGGGGCAAGCTCTCACTTGAATCTGTCTTCGAAGCCTTTCCTCACCTCAAAGCCTTTGAAGACAATGGCCAGAGACGATGCTCCCAAGAAAGGTGGTAGACAGAGACGTCTGAACACTGCCAAAGATCTTCCCCCAGAGCTGTATGAGTGCTACAAGTCTGATGAAGATGAAACCTATACACAACGCAAAACTCGAATCCAATGGATTCAAATATATTGGGTGGAAAAGTGGTTCAACTATCTGTTCGTAACAGATGAGTATGCTGAGAAGAATGCTAAGAAGGCACCTTGGACAGATATCATCTATAAAAATCTTCATCCAAAGACTGAGGCTGAAGCAAGAAGAATTGGCTTATTCCCGTGCATGGTCAGGCCTCCAATGCCTAGAAACCCACATCCCTCCAGCATTCGTGGCTGCCCTGAACATGCTGAGTCTGAGGTTGGAAATGAAGAGAATCCTTTAGCTCCTGATCCGAAGCCCAAGAAGAAGAAGTCATTGGCTTCGAAGCCAAAAGCTTCAAAGGCTTCCAAGGCTGTTGGGACAACATCACAGGCTTCAAGGTCCCCTTCTATTGATTCCGAAGACACATAAGATGAGTCTCACCTCGTTAGGCGAATGAAAAGGAAGGCCGCTGCTTCTAGAGGACCGAAGCCATCTGTCTCACAGATGGATGCTGCAAATATGATCGAGCTCTCCGATGATGAGTTTGATGATGAAGCGCTGGCAAGAGTGATCCAGCAAAACGAAGAGGAAGCTAAACGTCTTGAAGACTTACCTCTCTTCGACCCAGCAATACTCGAGCACTTCATTGACGAGTGGTTTGCTGATCCATCCCTCACCATCGACGCCCTATAGCTACCCATTGGGCTCAACGTAACCTTCCAAGGGCTCGTGAATGAGGAGCTCTCTGTGGCAAAAAAGGTTGTTCAACTCCAGGCGAAGATTAGCCATGAGAAGGCACTCTTCAAGGCCAACGTCCACAAGCTCATGGCTGAACAAATCCAAGGCTATCAGCTCAGGATGAAAGACCTCAAGGCCGTGTTTGAGAAGAGATGTGAAGCTGTCAAAGGCGCTCTTGTGTGTCTCAAAAAAAAGGCCAACACCATGATTCAAGCTCACAATGACATGTTGAAGCGCAAGGCTCTTGTCCAACCTGCTCTTGATCCACGGATCATTGAAAGATCCCAACAAGCTTCAATATCTTCGGACCATTCCACTCCTTCAAGGCCTGAACCACGAGGCATTGAGTTTCCACCTAGCTTCTCTAGCTCTCGAGCACCTCCGCCTTCCTCTGCTGCCACTAGCAAGAGGACAAACAAAGCCGAAGCTGAAGCCAAGAAGTGCAAGGCTGTTGCTTCTGAAGCCAAACCACCAAAGAGGCAGAAGACAAAGAAGCTAAAGCCCTCTATGTCCGCTCAAGTACCTCAACCCCCACCTGCTCCATCATCCACTCCTGTTACTCAAAAGGAGCCACTGTAGGTGACGCCCATCTCCATGGCTCCTCCTGCCTCTGAGAACCAAGAGAGGCAAGTGATCCTACACGAGTCTGCTACCACAGAGACTCCTGCTGTCGACGATGTTCCAGCTGCTGAAGACATCGCAGCTGAAGACATTGCTCCCGAAGCTCATGCTGACGAAGCCAATGCAGAAGGAGAAAACCCCATGCTTAACACTGATGCTCCCGTGATCCAAACACCAACACATGATGACAGTGAGTATGTTGACATCGGCACTCCTCTGAGGCCCTCAGTACCAGAGAACACATCAAGTACTCCACCATCTGCTTTTTCAACTCCTGTGCCCAGAACACCCGAGTCTCCATTTGTGGCCACAGAAGTTGAACCCACGGAGCATGTGTCGCCTCTCAAAAGGCTTTGCCGTGGACCTAGACTGGACAAGTCTTCAATGAAGAGCATCCCTGAAGATGAGGTCCGCGTGCCTCCCACTGCACCTGTTGATGGAGTCCTCAGAATCAGAGACATTGCCCATAACGTGCCAGAGAACGAAGCCCCCGCCTCTGAAGACAATGCTGCTGATAACATTGTGGGCGAAGTTAATGCTCCATCCCCTGATGGTCCTCCAGTTCATGCGACGCCTTCCTCCGACGAAAATGGTGATAACATTGTCCTGGCTCGCATCAGAGAAGGGCAAATGGTTCCCACCAAATGGCCCAGGCTGGTCGCTCCACCAAGGATGGGTCCGCAATATGAATATCACCTTCGAAGGCGCCCCAATGTTCTGAACCCTATGCCAAGCCTCCCGATGCTCCGCCAACAAGGGCGTGCTCGTCCTCATGTCTTCAGTGTCAAATCCTTCCGGCTCAACAACACCTTCTTCGACTCCGACTGCAATCCATATGCTCGTTCGAAGACTCAGTCTGATAGGTTCTGGAGCATCCCTCAAAGGGAATACTACACATGTGTGCTCTATGGCTAGAACCAAATTTTCCCACACAAACGACTCCGTCTTGAAGCCATGAAGGGACTGCCATGTTTTGACCAAGCACTTGACTATCTTCGGGATGTTGGACTCCTGGCTTTTGTCACTGACCATGAAGACTGCAATGAGGAACTCATTCTTCAGTTCTACGCCACCCTCCACATCTCTGGCTTCGGCCGAGACCTGAAGACATGGAAGTTGCACTTCATGATTCGAGATGAATATGTCACTACTGATGATGTCGAATTCTTTCTAGCAACACCTCTTGCATCCTCTGATGAAGCCATACAAAGCATTTTCCAACTTGCCAAGCCAAATATGACTAATATGCTTATTGTGATGGAACCTTTGGCCCCTGAAGCTGATCTGCCAACCTCATTCTTCATTGAAGATCTTCAGTATCTGCCAAAGACTATCTACCATATTCTTCGTCACACCATTTGGCCAATCAAGGGGCATTCATCTTCGAGCAAGCTTGAAGGGGCTCTGAAGACATTGGTCTACAACATCGTCTATGGCATACGGTTTGATCTTCAAGATCTCTTCCTGCGCAATCTGGCTGCTAATGGCATCACCTTGTTTGAACCCAAGATCTATGCACCATGGATCAGGCGTTTCATCAAGTACAAATCCAACACAAGGTTCTTGCCCTCAGCTCGCAATCATGGCATATATCTTCCAGATGTCGAAGTCATTCACACTGGCATCTACCCTTCAAAGAGCAAGAATTCCCTCATGCAAGGCCCCAGTGGCATAGCTGATGACGACGGACTTCACATTCCATCTGATGCATCCCGTGCAAGGCTCATCGGCTCTATTCGACAACCTCAACCAGGTTTCACAGCCACTGAAGCCACTGTCAGCACCTTGCCTCGCCAAGCAAGGACAAGGACAGAGCGTGCCATGACTGATAGAGAGCTTCTTGTCTCTCTTATCCAGAAACAAGATCGTCATCATGAGTGGACTTGAAGACAAATGGCTTCTATGGTTCAAGACATCAACAGGATCCGCGATCTCACAACCAAGAATGCTTTTGTTGCTCATGAGACAAGCCGCCGTGCCTGGAGGACATTGACATGCTCTCACCTGAGGATGAACTTCGTGAAGATGGCTACAGGCAACACTTACATTTCAGTGCTCCGGCACCTCACAACGAGAAATGGCGTCAGACGCCTTCTCTCAAAGACAGTGACTTCTCCTCCGAAGCCCCATCCATCAATGCGCGTCTTGCCAATGATGAAGCTGATGACGTCTCCCCTCCTTCAATTTCACATCGCGACACTGCACCAAGCTCTCCTGATCCAACCAACACCGACCCTAATGCACCGTCGTCCTCAACTCCTGCTGGGGACGCGTAGTGCTCAATGTCTTCGCCCCTTTTTGGTCATTCGATGACAAAGGGGGAGAAGCATTGGCTGGTAGTCTTCAAACGTTCTACTAATATGGGCTGGGTGTTGCTTTTTTTTGTTAAGTTTACAACTCTCATTTCTGAACATTTTCTATTTGGGTTGTAAAACTTAAGTCCTGATGGACGTCTGCACACTTTATGTTTACCGTACCTTTGGCGTTACTTCAAGTTTTATCATATGCGCTCGAAGCCATATTGCAGACACCCATTTTTCATTATGCATTTCATTATCTTCGAAATATTTTTTAATGCATAGTGATTGGATTACAAGATATAGGGGGAGATCTCCACAAACTATAACGTACCATGTGCTATTTGCATTCCAAGCAAAATCTTCATAAGCACATCTTTAGGGGGAGCTCTCTATATCTTGCAATCATAATCTCCAAGTGTTTATCTTCACATATATCATTCGCGTTGAAAACTTCAACCAGTTTGTCATCAATCACCAAAAAGGGGGAGTATGTAAGTGCATCTAGTGCCACCCTTGTTTGGTTTTGGAGTATTGAAGACAAACGTGGTTGAGGGACTAATGTGTTTGTGAGAGTTCACATGATAACACAGATAGAAGTCACTGGAGATTCGGTTTAACCGTCGAAGACGACCCCTAAAAATGTCCGAAGACATTGATGATGGCCGAAGCCATTGGTGGTATGCGAAGATAATCGCCTGAAGATAATGGAACGCGAAGACGAAGTCTTTTGGTAGTTTTGTTTCTTCTTTCCTGGGTCATAGGAACCACCGTACTGTTAAGTGGGGTCGATGTGATCGAAGTCAGACGCTGACGTGATGCTCAAGCCAAACCTATGTCCTCGAGTGAAGACAATGAGAGGAAATATCTTCCATAGTTGGTTGAGTCAGCTTTACTTGTAGCCCAAGTAAAGCTGTCGCGTGTGTTTGAAATCTGACCGTTGTGACACATGTCGGTTGGCCATTGACCCAGGGTCATATTGGTCATATCAGGTCGGGTTGCCCGCTGGCTATAAATAGCCCACCCCCTCCACCATGAGAAGGTGGATGCTTAGAGAGAGATACGGTTGTTGTCGTTTTGGAGCAACCCACCTTGAAGACATTGAGAGAGAAACATCCTGCGAGGATAAACCTAAACACCCAGAGCTTGAGTGTTTAAGCATCTTTGAAGTCGTTCTGTTATAAGAGAACTGAAGACTTATTACACTTGAAGACTGTGATCTTCCAGACGGTTAGGCGTCTGGGTCTGAAGCAATCCAATAGTCATTGTGGATCGCTGGGTGACCAAGTTTGTACGGGTTTCGGTAGTCTCCCCTGAAGACTTACCTGAGGGATTGGGCATTGTCTAAGTGACTTCGGCTCAAGGGGAATAAGGTGAAGACGAGGTCTTGTGAGTTCAATCTCAGCCTCCCTAACCAGACGTACAGTTGTCACAGCAACTGGAACTGGTCCAACAAATCTTGTGTCTTCACCAAGCTACTGGTTCTATCCCTCACTCTTTTACATACTGTACTGAACTGTGAAGCCATTGCTTGAATACTTCTGACTGAAGACATTCCCCGAAGACATTCATAACTGATGTTTATCTTCATACTGTCTAAGTTTGTCTTCGACTCATCTTAGCTTGTACGATGGTAGTGCTTAACTTGCCTGAATGTTTTCATTGTGTTGCATGCCCTACCAACATCCTTGATATTATCCCTACCTGATCATGTTTCGCTTCCACCTAGTTCGAATACATTCATTGTTTCGAAGCCTTTCATAAAAATCGCCTATTCACCCCCCCTCTAGTCTATAACTAGCACTTTCAACAACCCACCAGAGCACGCCTGGAGGGGGTGGCGCGCCCTGGTGTATCGTGCCCAACTAGGGCACCCCCTCCGGTGGTTCTTGACTCCAGTAATTTTTATTTATTATAAAATAAATCTCCAAAAAGTTTCGTCCAGTTCCGAGAACTTTTATTTCTGCACAAAAATAACACCATGGTAGTTCTGCTGAAAACAGCGTCAGTCCGGGTTAGTTTCATTCAAATAATGCAAATTAGAGTCCAAAACAAGAGCAAAAGCATGAGGAAAAGTAGATACGACGGGGACGTGTCAATACTCTAGACGCATGCTGGATAGCGGTCGATGGCTGGACTAATAGTAATAGGTGCAGGCAGGAGTCGACCTATTTGCTTATGGACGTGATGCCTATACACACATGATCATTGCCGTGAAAATCGCATAACTATCCGCTTTTCTATCAATTGCCCAACAGTAATTTGTTACCCACCGTATGTTGCCTACATGAGAGATGCCACTAGGGAAAACTATGGCCCCGGGTCTATTCACTTATATATTTAAAAAAGCTATTATTACCTTGCTGTCTTTATTTACTTTTTATTTTATTTTGCATTTTACAATTATCTACAATTATCTACGCAACTCATTTGCTTGCAAATAACGAGATCAAGGGGATTGACAACCCTCTTGCCCGCGTTGGGTGAAAGTTGTTTGCTCTTTTGTGTGCAGCCACTGAAGACGGTTGTGGATTGATATTCCTATTAGTTCGATAAACCTTGGTTTCATAACTGAGGGAAATACTTACCCACTTTGTGCTGCAATAACCCGTTCCTCTTCAAGGAAAACCCAACGCAGATCACAAGTATGAGGAAGGATTTCTGGCGCCGTTGCCGAGGAATATCATCACCAACTATCAAGTAACTTCACACAAATTATCATTCACTTGTTCTTCTTTTTATTTGCTGTTATATTTAGTTTGTCTCATAAAAAAATGGAGTTTAGGTTGCCTCATATGCTTCGTCTTTATAATGTCTTTCTTGAAAATAAGGATTCAGAAATTTTTGCTCAATTGTTAGAGGAAGAATTTAAAAATGCTTAATGTGAGTTCCTTTAATGATGAGCATGATAGAAATATTGTTAGTATGAATTCTCTGAATATCCTTGATGCTAAAGATACGCAAAACCACAAGCTTGGGGATGCTATCTTTGATGAAGATGATATTTTTTGTCCCCCCAAGTTTTGATGAGCAAATTTATTATGATGAATGTGGTGATGACATGTATGCTATTATTAGTAATGATAACCATGATACTTGCCATTATGATTTAAAGTTTCAATTTGGTTATGACAATCAAGTGTCACGTGATAGTTATTTTGCTGAGTTTTCTCCCACTACCTTGAATGAAAAGGAATTTGCTTATGTGAAGAGTAATACATTTTCTATGCTTGTAGATCATGAAAAGAATGCTTTATGTGATAGTTATATTGTGGAATTCCTTCATTATTCTACTGAAAATTATTATGAGGGGGTAACATATGCATGTAGGAATTGCAATAATATCAAGTTTACTCCCTATGTGTTCAAAGTTTCGAAGTTATGCTTGTTTTGCCTTCCTATGCTAGTTGATTCTTGCTCCCATAAATTGTTTGCTCACAAAATTTCTATGCATAGGAAGTGAGTTAGGAGTAAATGTGCTTGTCATATGCTTCATGATGCTCCCATTGTGTTTCAATTATTTACTTTTATGTGAGCATCATTGAAATCATTATGCCTAGCTAGGGGCATAAAACAATAGCGCTTGTTGGGAGACAACCCAATAGTTATCTTACTTTTTACTTTCTATTTTTTGTAATAACATGATTATTGCCTTTGTAATGATTGTGTTTTTATGTTTTAATTAGTGTTCGTGTCAAGTAAAGCCTTTGGGATGACCCACATGATGAGTAGAATTGATACGGTGCAAAAACATAATCTTTAGCGTCAAGTACATGAATTTTCATTTTTTAACTGGAACGTGTTATTTGTCTGAAATTTTTACACAGTATTGAATCGCAAATTTGTAAGGTTTTCCTAATGTTTCAAAAAATTTAGATTTACAGAAGTATACATGTCTACAGATCTTTACAGACTGTTCTGTTTTAGACATATTCTGTTTTTGCTTGCATAGTTTGCTTGTTTTGATGATGTAATGGATTGTATTGGGGGTATAAGCCATGGAGAAGTTAGAATATAGTACCTATTATGCAATTATGAAATAATAATCAATTTACAACAGTACCTAAAGTATTTGATATGTTGCTTATACTAACGGATCTCACGAAGTTTTGTTGAGTTTTGCGTGATTCAAGTTTTCAAGTTTTGGGCGTTATCGCGATGGACAAAAGAATAAGGAGTAGCAAGAGACTAAGCTTCGGGATGCCCAAGGCACCCCAAGGTAATATTCTAAGGAATACTCAAGCGTCTAAGCTTGGGGATGCCCCAGAAGGCATCCCCTCTTTCGTCTCGATCCATCGGTATGTCACTTGAAGCTATATATTTATTCGCCACATGATATGAGTTTTGCTTGGAGCGTCGTTTGCTTTTGTTTGCTTTTACTTTCAGTTTTCCACAATCATCGTTTGCTAGACACACTTATTTAAGAGAGACACACCTTCATCATAATTTGTTAGAATACTCTATGTCCTTCACCTATATCTTTTGAGCTTAGCAGTTGCTCTGGTACTTCACTTATATCTTTTTAAGCACGGTGGCGTGTAGATTTTATAGAAATAATTTCACTCTCGCTCTTCACTTATATTTGTTTGAGATTTAATAAATAGTGATGGTAATTTGCAAGGGTCATAAGAGTAGTCCAAAAATATTAGGCATTCAATGAGTGATAATCAAAACCATCATGTAGCACATATAGAAAAGTTGAGGATTAATGATATTGATGTAGTAATCTAAAAAGGTATGAGTTCAAAATTGTTATTTTGTTGAAGTATCCATATTCAAAGAGGTTAATTTCTTATTTTTCTAAAAATTAAAGAGGCATGGTGATGATGTGTGAGCATTTCTATTCCTCATTGAAATCCTAGTGTTGTTTCGGGTCGGAAGCGCGCGATGGTTAACTCCTACCAACCTCTTTCCTCGGGCCATGCGGGGAGTACTTTGATTTGTGATAAAACTAATAAAACTTTGAAATAAGTATATGAGTTCTTTTTGACTAATGTGAAACCATGGACATATGCGATCACACCTCTTCATATTTGCTAGCCTGTTCGGTACCGTGCATAGCCCATTCTCACCTCGAGGATTGGTGCAACTTTCGCCGGTGCATCCAAACCCCTTGACATGATACGCTCTGTTGCACATAAGCCTCATTATATATTCCTCAAAACAGCCACCATACCTACCTATCATGGCATTTCCATAGCCATTCTGAGATATATTGCCATGCAAATTCCATCGTCACTTCACATGACTAGTTCGTTCATCATCATATTGCTTTGCATGATCATATAGAGCTGACATAGTATTTGTGTCAAAGCCACCGTTCATCATATTTTTGATACATGTCGCGCTAGATCATTGCACATCCTGGTACATTGCAAGAGGCATTCATATAGAGTCATATCTTCATATCAGTTCTTCATATTGAGTTGTAAGTAAATAAAAGTGTGATGATCATCATTGTTAGAGCATTGTCCCAGTGAGGAAAGGATGATGGAGACTATGATTCCCCCACATGTCAGGATGAGACTCTGGACAAAAATAAAAAATGGGGGAGGCCAAATGAGCCCACCATATAAAAAATGAAAAAAATGAAATGAGAGAAAATGAGAGAAGGGACTTTGATACTATCCTTTCAAGACTTGTGCCTCAAAGTGGCACCTTGTTCCTCATATATAGAGAGTCTCATGTTATGTCATTTTCATATGCTAGTGGTAATTTCATTATTATAAACTTGGTTTGTATATTCCTGTGAAGGGCTTCCTCAAATGCCCGAGGTCTTCATGAGCAAGCAAGTTGGATGCACACCCACTTAGCTTCATTTGAGCTTTCATACACTTATAGCTCTAGTGCATCATGTTTGCATGGCAATCCCTACTCCTTGCATTGACATCTATTGATGGGCATCTCCATAGCCCGTTGATACGCCTAGTTGATGTGAGACTATCTTCTCCACTTTTTACCCCGTTGATATCTACCATCATATTCTATTCCACCTAAATGTTATGTCCAATGGCTCACGCTCATCTATTGCGTGAAGAATAAAAAGTTGATACACCTTGAAAAAGTACGATCCAATTTCCTGACTTGGGCACCATGGTGCTTGACATTTTTATTAATGTGGTGACGACGGAGCCATGCCTTGCTAATTTAATAAGATGAATGAGGGGTAAACATTCTTTGAGGATCGTATACATTGAAAAATTGATGATTCTGTTTCTTATACTTATAAATATTACTATGTTAATGTTTGATTAATTCATCATTTCTCAATGAGCATACATGCATAAGATTGCATAATGGATAGCATGTCACATCAAAAATTCTGTTTTTATCATTTACCTACTCGAGGACGAGTAGGAATTAAGCTTGGGGATGCTTGATACGTCTCCAATGTATCTATAATTTTTTATTGTTCCATGCTGATATACTATCATTCTAGGATACTTTTTGGGTCATTATTTACCAATTTATAATATTTTTGAGCACTAACCTATTGACCCAGTGCCATTTGCTATTTTCTGCATGTTTTTTACTTTGCAGGTTTACAATACCAAATTAAGTCCAATTGACATGAAACTTTTTTGATGATTTTTCATGGACCAAAAGAATACCTGGAAGCTTCGGGAGGAGTCAGGAGGCCGCACGAGGGCACCAGCACGCAACAGGGTGCACCCTGGGAGGGGGGCGCGCCCTGATGTGTGCTGGCCCCCTCGGGTGTCTCCCGACGCCTCTCTCTGGCCTATAAATTCTCTAATATTCCAAAAACCCTGGAGGCAGTCCCGAAACCCTTTTTGCACCGCCGCAAGTCTCTGTTCCGCCATAAGGCCATCTGGAGCTTCATTTCGGCACCCTATCGGAGGGGGGATCGACCATGGAGGGCCTCGACATCAACCTTGGTGCCCTCATGATGATGTGTGAGTAGTTCACCATAGACCTACGGGTCCATAGCTAGTACCTAGATGGCAATCTTTCTCTCTTATGATCTTCAATACAATGATCATCGCATCTTCGCTTATATCTATCCGATGTAATCCTATTGTGCGGTGTGTTTGTTGGGATCCGATGAACTGTGGGTTTATGTTCAGATTATTCATGAAAAGTATTTGAGATATCTCTGATATTTATTATGTCTCTTAATTGCATGATCATTATAGCTTCATAATTCTCTCCGATCTATTGAAATAGTTTGGCCAACTAGATTGATATTTCTTCGATGAGAGAGGTGCGTTGTGGTAGGTTCAACCTGGCGAGTTTCTATATCCCAGTGACAGAAAGGGAGAAGATTCGTCTTTGTGTTGCTGCTACTAAGGATAAAACGATGGGGTTTATTCATATTGATTGAGTATTCTTTGTCTACATCATGTCATTGTTCTCCAAGCATTACTTTGTTTTACTTTATACTCTAGATGCATGCTGGATAGCGGTCGATGCGTGCAGTAATTGTAATAGGTGGAGGCTGGAGTCAGCCTATTTGCTTATGGACATGATGCATATATACACATGATCATTGCCGTGAAAATCGCATAACTATCCGATTTTTTTCAATTGCCCAACAGTAATTTGTTACCCACCGTATGTTGCCTACATGAGAGATGCCGCTAGGGAAAACTATGGCCCCTGGGTCTATTCACTTATATATTTACAAAGGCTATTATTACTTTGCTGCATTTATTTACTTTTTATTTTATTTTGCATTTTACAATTATCTACAATTATCTACACAACTCATTTGCTTGCAAATAACGAGATCAAGGGGATTGACAACCCTCTTGCCCGCGTTGGGTGCAAGTTGTTGGCTCTTTTGTGTGCAGCCGCTGAAGCCGGTTGAGGATTGATATTACTATTGGTTCGGTAAACCTTGGTTTCATAACTGAGGGAAATAATTACCCACTTTATGCTGCAATAACCCGTTCCTCTTCACGGAAAACCCAACGCAGATCACAAGTATCAATGCCATGAGTTCAGCCTCAGTTTTTAGCTTCATCTGTCTGCAGTTTTACAACAAAAGATTCAGCATCTTCTACAAATCCCTGCCAAACATGCAAGCATTATCAAAAGCTATTTCTACAAAGTCTAGAGCCGCCCTATAGAAGGCGAATCGTCCCTTGGGGGCTACGACACTTCAAAGTTGTTTTCATCCTACAAAAAGTTCCGCGCAGTTGTAAACAATCCACACAGCACTTGGGGGCTAATGTGCCAATTTCTCAATCATACAACAACAAGACCCGGCTATTTCACAGAAATAGGCTAGCCCTTGGGGGCTATAGGTTTTGAGCTTACAAGACAAACATTTACTTCCTATGGATGAAGACCCGGCTAACTCAATGAAATAAGCCGGCCCTTGGGGGCTAGATCAGTGTTCTATTTTTTACTCAAACATAAGTACCGACTCATTATCATCATAATGACTCATTCCTTGGGGGCTACGGGTACTTCTAGTATAAATATCTTAAAGAGCCGGCTCACCATTTTCATACTAAGCCGACCCTTGGGGGCTAAAGACAGTATATAAAGACAAGACACTAAAGGCAGGAATTTTACCTCATATTTGTCCTTGAGGGCATTGACCAAGTTGATTACAATTTCCTGGCTCTCAGTTAGCCGGGCCAAGTACTGCTGATAAATGTCTTCAGTATCAATCCCAGATAGATTTGGAAGCTCTAATTTGGCCTTTCCTTTTGCCAAATTCACCGCTTCATCCTTGGCTATAATTTTGGCCAAGGAGGTGGAGAACCCAGGAGCCAGGAAAATTTCCCCAACAATAACAACTTCCGGGGCATTCTTGTCAGCTGATGGAATGGTGTCATCCACACGAGTTGCAGGGCTAGAAGGATGAGTCGGGCTTGGCGGTCGAGAAGACGGCTCAGTTGACACGCCTTGGGTTTCTGGCGGCGCATCCATGAAAACTGGCTCATCCGTATTGGCCATCTCTATATCAATGGCCGCCTCAACCCTAGGCTCTGCTAAGTTTTCTCCAGAAGGATCGACCTCGGTGGCCATCTCTTCTAGTGGGGGGGGGGGGGGTTCGGGATGTTCTGGCCTGCAGCACCAGAAGTTGACCCGGCAGCATGCTTCGACAAAACATCTTTGGCCCTGTAATTTACAGAAATCAAACATTAGACTAAGGAAAAGACACAGCCTAAGACTAAGTACATAAAATCAGTACAAATTCAAGGCTCACCCGCGATTGATATTAAAGGCGGGAAGCTGTGTTGTCGTCGAGTCGCCACAAGAAGGTGAAGATGCCTGATAAAGTGAGTTTGAGGGTCTAAGTGGTTGTTTAAAAAGTCCGTCTCTAGGACAAGAAGTGGTTGGACTATGTGGCACCTCGACACATGGTCTACGAGCCGCCGGCGCATGCGACAAGCCGGGATCTAAGTCGCCCGAGCTGCTTCAGGTCTTGCGTTTTGACTGGCCGACGATTTGAGTTTTCTTCAAAATAAAATTGGGGTCTAAATAAGCATCTGGATGTGAAAACTTAACCTTCCGGACGGCTTGCCTTGGTTTTCTTGGGATAAATGTTTCTGAAGAACTAGAGGAAATTGGAATTACCTCAACATTGTCGGCTTGACTGGATTCCGAGTCATCCTGAGAAGAAGGCACGTGAGCAAGTTCAATAAATAAACGACCAAGTGAGTCAAGTTCTACCTCAGATTCCGCCCCTGAAAATAATTCTTGAGCCATTTCCTTCATCCGGCTTGAGGAAAGAGCAGCAGTTTCTGAAGAAGCTTTCCAGAATTCAGAGTTAGCCTGTAGAGAAATAAGCCGGTTTATAAGCAGGAATCGTAAACAAAAGTAAAGAAATTAAAATTCAAGTTTGCACAATACATACTGGAGGAACTGGATTCTTCAAGTTGAATGGAGCCAGTCCGGTTAAGGAACACTTGTCCTTGGAGTGGGCAAAGAATGTTTTGGTCTGCTTGTTGATGGCAGCCTCGTTCAAGTTTTTCTTACTAAAACATTGAACGTCCTTTGACTCACAAGAGTAGTTGCACATCAAGTCGCCCCTTATGTTGACGGGTTGAATCCGCCAGGTTATCCAACACTGGATCGGGTCAATCCCGGTAAGGCCATTGGCGTTAAGGGCCCTTAACTTTCAGCAACTCGGGGGCCAGCAACTTCCTGTCTTCGTCGGTTTGTGTCGTGGTTTTATCACGGCAGATGTCCTAGTGAAAGGACTTAGGGGGTGAAGCCATCGCTACGGTGATTAACTCGAAGGGGTTGATCGGGACGAAAGACACAGGTTTACCCAGGTTCGGCCCCTCACGAAAGAGGTAAAAGCCTACGTCCTGCTTTGTGTTTGTATTAATTGGGTATCGATTACAAGGGAGCGGATTCGCTTGACCTAGCTCTCGATCAATTGTTTCGTACCCTAAGCCGCCGCAGGGACTCGCCTTTATATACACAGGTCGAGGCCCTGTGCTTACAAGAATCCAGGCCGGGTTACACCTCGTAACCGACCTTATCTCTAAGTCACCTTGCCTTCTCTGGCAAGCCATCTCCGGGCGGCTTACACCTCCGGGTCACATGCCGTCATCTGGCTCTGGGCCTCTGTTCAGCCTGCCTGTTAAGTCAGACTTGTCTTGGTCTCCAGGCCTGTTTACGGCCTTATTGCTAAGTCGCCAACTTCCTAACCCGGCCCCTTCTGGGCGGGTCATACCGTGGGGTCATATCCCCAACAGTTTGCCAACCCGAAAAATCAGTGACGCCAAGTCGGGCTAGTCTATAACCCGACAACGGGTTTTGGCCTGCGGGGACAGTATTCTTACAATAGAACCAAGTCTTGTTCCATCCTTTCGGATGACTCGCCAACTTGATCTCAGGGAAAATACAATTTTTCCTCTTCTGCACAGAGACGCCGCCAAGTTCCAAGACTGGGGCCATCCTTTGTCTCGGTTTGACGATTAAGATAAAATAATTGTCTAAAAAGAGTCGAAGATGGCTCGATCTGAAGGTATACCTCGCAGAGGACTTGGAATTGGCAAATGCTGGTCATCGAGTTGGGACCAATATCTTGTGGTCGGAGGTTAAAGAATTGAAGGAGATCTCTGTAGAATTTTGACCCACGTGGTCGGAAGCCCTTTAGTACGTGATCGGTAAAGCAAACTACCTCCTCTCGGTCAGGTTGTGGGGAGGGCTCTTCTTCACGCGCCCGCCAGCTTATCACGTCTTGAGCCGGTAACTGGCTCTGAGATACGAGATTCTCCAGAGTAAGCACTGACTCACGAGACCTGACCCAGTCGCAAGTTTTGTCGGTCCTGGGAGGCATCGTGACTTTGGTGGTCCAAACTACAATACCAAAAAGGAAGAATGTGATGAGCCAAATTTTAAGCTGGTTTGCAATGCAATGAATTGGCCTTGGACAAGAGTAAAAAAAGGGAGAAAGAGACAGCCAAACATAAGCCGGCATTTTGAGGAAATTATCACCTCATCTGGATCTAAAGGTATAGTTGATTAAACAGGTTTATTCAAAATAAGCCGGTATTCAAGTGCATGATATGGACTGGGATCTTAAATTAATGAGCCGGTACTACACGTCAAGCCGGTGAAATGATGGACTAACGAGCGATTGAATGTTAAGCCGGTGTTTATGCTAGCTGAAGGAATGATGGCAATAGTACTCAGAAGGACTTGGCAGTATTTTTCTACTGGCAAACATCTTTCTACAACAGGCAGAGGATCGATCGGATCTAAATAAAGACGCAAAAGGAAGGAAAATATTCCCTAGCTAGCGGAGGAACCGAAACTGGAGCATTCATGTGGTCCACTAATGAGCCATTTCAGATCTGTTTTGCAAAATAATACAAGGCGGGCATCAAGTTAAAATCGTATTTACTAGGAGGTCAAGTAGATTATGGATCTATAACTGCCATTTGGATGAACAAGATGAACAGACGATGAACACCGGAATAGTGAAACCCTAATGGGGATAAGGGAGATACCAGATTCTGGCACAGGAAGAGATGAGGATGGTCGTGTCTTCTCCGGGGTCCGCAATTGGGGTCCGATGGCGAAGGCGGCGTGACTCGAAGGTCTTGGCGTCGGCTTCGAACCCCGGTGAGCTTCGGATGTGCTATGGAGGTGCAAGGAAGAAGGAGCGTAAAGGTGAATGAGGGGGTCCGGTTGGCCTATTTATAAGCGGAGAAACTGAAACGACGCCGTAAAAAATGGAACAGTCACTGTAAATTCGTGGCTAGAATTGTGCCTGGATTTTCGTGCCAGACCGGATTTGGCGCTATTTTCAAAAACGATTCGTTATAATGACTTCGGGCGAAAACAGTCAGAAGAATGACGTCATGAAGAAACTGACTGAGAAACACTAAGTCCTGGATGAGAAATGTAACCCGACAGAAAGGTTGATCCGGTCAAAGATGATGCCGGGTTGATCATTCAAATTAGGGTGTTCTATGGAGTTTAACATGGATGAATCCAAATTAAAGTGGGGACTACTGTTGGGGATATACCCCACGGGTATGACTCGCCCAACATATGACCTGGAAATATCAGGCGGCCCATAAGTGAAGTTTCTGTCAAGAGGTTCAAGGCCCAGAAGGCGGCTTATGTTCGAGGCTGGCTCGTGGAAACGTCATGTGGCAGGCTGGCTCAGGGAAGAAGGAAGGAGTATTCCTTTGCTTGTAAGGCAAGATGAATAGGACTTAGATTAAGTCACGGGTCTTTGTATGACCTGAACTTTTTTGTAACCTCCAGGTCTCTACCTATATATAAAGGGGAGCCCCAGAGGAGAAAATCAAGTAAGAAAGAACCAAACCCTCGAGAGCAAGGTTAGCGATTCCGCACCCTTGTAATCGAGATCATCATCAATATACACAAAGCAGGACGTAGGCTTTTACCTCCATCGGAGAGGCCGAACCTGGGTAAACATGTCTCTCGTTCCCAATCAACCCCTTCGAGTCGCCACCTAGTTGTGATGGCTCCACACCTAATTCCTTTCACGAGGACATCAGCCGTGACAAAACCATGACACCTATGGAGGGCTCGTCCGACGAGGAGGATTATGCCCATAAATCGGCGATGATGCAGGTGGTCCTTGCAGACGCGGAGCATGCGAAAGAGTATGTTTTCAATTTCAAGGGATTGATCAAGGGTCATCGAGTGCTGAATCGGAACAGGGCACAACGACATTTGACGCTGATGGACGACTACTTTTCCACTGATGCCCTATTTGCGGACAATTTTTTTCGGTGCTTTCGGAAGCGAAAAACTGTCTTTGATCGCCTATACTATGGTGTCGAGTCCTACGGTGACTACTTGATGTTGAAGAAGGATGTTGTAGGAAGGATTGATCTGTCTGGTTACCAGAAGTGTACGGCTGCATTCTGGATGCTTGCGTATGGTATCACGAAAAATTCATGGGACAAGTACCTCCGGATGTCTGAGAGCGCATGTGAGATTCTATGGTTAGATTTGCTCTGGGATGGTTGAGGTGTTTGGACCTCAATACTTGAGAGAACCAACTATCGCAGACACTGAGAGGCTCTTGGCAGTGTCTGAAGCATGAGAGTGGCCAGGTTTGCTCGGATCTCTTAATTGCATGAACTGGAGATAGAAAAACTACCCAAGAGCTCTACAAGGGTAATATCAGGGTCATGTTAAGAAGCTCATCATCATTCTTGTAGCGGTTGCATCACAGAACCCCTGAATTTGGCATGCTTTGTTTGGCATGCACGGGTCTCACAAAGACATCTATGTGTTGTTGTGGTCTTCATTGTTTGCTAGGTTGACTAAAGTGCAAACTCCACCTTGTAAGAATAGTGTCAATGCATAAGTACAAGACGGGTACTATCTGATTGACGATATCTATCCTCCGCGGGCTACCTTCGTCAAGACCATCCATGAGCCAGTTGATCTGAAAAGTGCTCACTTTCCCAAGGAGAAGGAGCTAGAAAGCATGTGGAGAGGACATTTAGAGTGCACCATGCTTTTTTTGCAGTTGTTCGTGGACCTGCAAAACAATGGGATCCGGAGACCTTGTGGAAGGTGATGACATGTTATGTGATCATGCACAACATGTTTGTGGAGGATGAGGGTGAAAATGATGTCGGGGGTCTAGAATTTAAGAACATGGGTGATCATATCCAACTACCACATCTGAATCCGTCTACATTTGATGAGTTTGTCCAAGTGCATCAACATATTCGTCATCGAGAAACTCAGGAGCAGCTCTAGAAAGATCTGATTGAGTACATATGAGCAGTTAAAGGGGGTAACTGAAACATATGTGCTGGTGGAATTCAAGTTTGAAAGATTTATTACAAAACTTTAGTGTCACATTTTGATATTTTCATTTACCAAAGGTTTGATTTGCTACTCCCTCAATACACTACTAGGAGAAACCTTATTGGCAGGACACTATTAGTAGCGCTGGAAAGTAACAGGCGCTGCTGGTAATTACCAGTAGCGCTGGATTTCGGCAGCGCTACAAGTAAAGACTTAGCAGTAGCGCTGGAAACATAAAGAGCGCTACTGCTAAGCGGGATCCGACGAGCCCACCAACACTATTGGTAGTAGCAGCGTTGCCCACAATAAAGCGCTACTGCTAAGCCTCATAGCAGTAGCGGTTGCTGTGAGGAAACCGCTACTGCTATGGGGCCCCACTTAGTAGTAGCGCTACTCCTAGAAAGCGCTACTACTAAGCCTCATAGCAGTAGCGCGCTGTGGAAAGCAGCGCTACTACTAATCTTGGCAGAGCCACCTTTTCACCCACCCCCCTCTCTCCCCCTTCTTCCTCCCCCCTTTGCCCTCTCCCCTCCTTTCCCTCTCCCCTCTCTAAGTTTCTTCTCCACCATTATTGCCCTTCTTCTCTCTTCCTTCTACCTCTCTTCTCTCCCCATTAATGCCCCCCTCCACCATAATTCTCCTCCATATAAATGGGCTCTTCTAGCTCTATCTTCCACATTTATTTGGCTCTCCCTCCTTCCATACATATAGATCTAGCTAGATCATCTCTCTCCCTATCCATTAGTTAGCTAGAGTCATCTCTCCTCCCAACAACTAGATCTAGCTAGCTATTTAGCCATCCACTCTCGATCCGTATAGGTCGCGAAGGCCTAATGATCTAACCGTGCACAATATCTCTCGGGGTATAGGTGAGTAAAAAGTTGTGCATTTTAAGAATGGGAATATGTGTGTTTGTGATATGAAGGGATTTGTGTGAGTGACATGCCCCGTGAGTTGCTTATGTTTTGCCGAAATGTCGATTTATTTCCATTTCGGCGAATTTCGAGCAAACTCGATATGTCCTATTTTTAGGCAAGGTCATGCCAAATTTTTATATGACTTTGATGCATGCATGCATTTTTTTATAACCCTTTTGCTTGTTATACCGTGCAGTCATGAAGGTGAGTGGAAGGAAGGTGGTGCGATACTTGCAATCCGCGGTGATGGACATGTATGCAAATAATCGGACTGGGATTAGATGTCCGTGTACAAGATGCAAAGAAGGAGTCATTTTGGACCCTTTTGAACGTGGCAATTTGAAGGCACACGTGATGATGTATGGTTTCATGGATGGCTATACTCGGTGGATAAGTGAAGATGATGATGAGGACGTCCACATGGCAGGGAATAACGACATGGGGCTAGACAAAGAGATGACCGATCGACACGAAGACGATGGCACCGGACATGGCGGCGGGGAAGAGTCCGAACATGGCGGCAGGGAAGATACCAGACACGGCGAAGAAGAGTCCAGACATGGCGGCGAAGAAGATTCCGGACACGGCGAAGAAGAGTCCGGACATGGCGGAGAAGAGGCGACAAACACGCCGCAGTCTTCGACGCTACTAAGTTCAGTCTGTTGGAAATATGCCCTAGAGGCAATAATAAATTGGTTATTATTATATTTCCTTGTTCATGATAATTGTTTATTATCCATGCTATAATTGTATTGATTGGAAACTCAAGTACATGTGTGGATACATAGACAACACTGTGTCCCTAGTATGCCTCTAGTTAACTAGCTCGTTGATCAAAAGATGGTGAAGGTTTCCTAGCCATGGACATGAGATGTCATTTGATAACGGGATCACATCATTAGGAGAATGATGTGATGGACAAGACCCAAACTATAAACGTAGCATTTGATCGTGTCAGTTTATTGCTATTGTTTTCTGCATGTCAAGTATCTATTCCTATGACCATGAGATCATGCAACTCACTGACACCGAAGGAATACCTTGTGTGTATCAAACGTCGCAACGTAACTGGGTGACTATAAAGATGCTCTACAGGTATCTCCGAGGGTGTCTGTTGGGTTGGCATGGATCAAGACTGGGATTTGTTACTCCGTGTGACGGAGAGGTATCTCAGGGCCCACTCGGTAATACAACATCACAATGAGCCTTGCAAGCAATGTGACTAAAGTGTTAGCCACGAGATCTTGTATTACGGAACGAGTAAAGAGACTTGCCAGTAACGAGATTGAACTAGGTATAGAGATACCGACGATCGAATCTCGGGCAAGTAACATACCGAAGAACAAAGGGAACAGCATACGGGATTAATTGAATCCTTGACATAGAGGTTCGACCAATATAGATCTTCGTAGAATATGTAGGAACCAATATGGGCATCCAGGTCCCGCTATTGGTTATTGGCCGTAGAGGTGTCTCGGTCATGTCTACATAGTTCTCGAACCCGCAGGGTCTGCACACTTAAGGTTCGGTGACGTTTCGGTAGATTTGAGTTATGCATGTTGGTGACCGAAGGTTGTTCGGAGTCCCGGATGAGATCACGGACATCACGAGGAGCTCCGGAATGGTCCGGAGGTAAAGATTGATATATAGGAAGTCCCGTTTTGGCCACCGGAAAAGTTTCGGGTATTTCCAGTAGTGTACCGGGAGTGCCGGAGGGCCATCGGGAGGGGCCACCCACGCCGGGAGGCCACATGGGCCTAAAGGCAGTTGCACCAGCCCTTAGTGGGCTGGGCAAGCCAGCCCTATAAGGCCCATGCGGCTGGAATTAAGTGGGAAGGAAAAACCCCAAAGAAAAGGGAAGGGGAAACAAATAAGGAACGAGTCCTAATTGGACAAGGAAAAGTGGAGGAGTCCACCTCCTCCTCCCTGGTTCGGCCGCACCTAGGGTGGAAACCCTAGGGCGCCAGCCCCCTCCCCCTCCCTCCTATATATACTAGAGGGGAGAGAGGGCCAAACACCCTAAGCCACGGTGCAGCCCTCTCTCCCCCCGTCTATACGGTTTTCCTCAAATCTGTTTTTGTCGGTGCTTAGGCGAAGCCCTGCCGGAACAGCTCCACCACCACCCCCACTACGCCGTTGTGCTGGCGGAGAACTCGTCTATCTCTTCGCTCTCTCTTGCTGGATCAAGAAGGCGGAGATCGTCATCAAGCTGTACGTGTGCTGAACGCAGAGGTGCCATCCGTTCGGTACTTGATCGGGACGGATCGTGATTGGATCGCGGGACGCTCGGTGATTTGGATCACGAAGACGTTCGACTACATCAACCGCGTTTCTTAACGCATCCCTCTTAGCGATCTACAAGGGTATGTAGATTCACTCTCCCTCTCGTAGATGCTCATCACCATGGATAGATCTTGTGTGTGCGTAGGAAAATTTTTGTTTCCCATGCAACGTTCCCCTACAGTGGCATCTGAGCTAGGTCTATGCGTAGATGAGATCTCGAGTAGAACACAAAGGAGTTTGTGGGCGTTGATATTCAGATTGCTTCCCTCCTTAGTCTTTTCTTGATTCAGTGGTATTGTGGGATGAAGCGGCTCGGACCAACCTTACTCGTCCACGTACGAGAGACCGGTTCCATCGACTGACATGTAACTTTGTTGCATAAGATGGCTGGCGGGTGTCTGTCTCTCCCACTTTAGTTGAATCGGATTCGACAGACGCGGTCCTTGTAGAAGGTGAAATAGCAACTTTTATATCACCGTTGTGGTTTTTGCGTAGGTAAGAATCGTTCTTGCTAGATACCCGTAGCAGCCACGTAAAACATGCAACAACAATTAGAGGACGTCTAACTTGTTTTTGCAGGGTATGTTGTGATGTGATATGGCCAATTACATGATGAGATATATGTGATGTATGAGATGATCATGTGTTGTATAGAATATCACGACTTGCATGTCGATGAGTACGGCAACTGGCAGGAGCCATAGAGTTGTCTTTAATTATTGTATGACCTGCGTGTCAATCATTAAGCGCTATGTAATGCTTTACTTTATCGCTAAACGTTAGCAATAGTCGTGGAAGCAACAGTCGGCGCGACAACCTCATGGCGACACGTTGATGGAGATCAAGATGATGGAGATCATGGTGTCATGCCGGTGACGATGGAGATCATGCCGGTGCTTTGGAGATGGAGATCAAAAGCACGAGTTCATGGCCATATCATGTCACTTATGATTTGCATATGATGTTAATCCTTTTATGCATCTTATTTTGCTTAGGACGACGGTAGATTTATAAGGTGATCCCTCACTTAAATTTCAAGATAAATTGTGTTCTCCCCGAGTGTGCACCGTTGCGAAAGTTCGTCGTTTCGAGACACGCCGTGATGATCGGGTGTGATAGACTCTACGTTCACATACAACGGGTGTAAGCCATGTTGCACGTGCGGAACACTCGGGTTAAACTTGACGAGCCTAGCATGTACAGACATGGCCTCGGAACACAAGAGACCGAAAGGTCGAACATGAGTCATATAGTAGATATGATCAACATGAAGATGTTCACCATTGAAACCACCTCAACTCACGTGATGATCGGACTTGAGTTGGTGGATTTGGATCATGTGACACTCGAATGACCGGAGGGATGTCAATTTGAGTGGGAGTTTTTTAAGTAATATGATTAACTAAACTCATTATCTTGAACAATAGTCTAAGTTGTCTTTGCTATATTTATGTTGTAGATCATGGCTCGCGCAGTAGCACCCCTAAATTTTAATGCGTTCCTAGAGAAAGCTAAGTTGAAAGATGATGGAAGTAACTTTGTGTACTGGGCCCGTAATCTAAGGATTATCCTTACGGCTTCCCAGAAGGCTTATGTCCTTGATGCACCGCTTGGTGATCCACCCGCTCCAGTTGAGTCTCTAGACGTTGTGAACGCCTGGCAGGCTCGTTCTGATGATTACTCAATAGTTCAATGTGCAATGTTGTATGGCTTAGAACCGGGACTTCAAAGACGTTTTGAACGTCATGGAGCATATGAGATGTTCCAGGAGTTGAAGTTTATCTTTCAAAAGAATGCCCGGATCGAGAGGTATGAGACCTCCGATAAGTTCTATGCTTGCAAGATGGAAGAGAACGGGTCTGTTAGTGATCACATACTCAGAATGTCTGGGTACTCCACCCGTCTGGCTGAATTGGGGATGCCCCTTCCGCCAGAGGCTATCCCTGACAGAGTTCTTCAATCATTGCCACCTAGCTACAAGAGCTTCGTGTTGAACTATAACATGCACGGGATGAACAAGTCAGTCGCCGAGCTGTTTGCGATGCTGAAAGTCGCTGAGTCTAAAATTCAGAAGGAGCATCAAGTGTTGATGGTCAATAAAACCACTAGTTTCAAGAAAAATGGCAAGGGTAAGAAGGGTAACTCCAAGAAGAGTGGCAAAGCAGTTGCTCCTCCCATGAAGAAACCCAAGGCTGGACCCAAACCAGAAACTGTGTGTTTTCATTGCAAGGGAACTGGACACTAGAAGCGGAACTGCCCCAAGTATTTGGCTGACAAGAAGGCGGCCAACAACAAACACGGTATATATGATATACATGTTATTGATGTGTACCTTACCAACTCTCGTTGTAGTGCCTGGGTATTTGATACCGGTGCGGTCGCTCACATTTGCAACTCTAAACAGGAACTGCGGAATAGACAGAGGCTGGCAAAGGACGAAGTGACGATGCGCGTGGGAAATGGTTCCAAGGTTGATGTGATCGCCGTCGGCACGCTCGCTCTTCGATTACCATCGGGATTAGTGATGAACCTGAATAAATGTTATTTGGTGCCTGCGTTAAGCATGAACATTATATCTGGATCTTGTTTATTGCGAGACGGTTACTCGTTTAAATCAGAGAATAATGGTTGTTCTATTTATATGAGTAATATCTTTTATGGTCATGCACCCGATGTGAGGGGTTTATTCTTATTGAATCTCGATAGTAATGATACACATATTTATAACATTGATGCCAAAAGATGTAGAATTGATAATGATAAAACCACTTTCTTGTGGCACTGCCGTTTAGGTCATATTGGCGTAAAACGCATGAGGAAGCTCCATGCTGATGGACTTTTGGATTCACTTGATTTTGAATCACTTGACACATGTGAGCCATGCCTCATGGGCAAGATGACTAAAACGCCGTTCTCTGGAACAATGGAACGGGCAAGTGACTTGTTGGAAATCATACATACTGATGTGTGCGGTCCGATGAGCATTGAAGCACGCGGTGGTTATCGTTACTTTCTCACCTTCACTGATGACTTAAGTAGATATGGGTATATTTACTTAATGAAACACAAGTCTGAAACGTTTGAAAAGTTCAAACAATTTCAGAGTGAAGTTGAGAATCATCATAACAAGAAGATTAAATTCCTACGATCTGATCGAGGAGGAGAATATCTGAGTTATGAGTTTGGCAGTCACTTAAGACAATGTGGAATTGTTTCACAACTGACACCGCCTGGAACACCACAGCGTAATGGTGTGTCCGAACGTCGTAATCGAACCTTATTGGATATGGTGCGATCTATGATGTCTCTTTCCGATTTGCCACTATCGTTTTGGGGTTATGCATTAGAGACAGCTGCATTCACTTTAAATAGGGCACCATCGAAATCCGTTGAGACGACGCCATATGAACTTTGGTTTGGTAAGAAGCCAAAGCTGTCGTTTCTTAAAGTTTGGGGATGTGATGCTTATGTCAAAAAGCTTCAGCCTGAAAAGCTGGAACCCAAAGCGGAGAAATGCGTCTTCATAGGATATCCAAAAGAGACAGTTGGATATACCTTCTACCTCAGATCCGAAGGCAAAGTGTTTGTCGCTAAAAACGGAACATTTCTTGAGAAAGAGTTTCTCTCGAAAGAATTGAGTGGGAGGAAGATAGAACTTGATGAGGTTGTTGAACCTTTACTTCAACCTGAGAGTAGCACAGTACAGAAAGATGTTTCTGTAGAGCCTGCATCAGTTGAAGAGGAAGTTAATGATGATGATCATGAACCTTCGAATCAAGTTGCTATCGAACCTCGTAGGTCGACAAGGACGCGTACTGCTCCTGAGTGGTACGGCAACCCTGTCTTAGAAGTCATGTTGTTAGACAACGATGAACCTACGAGCTATGGAGAAGCGATGATGGGCCCGGATTCCGAGAAGTGGTTAGAGGCCATGAAATCCGAGATGGGATCCATGTATGAAAACAAAGTATGGACTTTGGAAGTATTACCTGAAGGGCGTAAGGCCATTCAGAACAAATGGATCCTTAAGAGGAAGACGCACGTGGACGGTAATGTCACCGTCTATAAAGCTCGACTTGTGGCAAAGGGTTTTTCACAAGTTCAAGGAGTTGACTACGATGAGACCTTCTCACCCGTAGCGATGCTTAAGTCCGTCAGAATCATGTTAGCAATAGCTTCCTTTTTCGATTATGAAATTTGGCAGATGGATGTCAAAACAGCGTTCCTTAACGGTTTCCTTAAGGAAGAGTTGTATATGATGCAACCAGAAGGTTTTGTCGATCCAGAGAATGCTGACAAAGTTTGCAAACTCCAGCGATCCATTTATGGACTGGTGCAAGCATCTCGGAGTTGGAATCTTCGCTTTGATGAGGTGATCAAAGCGTTCGAGTTTATACAAGTTTACGGAGAAGCTTGTATTTACAAGAAAGTGAGTGGGAGCTCTATAGCATTTCTAATATTATATGTAGATGACATATTGCTGATTGGAAACAATATAGAAATGTTGGAAGGCGTGAAGGAATATTTGAACAAGAGTTTTTCAATGAAGGACCTAGGAGAAGATGCTTTCATATTAGGCATCAAGATCTATAGAGATAGATCAAGACGCTTGATAGGACTTTCACAAAGCACATACCTTGATAAGATTTTGAAAAAGTTCAAAATGGATCAGTCCAAGAAGGGGTTCTTGCCTGTTTTGCAAGGTGTGAAGTTGAGTAAGACTCAATGCCCAGTGACTGCAGAAGATAGAGAAAAGATGAGTGTCGTCCCCTATGCTTCAGCCATAGGCTCTATCATGTATGCAATGCTGTGCACAAGACCCGATGTCAACCTTGCCATAAGTATGGTCGGAAGGTTTCAAAGTGATCCAGGAATGGAACACTGGACGGCGGTCAAGAATATCCTAAAGTACCTCAAAAGGACTAAGGACATGTTTCTCGTTTATGGAGATGATCAAGAGCTCGTCGTAAAGGGTTACGTTGATGCAAGCTTTGACACTGATCCGGATGACTCTAAGTCACAAACCGGATACGTATTTATTCTTAATGGGGGTGCGGTTAGCTGGTGCAGTTCCAAGCAAAGCGTGGTAGCTGATTCTACATGAGAAGCGGAGTACATCGCTGCCTCGGAGGCGGCGAAGGAAGGTGTCTGGATGAAGGAGTTCATGACAGATCTTGGAGTAGTGCCTAGTGCGCTTAATCCAATGACTCTGTTTTGTGATAATACTGGTGCCATTGCTCTGGCCAAGGAACCAAGATTTAACAAGAGGACCAGACACATAAAGCGATGTTTCAATTCCATCCGCGATTACATCAAGGAGGACGACATAAATATTTGCAAAGTACACACAGATCTGAATGTTGCAGATCCGACGACTAAACCTCTTCCAAGGGCTAAACATGAACAACACCAGAACTGCATGGGTGTTCGATTCATTACAATGTAAATCACATAGTGATGTGAGCTAGATTATTGACTCTAGTGCAAGTGGGAGACTGTTGGAAATATGCCCTAGAGGCAATAATAAATTGGTTATTATTATATTTCCGTGTTCATGATAATTGTTTATTATCCATGCTATAATTGTATTGATTGGAAACTCAAGTACATGTGTGGATACATAGACAACACTGTGTCCCTAGTATGCCTCTAGTTAACTAGCTCGTTGATCAAAAGATGGTGAAGGTTTCCTAGCCATGGACATGAGATGTCATTTGATAACGGGATCACATCATTAGGAGAATGATGTGATGGACAAGACCCAAACTATAAACGTAGCATTTGATCGTGTCAGTTTATTGCTATTGTTTTCTGCATGTCAAGTATCTGTTCCTATGACCATGAGATCATGCAACTCACTGACACCGGAGGAATACCTTGTGTGTATCAAACATCGCAACGTAACTGGGTAACTATAAAGATGCTCTACAGGTATCTCCGAGGGTGTCTGTTGGGTTGGCATGGATCAAGACTGGGATTTGTTACTCCGTGTGACGGAGAGGTATCTCAGGGCCCACTCGGTAATACAACATCACAATGAGCCTTGCAAGCAATGTGACTAAAGTGTTAGCCACGAGATCTTGTATTACGGAACGAGTAAAGAGACTTGCCAGTAACGAGATTGAACTAGGTATAGAGATACCGACGATCGAATCTCGGGCAAGTAACATACCGAAGAACAAAGGGAACAGCATACGGGATTAATTGAATCCTTGACATAGAGGTTCGACCAATATAGATCTTCGTAGAATATGTAGGAACCAATATGGGCATCCAGGTCCCGCTATTGGTTATTGGCCGTTGAGGTGTCTCGGTCATGTCTACATAGTTCTCGAACCCGCAGGGTCTGCACACTTAAGGTTCGGTGACGTTTCGGTAGATTTGAGTTATGCATGTTGGTGACCGAAGGTTGTTCGGAGTCCCGGATGAGATCACGGACATCATGAGGAGCTCCGGAATGGTCCGGAGGTAAAGATTGATATATAGGAAGTCCCGTTTTGGCCACCGGAAAAGTTTCGGGTATTTCCAGTAGTGTACCGGGAGTGCCGGAGGGCCATCGGGAGGGGCCACCCACGCCGGGAGGCCACATGGGCCTAAAGGCAGTTGCACCAGCCCTTAGTGGGCTGGGCAAGCCAGCCCTATAAGGCCCATGCGGCTGGAATTAAGTGGGAAGGAAAAACCCCAAAGAAAAGGGAAGGGGAAACAAATAAGGAACGAGTCCTAATTGGACAAGGAAAAGTGGAGGAGTCCACCTCCTCCTCCCTGGTTCGGCCGCACCTAGGGTGGAAACCCTAGGGCGCCAGCCCCCTCCCCCTCCCTCCTATATATACTAGAGGGGAGAGAGGGCCAAACACCCTAAGCCACGGTGCAGCCCTCTCTCCCCCCGTCTATACGGTTTTCCTCAAATCTGTTTTTGTCGGTGCTTAGGCGAAGCCCTGCCGGAACAGCTCCACCACCACCCCCACTACGCCGTTGTGCTGGCGGAGAACTCGTCTATCTCTTCGCTCTCTCTTGCTGGATCAAGAAGGCGGAGATCGTCATCAAGCTGTACGTGTGCTGAACGCGGAGGTGCCATCCGTTCGGTACTTGATCGGGACGGATCGTGATTGGATCGCGGGACGCTCGGTGATTTGGATCACGAAGACGTTCGACTACATCAACCGCGTTTCTTAACGCATCCCTCTTAGCGATCTACAAGGGTATGTAGATTCACTCTCCCTCTCGTAGATGCTCATCACCATGGATAGATCTTGTGTGTGCGTAGGAAATTTTTTGTTTCCCATGCAACGTTCCCCTACAGTGGCATCTGAGCTAGGTCTATGCGTAGATGAGATCTCGAGTAGAACACAAAGGAGTTTGTGGGCGTTGATATTCAGATTGCTTCCCTCCTTAGTCTTTTCTTGATTCAGCGGTATTGTGGGATGAAGCGGCTCGGACCAACCTTACTCGTCCACGTACGAGAGACCGGTTCCATCGACTGACATGTAACTTTGTTGCATAAGATGGCTGGCGGGTGTCTGTCTCTCCCACTTTAGTTGAATCGGATTCGACAGACGCGGTCCTTGTAGAAGGTGAAATAGCAACTTTTATATCACCGTTTTGGTTTTTGCGTAGGTAAGAATCGTTCTTGCTAGATACCCGTAGCAGCCACGTAAAACATGCAACAACAATTAGCGGACGTCTAACTTGTTTTTGTAGGGTATGTTGTGATGTGATATGGCCAATTACATGATGAGATATATGTGATGTATGAGATGATCATGTGTTGTATAGAATATCACGACTTGCATGTCGATGAGTACGGCAACTGGCAGGAGCCATAGAGTTGTCTTTAATTATTGTATGACCTGCGTGTCAATCATTAAGCGCTATGTAATGCTTTACTTTATCGCTAAACGTTAGCAATAGTCGTGGAAGCAACAGTCGGCGCGACAACCTCATGGCGACACGTTGATGGAGATCAAGATGATGGAGATCATGGTGTCATGCCGGTGACGATGGAGATCATGCCGGTGCTTTGGAGATGGAGATCAAAAGCACGAGTTCATGGCCATATCATGTCACTTATGATTTGCATATGATGTTAATCCTTTTATGCATCTTATTTTGCTTAGGACGACGGTAGCATTATAAGGTGATCCCTCACTTAAATTTCAAGATAAATTGTGTTCTCCCCGAGTGTGCACCGTTGCGAAAGTTCGTCGTTTCGAGACACGCCGTGATGATCGGGTGTGATAGACTCTACGTTCACATACAACGGGTGTAAGCCATGTTGCACGTGCGGAACAATCGGGTTAAACTTGACGAGCCTAGCATGTACAGACATGGCCTCGGAACACAAGAGACCGAAAGGTCGAACATGAGTCATATAGTAGATATGATCAACATGAAGATGTTCACCATTGAAACCACCTCAACTCACGTGATGATCGGACTTGAGTTGGTGGATTTGGATCATGTGACACTCGAATGACCGGAGGGATGTCAATTTGAGTGGGAGTTTTTTAAGTAATATGATTAACTAAACTCATTATCTTGAACAATAGTCTAAGTTGTCTTTGCTATATTTATGTTGTAGATCATGGCTCGCGCAGTAGCACCCCTAAATTTTAATGCGTTCCTAGAGAAAGCTAAGTTGAAAGATGATGGAAGTAACTTTGTGTACTGGGCCCGTAATCTAAGGATTATCCTTACGGCTTCCCAGAAGGCTTATGTCCTTGATGCACCGCTTGGTGATCCACCCGCTCCAGTTGAGTCTCTAGACGTTGTGAACGCCTGGCAGGCTCGTTCTGATGATTACTCAATAGTTCAATGTGCAATGTTGTATGGCTTAGAACCGGGACTTCAAAGACGTTTTGAACGTCATGGAGCATATGAGATGTTCCAGGAGTTGAAGTTTATCTTTCAAAAGAATGCCCGGATCGAGAGGTATGAGACCTCCGATAAGTTCTATGCTTGCAAGATGGAAGAGAACGGGTCTGTTAGTGATCACATACTCAGAATGTCTGGGTACTCCACCCGTCTGGCTGAATTGGGGATGCCCCTTCCGCCAGAGGCTATCCCTGACAGAGTTCTTCAATCATTGCCACCTAGCTACAAGAGCTTCGTGTTGAACTATAACATGCACGGGATGAACAAGTCAGTCGCCGAGCTGTTTGCGATGCTGAAAGTCGCTGAGTCTAAAATTCAGAAGGAGCATCAAGTGTTGATGGTCAATAAAACCACTAGTTTCAAGAAAAATGGCAAGGGTAAGAAGGGTAACTCCAAGAAGAGTGGCAAAGCAGTTGCTCCTCCCATGAAGAAACCCAAGGCTGGACCCAAACCAGAAACTGTGTGTTTTCATTGCAAGGGAACTGGACACTAGAAGCGGAACTGCCCCAAGTATTTGGCTGACAAGAAGGCGGCCAACAACAAACACGGTATATATGATATACATGTTATTGATGTGTACCTTACCAACTCTCGTTGTAGTGCCTGGGTATTTGATACCGGTGCGGTTGCTCACATTTGCAACTCTAAACAGGAACTGCGGAATAGACAAAGGCTGGCAAAGGACGAAGTGACGATGCGCGTGGGAAATGGTTCCAAGGTTGATGTGATCGCCGTCGGCACGCTCGCTCTTCGATTACCATCGGGATTAGTGATGAACCTGAATAAATGTTATTTGGTGCCTGCGTTAAGCATGAACATTATATCTGGATCTTGTTTATTGCGAGACGGTTACTCGTTTAAATCAGAGAATAATGGTTGTTCTATTTATATGAGTAATATCTTTTATGGTCATGCACCCGATGTGAGGGGTTTATTCTTATTGAATCTCGATAGTAATGATACACATATTTATAACATTGATGCCAAAAGATGTAGAATTGATAATGATAAAACCACTTTCTTGTGGCACTGCCGTTTAGGTCATATTGGCGTAAAACGCATGAGGAAGCTCCATGCTGATGGACTTTTGGATTCACTTGATTTTGAATCACTTGACACATGTGAGCCATGCCTCATGGGCAAGATGACTAAAACGCCGTTCTCTGGAACAATGGAACGGGCAAGTGACTTGTTGGAAATCATACATACTGATGTGTGCGGTCCGATGAGCATTGAAGCACGCGGTGGTTATCGTTACTTTCTCACCTTCACTGATGACTTAAGTAGATATGGGTATATTTACTTAATGAAACACAAGTCTGAAACGTTTGAAAAGTTCAAACAATTTCAGAGTGAAGTTGAGAATCATCATAACAAGAAGATTAAATTCCTACGATCTGATCGAGGAGGAGAATATCTGAGTTATGAGTTTGGCAGTCACTTAAGACAATGTGGAATTGTTTCACAACTGACACCGCCTGGAACACCACAGCGTAATGGTGTGTCCGAACATCGTAATCGAACCTTATTGGATATGGTGCGATCTATGATGTCTCTTTCCGATTTGCCACTATCGTTTTGGAGTTATGCATTAGAGACAGCTGCATTCACTTTAAATAGGGCACCATCGAAATCCGTTGAGACGACGCCATATGAACTTTGGTTTGGTAAGAAGCCAAAGCTGTCGTTTCTTAAAGTTTGGGGATGTGATGCTTATGTCAAAAAGCTTCAGCCTGAAAAGCTGGAACCCAAAGCGGAGAAATGCGTCTTCATAGGATATCCAAAAGAGACAGTTGGATATACCTTCTACCTCAGATCCGAAGGCAAAGTGTTTGTCGCTAAAAACGGAACATTTCTTGAGAAAGAGTTTCTCTCGAAAGAATTGAGTGGGAGGAAGATAGAACTTGATGAGGTTGTTGAACCTTTACTTCAACCTGAGAGTAGCACAGTACAGAAAGATGTTTCTGTAGAGCCTGCATCAGTTGAAGAGGAAGTTAATGATGATGATCATGAACCTTCGAATCAAGTTGCTATCGAACCTCGTAGGTCGACAAGGACGCGTACTGCTCCTGAGTGGTACGGCAACCCTGTCTTAGAAGTCATGTTGTTAGACAACGATGAACCTACGAGCTATGGAGAAGCGATGATGGGCCCGGATTCCGAGAAGTGGTTAGAGGCCATGAAATCCGAGATGGGATCCATGTATGAAAACAAAGTATGGACTTTGGAAGTATTACCTGAAGGGCGTAAGGCCATTCAGAACAAATGGATCCTTAAGAGGAAGACGCACGTGGACGGTAATGTCACCGTCTATAAAGCTCGACTTGTGGCAAAGGGTTTTTCACAAGTTCAAGGAGTTGACTACGATGAGACCTTCTCACCCGTAGCGATGCTTAAGTCCGTCAGAATCATGTTAGCAATAGCTTCCTTTTTCGATTATGAAATTTGGCAGATGGATGTCAAAACAGCGTTCCTTAACGGTTTCCTTAAGGAAGAGTTGTATATGATGCAACCAGAAGGTTTTGTCGATCCAGAGAATGCTGACAAAGTTTGCAAACTCCAGCGATCCATTTATGGACTGGTGCAAGCATCTCGGAGTTGGAATCTTCGCTTTGATGAGGTGATCAAAGCGTTCGAGTTTATACAAGTTTACGGAGAAGCTTGTATTTACAAGAAAGTGAGTGGGAGCTCTATAGCATTTCTAATATTATATGTAGATGACATATTGCTGATTGGAAACAATATAGAAATGTTGGAAGGCGTGAAGGAATATTTGAACAAGAGTTTTTCAATGAAGGACCTAGGAGAAGATGCTTTCATATTAGGCATCAAGATCTATAGAGATAGATCAAGACGCTTGATAGGACTTTCACAAAGCACATACCTTGATAAGATTTTGAAAAAGTTCAAAATGGATCAGTCCAAGAAGGGGTTCTTGCCTGTTTTGCAAGGTATGAAGTTGAGTAAGACTCAATGCCCAGTGACTGCAGAAGATAGAGAAAAGATGAGTGTCGTCCCCTATGCTTCAGCCATAGGCTCTATCATGTATGCAATGCTGTGCACAAGACCCGATGTCAACCTTGCCATAAGTATGGTCGGAAGGTTTCAAAGTGATCCAGGAATGGAACACTGGACGGCGGTCAAGAATATCCTAAAGTACCTCAAAAGGACTAAGGACATGTTTCTCGTTTATGGAGGTGATCAAGAGCTCGTCGTAAAGGGTTACGTCGATGCAAGCTTTGACACTGATCCGGATGACTCTAAGTCACAAACCGGATACGTATTTATTCTTAATGGGGGTGCGGTTAGCTGGTGCAGTTCCAAGCAAAGCGTGGTAGCTGATTCTACATGAGAAGCGGAGTACATCGCTGCCTCGGAGGCGGCGAAGGAAGGTGTCTGGATGAAGGAGTTCATGACAGATCTTGGAGTAGTGCCTAGTGCGCTTAATCCAATGACTCTGTTTTGTGATAATACTGGTGCCATTGCTCTGGCCAAGGAACCAAGATTTAACAAGAGGACCAGACACATAAAGCGATGTTTCAATTCCATCCGCGATTACATCAAGGAGGACGACATAAATATTTGCAAAGTACACACAGATCTGAATGTTGCAGATCCGACGACTAAACCTCTTCCAAGGGCTAAACATGAACAACACCAGAACTGCATGGGTGTTCGATTCATTACAATGTAAATCACATAGTGATGTGAGCTAGATTATTGACTCTAGTGCAAGTGGGAGACTGTTGGAAATATGCCCTAGAGGCAATAATAAATTGGTTATTATTATATTTCCGTGTTCATGATAATTGTTTATTATCCATGCTATAATTGTATTGATTGGAAACTCAAGTACATGTGTGGATACATAGACAACACTGTGTCCCTAGTATGCCTCTAGTTAACTAGCTCGTTGATCAAAAGATGGTGAAGGTTTCCTAGCCATGGACATGAGATGTCATTTGATAACGGGATCACATCATTAGGAGAATGATGTGATGGACAAGACCCAAACTATAAACGTAGCATTTGATCGTGTCAGTTTATTGCTATTGTTTTCTGCATGTCAAGTATCTGTTCCTATGACCATGAGATCATGCAACTCACTGACACCGGAGGAATACCTTGTGTGTATCAAACATCGCAACGTAACTGGGTGACTATAAAGATGCTCTACAGGTATCTCCGAGGGTGTCTGTTGGGTTGGCATGGATCAAGACTGGGATTTGTTACTCCGTGTGACGGAGAGGTATCTCAGGGCCCACTCGGTAATACAACATCACAATGAGCCTTGCAAGCAATGTGACTAAAGTGTTAGCCACGAGATCTTGTATTACGGAACGAGTAAAGAGACTTGCCAGTAACGAGATTGAACTAGGTATAGAGATACCGACGATCGAATCTCGGGCAAGTAACATACCGAAGAACAAAGGGAACAGCATACGGGATTAATTGAATCCTTGACATAGAGGTTCGACCAATATAGATCTTCGTAGAATATGTAGGAACCAATATGGGCATCCAGGTCCCGCTATTGGTTATTGGCCGTAGAGGTGTCTCGGTCATGTCTACATAGTTCTCGAACCCGCAGGGTCTGCACACTTAAGGTTCGGTGACGTTTCGGTAGATTTGAGTTATGCATGTTGGTGACCGAAGGTTGTTCGGAGTCCCGGATGAGATCATGGACATCACGAGGAGCTCCGGAATGGTCCGGAGGTAAAGATTGATATATAGGAAGTCCCGTTTTGGCCACCGGAAAAGTTTCGGGTATTTCCAGTAGTGTACCGGGAGTGCCGGAGGGCCATCGGGAGGGGCCACCCACGCCGGGAGGCCACATGGGCCTAAAGGCAGTTGCACCAGCCCTTAGTGGGCTGGGCAAGCCAGCCCTATAAGGCCCATGCAGCTGGAATTAAGTGGGAAGGAAAAACCCCAAAGAAAAGGGAAGGGGAAACAAATAAGGAATGAGTCCTAATTGGACAAGGAAAAGTGGAGGAGTCCACCTCCTCCTCCCTGGTTCGGCCGCACCTAGGGTGGAAACCCTAGGGCGCCAGCCCCCTCCCCCTCCCTCCTATATATACTAGAGGGGAGAGAGGGCCAAACACCCTAAGCCACGGTGCAGCCCTCTCTCCCCCCGTCTATACGGTTTTCCTCAAATCTGTTTTTGTCGGTGCTTAGGCGAAGCCCTGCCGGAACAGCTCCACCACCACCCCCACTACGCCGTTGTGCTGGCGGAGAACTCGTCTATCTCTTCGCTCTCTCTTGCTGGATCAAGAAGGCGGAGATCGTCATCAAGCTGTACGTGTGCTGAACGCGGAGGTGCCATCCGTTCGGTACTTGATCGGGACGGATCGTGATTGGATCGCGGGACGCTCGGTGATTTGGATCACGAAGACGTTCAACTACATCAACCGCGTTTCTTAACGCATCCCTCTTAGCGATCTACAAAGGTATGTAGATTCACTCTCCCTCTCGTAGATGCTCATCACCATGGATAGATCTTGTGTGTGCGTAGGAAAATTTTTGTTTCCCATGCAACGTTCCCCTACAGTGGCATCTGAGCTAGGTCTATGCGTAGATGAGATCTCGAGTAGAACACAAAGGAGTTTGTGGGCGTTGATATTCAGATTGCTTCCCTCCTTAGTCTTTTCTTGATTCAGCGGTATTGTGGGATGAAGCGGCTCGGACCAACCTTACTCGTCCACGTACGAGAGACCGGTTCCATCGACTGACATGTAACTTTGTTGCATAAGATGGCTGGCGGGTGTCTGTCTCTCCCACTTTAGTTGAATCGGATTCGACAGACGCGGTCCTTGTAGAAGGTGAAATAGCAACTTTTATATCACCGTTGTGGTTTTTGCGTAGGTAAGAATCGTTCTTGCTAGATACCCGTAGCAGCCACGTAAAACATGCAACAACAATTAGAGGACGTCTAACTTGTTTTTGCAGGGTATGTTGTGATGTGATATGGCCAATTACATGATGAGATATATGTGATGTATGAGATGATCATGTGTTGTATAGAATATCACGACTTGCATGTCGATGAGTACGGCAACTGGCAGGAGCCATAGAGTTGTCTTTAATTATTGTATGACCTGCGTGTCAATCATTAAGCGCTATGTAATGCTTTACTTTATCGCTAAACGTTAGCAATAGTCGTGGAAGCAACAGTCGGCGCGACAACCTCATGGCGACACGTTGATGGAGATCAAGATGATGGAGATCATGGTGTCATGCCGGTGACGATGGAGATCATGCCGGTGCTTTGGAGATGGAGATCAAAAGCACGAGTTCATGGCCATATCATGTCACTTATGATTTGCATATGATGTTAATCCTTTTATGCATCTTATTTTGCTTAGGACGACGGTAGCATTATAAGGTGATCCCTCACTTAAATTTCAAGATAAATTGTGTTCTCCCCGAGTGTGCACCGTTGCGAAAGTTCGTCGTTTCGAGACACGCCGTGATGATCGGGTGTGATAGACTCTACGTTCACATACAACGGGTGTAAGCCATGTTGCACGTGCGGAACAATCGGGTTAAACTTGACGAGCCTAGCATGTACAGACATGGCCTCGGAACACAAGAGACCGAAAGGTCGAACATGAGTCATATAGTAGATATGATCAACATGAAGATGTTCACCATTGAAACCACCTCAACTCACGTGATGATCGGACTTGAGTTGGTGGATTTGGATCATGTGACACTCGAATGACCGGAGGGATGTCAATTTGAGTGGGAGTTTTTTAAGTAATATGATTAACTAAACTCATTATCTTGAACAATAGTCTAAGTTGTCTTTGCTATATTTATGTTGTAGATCATGGCTCGCGCAGTAGCACCCCTAAATTTTAATGCGTTCCTAGAGAAAGCTAAGTTGAAAGATGATGGAAGTAACTTTGTGTACTGGGCCCGTAATCTAAGGATTATCCTTACGGCTTCCCAGAAGGCTTATGTCCTTGATGCACCGCTTGGTGATCCACCCGCTCCAGTTGAGTCTCTAGACGTTGTGAACGCCTGGCAGGCTCGTTCTGATGATTACTCAATAGTTCAATGTGCAATGTTGTATGGCTTAGAACCGGGACTTCAAAGACGTTTTGAACGTCATGGAGCATATGAGATGTTCCAGGAGTTGAAGTTTATCTTTCAAAAGAATGCCCGGATCGAGAGGTATGAGACCTCCGATAAGTTCTATGCTTGCAAGATGGAAGAGAACGGGTCTGTTAGTGATCACATACTCAGAATGTCTGGGTACTCCACCCGTCTGGCTGAATTGGGGATGCCCCTTCCGCCAGAGGCTATCCCTGACAGAGTTCTTCAATCATTGCCACCTAGCTACAAGAGCTTCGTGTTGAACTATAACATGCACGGGATGAACAAGTTAGTCGCCGAGCTGTTTGCGATGCTGAAAGTCGCTGAGTCTAAAATTCAGAAGGAGCATCAAGTGTTGATGGTCAATAAAACCACTAGTTTCAAGAAAAATGGCAAGGGTAAGAAGGGTAACTCCAAGAAGAGTGGCAAAGCAGTTGCTCCTCCCATGAAGAAACCCAAGGCTGGACCCAAACCAGAAACTGTGTGTTTTCATTGCAAGGGAACTGGACACTAGAAGCGGAACTGCCCCAAGTATTTGGCTGACAAGAAGGCGGCCAACAACAAACACGGTATATATGATATACATGTTATTGATGTGTACCTTACCAACTCTCGTTGTAGTGCCTGGGTATTTGATACCGGTGCGGTTGCTCACATTTGCAACTCTAAACAGGAACTGCGGAATAGACAAAGGCTGGCAAAGGACGAAGTGACGATGCGCGTGGGAAATGGTTCCAAGGTTGATGTGATCGCCGTCGGCACGCTCGCTCTTCGATTACCATCGGGATTAGTGATGAACCTGAATAAATGTTATTTGGTGCCTGCGTTAAGCATGAACATTATATCTGGATCTTGTTTATTGCGAGACGGTTACTCGTTTAAATCAGAGAATAATGGTTGTTCTATTTATATGAGTAATATCTTTTATGGTCATGCACCCGATGTGAGGGGTTTATTCTTATTGAATCTCGATAGTAATGATACACATATTTATAACATTGATGCCAAAAGATGTAGAATTGATAATGATAAAACCACTTTCTTGTGGCACTGCCGTTTAGGTCATATTGGCGTAAAACGCATGAGGAAGCTCCATGCTGATGGACTTTTGGATTCACTTGATTTTGAATCACTTGACACATGTGATCCATGCCTCATGGGCAAGATGACTAAAACGCCGTTCTCTGGAACAATGGAACGGGCAAGTGACTTGTTGGAAATCATACATACTGATGTGTGCGGTCCGATGAGCATTGAAGCACGCGGTGGTTATCGTTACTTTCTCACCTTCACTGATGACTTAAGTAGATATGGGTATATTTACTTAATGAAACACAAGTCTGAAACGTTTGAAAAGTTCAAACAATTTCAGAGTGAAGTTGAGAATCATCATAACAAGAAGATTAAATTCCTACGATCTGATCGAGGAGGAGAATATCTGAGTTATGAGTTTGGCAGTCACTTAAGACAATGTGGAATTGTTTCACAACTGACACCGCCTGGAACACCACAGCGTAATGGTGTGTCCGAACATCGTAATCGAACCTTATTGGATATGGTGCGATCTATGATGTCTCTTTCCGATTTGCCACTATCGTTTTGGAGTTATGCATTAGAGACAGCTGCATTCATTTTAAATAGGGCACCATCGAAATCCGTTGAGACGACGCCATATGAACTTTGGTTTGGTAAGAAGCCAAAGCTGTCGTTTCTTAAAGTTTGGGGATGTGATGCTTATGTCAAAAAGCTTCAGCCTGAAAAGCTGGAACCCAAAGCGGAGAAATGCGTCTTCATAGGATATCCAAAAGAGACAGTTGGATATACCTTCTACCTCAGATCCGAAGGCAAAGTGTTTGTCGCTAAAAACGGAACATTTCTTGAGAAAGAGTTTCTCTCGAAAGAATTGAGTGGGAGGAAGATAGAACTTGATGAGGTTGTTGAACCTTTACTTCAACCTGAGAGTAGCACAGTACAGAAAGATGTTTCTGTAGAGCCTGCATCAGTTGAAGAGGAAGTTAATGATGATGATCATGAACCTTCGAATCAAGTTGCTATCGAACCTCGTAGGTCGACAAGGACGCGTACTGCTCCTGAGTGGTACGGCAACCCTGTCTTAGAAGTCATGTTGTTAGACAACGATGAACCTACGAGCTATGGAGAAGCGATGATGGGCCCGGATTCCGAGAAGTGGTTAGAGGCCATGAAATCCGAGATGGGATCCATGTATGAAAACAAAGTATGGACTTTGGAAGTATTACCTGAAGGGCGTAAGGCCATTCAGAACAAATGGATCCTTAAGAGGAAGACGCACGTGGACGGTAATGTCACCGTCTATAAAGCTCGACTTGTGGCAAAGGGTTTTTCACAAGTTCAAGGAGTTGACTACGATGAGACCTTCTCACCCGTAGCGATGCTTAAGTCCGTCAGAATCATGTTAGCAATAGCTTCCTTTTTCGATTATGAAATTTGGCAGATGGATGTCAAAACAGCGTTCCTTAACGGTTTCCTTAAGGAAGAGTTGTATATGATGCAACCAGAAGGTTTTGTCGATCCAGAGAATGCTGACAAAGTTTGCAAACTCCAGCGATCCATTTATGGACTGGTGCAAGCATCTCGGAGTTGGAATCTTCGCTTTGATGAGGTGATCAAAGCGTTCGAGTTTATACAAGTTTACGGAGAAGCTTGTATTTACAAGAAAGTGAGTGGGAGCTCTATAGCATTTCTAATATTATATGTAGATGACATATTGCTGATTGGAAACAATATAGAAATGTTGGAAGGCGTGAAGGAATATTTGAACAAGAGTTTTTCAATGAAGGACCTAGGAGAAGATGCTTTCATATTAGGCATCAAGATCTATAGAGATAGATCAAGACGCTTGATAGGACTTTCACAAAGCACATACCTTGATAAGATTTTGAAAAAGTTCAAAATGGATCAGTCCAAGAAGGGGTTCTTGCCTGTTTTGCAAGGTATGAAGTTGAGTAAGACTCAATGCCCAGTGACTGCAGAAGATAGAGAAAAGATGAGTGTCGTCCCCTATGCTTCAGCCATAGGCTCTATCATGTATGCAATGCTGTGCACAAGACCCGATGTCAACCTTGCCATAAGTATGGTCGGAAGGTTTCAAAGTGATCCAGGAATGGAACACTGGACGGCGGTCAAGAATATCCTAAAGTACCTCAAAAGGACTAAGGACATGTTTCTCGATTATGGAGGTGATCAAGAGCTCGTCGTAAAGGGTTACGTCGATGCAAGCTTTGACACTGATCCGGATGACTCTAAGTCACAAACCGGATACGTATTTATTCTTAATGGGGGTGCGGTTAGCTGGTGCAGTTCCAAGCAAAGCGTGGTAGCTGATTCTACATGAGAAGCGGAGTACATCGCTGCCTCGGAGGCGGCGAAGGAAGGTGTCTGGATGAAGGAGTTCATGACAGATCTTGGAGTAGTGCCTAGTGCGCTTAATCCAATGACTCTGTTTTGTGATAATACTGGTGCCATTGCTCTGGCCAAGGAACCAAGATTTAACAAGAGGACCAGACACATAAAGCGATGTTTCAATTCCATCCGCGATTACATCAAGGAGGACGACATAAATATTTGCAAAGTACACACAGATCTGAATGTTGCAGATCCGACGACTAAACCTCTTCCAAGGGCTAAACATGAACAACACCAGAACTGCATGGGTGTTCGATTCATTACAATGTAAATCACATAGTGATGTGAGCTAGATTATTGACTCTAGTGCAAGTGGGAGACTGTTGGAAATATGCCCTAGAGGCAATAATAAATTGGTTATTATTATATTTCCGTGTTCATGATAATTGTTTATTATCCATGCTATAATTGTATTGATTGGAAACTCAAGTACATGTGTGGATACATAGACAACACTGTGTCCCTAGTATGCCTCTAGTTAACTAGCTCGTTGATCAAAAGATGGTGAAGGTTTCCTAGCCATGGACATGAGATGTCATTTGATAACGGGATCACATCATTAGGAGAATGATGTGATGGACAAGACCCAAACTATAAACGTAGCATTTGATCGTGTCAGTTTATTGCTATTGTTTTCTGCATGTCAAGTATCTGTTCCTATGACCATGAGATCATGCAACTCACTGACACCGGAGGAATACCTTGTGTGTATCAAACATCGCAACGTAACTGGGTGACTATAAAGATGCTCTACAGGTATCTCCGAGGGTGTCTGTTGGGTTGGCATGGATCAAGACTGGGATTTGTTACTCCGTGTGACGGAGAGGTATCTCAGGGCCCACTCGGTAATACAACATCACAATGAGCCTTGCAAGCAATGTGACTAAAGTGTTAGCCACGAGATCTTGTATTACGGAACGAGTAAAGAGACTTGCCAGTAACGAGATTGAACTAGGTATAGAGATACCGACGATCGAATCTCGGGCAAGTAACATACCGAAGAACAAAGGGAACAGCATACGGGATTAATTGAATCCTTGACATAGAGGTTCGACCAATATAGATCTTCGTAGAATATGTAGGAACCAATATGGGCATCCAGGTCCCGCTATTGGTTATTGGCCGTAGAGGTGTCTCGGTCATGTCTACATAGTTCTCGAACCCGCAGGGTCTGCACACTTAAGGTTCGGTGACGTTTCGGTAGATTTGAGTTATGCATGTTGGTGACCGAAGGTTGTTCGGAGTCCCGGATGAGATCATGGACATCACGAGGAGCTCCGGAATGGTCCGGAGGTAAAGATTGATATATAGGAAGTCCCGTTTTGGCCACCGGAAAAGTTTCGGGTATTTCCAGTAGTGTACCGGGAGTGCCGGAGGGCCATCGGGAGGGGCCACCCACGCCGGGAGGCCACATGGGCCTAAAGGCAGTTGCACCAGCCCTTAGTGGGCTGGGCAAGCCAGCCCTATAAGGCCCATGCAGCTGGAATTAAGTGGGAAGGAAAAACCCCAAAGAAAAGGGAAGGGGAAACAAATAAGGAATGAGTCCTAATTGGACAAGGAAAAGTGGAGGAGTCCACCTCCTCCTCCCTGGTTCGGCCGCACCTAGGGTGGAAACCCTAGGGCGCCAGCCCCCTCCCCCTCCCTCCTATATATACTAGAGGGGAGAGAGGGCCAAACACCCTAAGCCACGGTGCAGCCCTCTCTCCCCCCGTCTATACGGTTTTCCTCAAATCTGTTTTTGTCGGTGCTTAGGCGAAGCCCTGCCGGAACAGCTCCACCACCACCCCCACTACGCCGTTGTGCTGGCGGAGAACTCGTCTATCTCTTCGCTCTCTCTTGCTGGATCAAGAAGGCGGAGATCGTCATCAAGCTGTACGTGTGCTGAACGCGGAGGTGCCATCCGTTCGGTACTTGATCGGGACGGATCGTGATTGGATCGCGGGACGCTCGGTGATTTGGATCACGAAGACGTTCAACTACATCAACCGCGTTTCTTAACGCATCCCTCTTAGCGATCTACAAAGGTATGTAGATTCACTCTCCCTCTCGTAGATGCTCATCACCATGGATAGATCTTGTGTGTGCGTAGGAAAATTTTTGTTTCCCATGCAACGTTCCCCTACAGTGGCATCTGAGCTAGGTCTATGCGTAGATGAGATCTCGAGTAGAACACAAAGGAGTTTGTGGGCGTTGATATTCAGATTGCTTCCCTCCTTAGTCTTTTCTTGATTCAGCGGTATTGTGGGATGAAGCGGCTCGGACCAACCTTACTCGTCCACGTACGAGAGACCGGTTCCATCGACTGACATGTAACTTTGTTGCATAAGATGGCTGGCGGGTGTCTGTCTCTCCCACTTTAGTTGAATCGGATTCGACAGACGCGGTCCTTGTAGAAGGTGAAATAGCAACTTTTATATCACCGTTGTGGTTTTTGCGTAGGTAAGAATCGTTCTTGCTAGATACCCGTAGCAGCCACGTAAAACATGCAACAACAATTAGAGGACGTCTAACTTGTTTTTGCAGGGTATGTTGTGATGTGATATGGCCAATTACATGATGAGATATATGTGATGTATGAGATGATCATGTGTTGTATAGAATATCACGACTTGCATGTCGATGAGTACGGCAACTGGCAGGAGCCATAGAGTTGTCTTTAATTATTGTATGACCTGCGTGTCAATCATTAAGCGCTATGTAATGCTTTACTTTATCGCTAAACGTTAGCAATAGTCGTGGAAGCAACAGTCGGCGCGACAACCTCATGGCGACACGTTGATGGAGATCAAGATGATGGAGATCATGGTGTCATGCCGGTGACGATGGAGATCATGCCGGTGCTTTGGAGATGGAGATCAAAAGCACGAGTTCATGGCCATATCATGTCACTTATGATTTGCATATGATGTTAATCCTTTTATGCATCTTATTTTGCTTAGGACGACGGTAGATTTATAAGGTGATCCCTCACTTAAATTTCAAGATAAATTGTGTTCTCCCCGAGTGTGCACCGTTGCGAAAGTTCGTCGTTTCGAGACACGCCGTGATGATCGGGTGTGATAGACTCTACGTTCACATACAACGGGTGTAAGCCATGTTGCACGTGCGGAACACTCGGGTTAAACTTGACGAGCCTAGCATGTACAGACATGGCCTCGGAACACAAGAGACCGAAAGGTCGAACATGAGTCATATAGTAGATATGATCAACATGAAGATGTTCACCGTTGAAACCACCTCAACTCACGTGATGATCGGACTTGAGTTGGTGGATTTGGATCATGTGACACTCGAATGACCGGAGGGATGTCAATTTGAGTGGGAGTTTTTTAAGTAATATGATTAACTAAACTCATTATCTTGAACAATAGTCTAAGTTGTCTTTGCTATATTTATGTTGTAGATCATGGCTCGCGCAGTAGCACCCCTAAATTTTAATGCGTTCCTAGAGAAAGCTAAGTTGAAAGATGATGGAAGTAACTTTGTGTACTGGGCCCGTAATCTAAGGATTATCCTTACGGCTTCCCAGAAGGCTTATGTCCTTGATGCACCGCTTGGTGATCCACCCGCTCCAGTTGAGTCTCTAGACGTTGTGAACGCCTGGCAGGCTCGTTCTGATGATTACTCAATAGTTCAATGTGCAATGTTGTATGGCTTAGAACCGGGACTTCAAAGACGTTTTGAACGTCATGGAGCATATGAGATGTTCCAGGAGTTGAAGTTTATCTTTCAAAAGAATGCCCGGATCGAGAGGTATGAGACCTCCGATAAGTTCTATGCTTGCAAGATGGAAGAGAACGGGTCTGTTAGTGATCACATACTCAGAATGTCTGGGTACTCCACCCGTCTGGCTGAATTGGGGATGCCCCTTCCGCCAGAGGCTATCCCTGACAGAGTTCTTCAATCATTGCCACCTAGCTACAAGAGCTTCGTGTTGAACTATAACATGCACGAGATGAACAAGTCAGTCGCCGAGCTGTTTGCGATGCTGAAAGTCGCTGAGTCTAAAATTCAGAAGGAGCATCAAGTGTTGATGGTCAATAAAACCACTAGTTTCAAGAAAAATGGCAAGGGTAAGAAGGGTAACTCCAAGAAGAGTGGCAAAGCAGTTGCTCCTCCCATGAAGAAACCCAAGGCTGGACCCAAACCAGAAACTGTGTGTTTTCATTGCAAGGGAACTGGACACTAGAAGCGGAACTGCCCCAAGTATTTGGCTGACAAGAAGGCGGCCAACAACAAACACGGTATATATGATATACATGTTATTGATGTGTACCTTACCAACTCTCGTTGTAGTGCCTGGGTATTTGATACCGGTGCGGTTGCTCACATTTGCAACTCTAAACAGGAACTGCGGAATAGACAGAGGCTGGCAAAGGACGAAGTGACGATGCGCGTGGGAAATGGTTCCAAGGTTGATGTGATCGCCGTCGGCACGCTCGCTCTTCGATTACCATCGGGATTAGTGATGAACCTGAATAAATGTTATTTGGTGCCTGCGTTAAGCATGAACATTATATCTGGATCTTGTTTATTGCGAGACGGTTACTCGTTTAAATCAGAGAATAATGGTTGTTCTATTTATATGAGTAATATCTTTTATGGTCATGCACCCGATGTGAGGGGTTTATTCTTATTGAATCTCGATAGTAATGATACACATATTTATAACATTGATGCCAAAAGATGTAGAATTGATAATGATAAAACCACTTTCTTGTGGCACTGCCGTTTAGGTCATATTGGCGTAAAACGCATGAGGAAGCTCCATGCTGATGGACTTTTGGATTCACTTGATTTTGAATCACTTGACACATGTGAGCCATGCCTCATGGGCAAGATGACTAAAACGCCGTTCTCTGGAACAATGGAACGGGCAAGTGACTTGTTGGAAATCATACATACTGATGTGTGCGGTCCGATGAGCATTGAAGCACGCGGTGGTTATCGTTACTTTCTCACCTTCACTGATGACTTAAGTAGATATGGGTATATTTACTTAATGAAACACAAGTCTGAAACGTTTGAAAAGTTCAAACAATTTCAGAGTGAAGTTGAGAATCATCATAACAAGAAGATTAAATTCCTACGATCTGATCGAGGAGGAGAATATCTGAGTTATGAGTTTGGCAGTCACTTAAGAGAATGTGGAATTGTTTCACAACTGACACCGCCTGGAACACCACAGCGTAATGGTGTGTCCGAACGTCGTAATCGAACCTTATTGGATATGGTGCGATCTATGATGTCTCTTTCCGATTTGCCACTATCGTTATGGGGTTATGCATTAGAGACAGCTGCATTCACTTTAAATAGGGCACCATCGAAATCCGTTGAGACGACGCCATATGAACTTTGGTTTGGTAAGAAGCCAAAGCTGTCGTTTCTTAAAGTTTGGGGATGTGATGCTTATGTCAAAAAGCTTCAGCCTGAAAAGCTGGAACCCAAAGCGGAGAAATGCGTCTTCATAGGATATCCAAAAGAGACAGTTGGATATACCTTCTACCTCAGATCCGAAGGCAAAGTGGTTGTCGCTAAAAACGGAACATTTCTTGAGAAAGAGTTTCTCTCGAAAGAATTGAGTGGGAGGAAGATAGAACTTGATGAGGTTGTTGAACCTTTACTTCAACCTGAGAGTAGCACAGTACAGAAAGATGTTTCTGTAGAGCCTGCATCAGTTGAAGAGGAAGTTAATGATGATGATCATGAACCTTCGAATCAAGTTGCTATCGAACCTCGTAGGTCGACAAGGACGCGTACTGCTCCTGAGTGGTACGGCAACCCTGTCTTAGAAGTCATGTTGTTAGACAACGATGAACCTACGAGCTATGGAGAAGCGATGATGGGCCCGGATTCCGAGAAGTGGTTAGAGGCCATGAAATCTGAGATGGGATCCATGTATGAAAACAAAGTATGGACTTTGGAAGTATTACCTGAAGGGCGTAAGGCCATTCAGAACAAATGGATCCTTAAGAGGAAGACGGACGTGGACGGTAATGTCACCGTCTATAAAGCTCGACTTGTGGCAAAGGGTTTTTCACAAGTTCAAGGAGTTGACTACGATGAGACCTTCTCACCCGTAGCGATGCTTAAGTCCGTCAGAATCATGTTAGCAATAGCTGCCTTTTTCGATTATGAAATTTGGCAGATGGATGTCAAAACAGCGTTCCTTAACGGTTTCCTTAAGGAAGAGTTGTATATGATGCAACCAGAAGGTTTTGTCGATCCAGAGAATGCTGACAAAGTTTGCAAACTCCAGCGATCCATTTATGGACTGGTGCAAGCATCTCGGAGTTGGAATCTTCGCTTTGATGAGGTGATCAAAGCGTTCGAGTTTATACAAGTTTACGGAGAAGCTTGTATTTACAAGAAAGTGAGTGGGAGCTCTATAGCATTTCTAATATTATATGTAGATGACATATTGCTGATTGGAAACAATATAGAAATGTTGGAAGGCGTGAAGGAATATTTGAACAAGAGTTTTTCAATGAAGGACCTAGGAGAAGATGCTTTCATATTAGGCATCAAGATCTATAGAGATAGATCAAGACGCTTGATAGGACTTTCACAAAGCACATACCTTGATAAGATTTTGAAAAAGTTCAAAATGGATCAGTCCAAGAAGGGGTTCTTGCCTGTTTTGCAAGGTGTGAAGTTGAGTAAGACTCAATGCCCAGTGACTGCAGAAGATAGAGAAAAGATGAGTGTCGTCCCCTATGCTTCACCCATAGGCTCTATCATGTATGCAATGCTGTGCACAAGACCCGATGTCAACCTTGCCATAAGTATGGTCGGAAGGTTTCAAAGTGATCCAGGAATGGAACACTGGACGGCGGTCAAGAATATCCTAAAGTACCTCAAAAGGACTAAGGACATGTTTCTCGTTTATGGAGGTGATCAAGAGCTCGTCGTAAAGGGTTACGTCGATGCAAGCTTTGACACTGATCCGGATGACTCTAAGTCACAAACCGGATACGTATTTATTCTTAATGGGGGTGCGGTTAGCTGGTGCAGTTCCAAGCAAAGCGTGGTAGCTGATTCTACATGAGAAGCGGAGTACATCGCTGCCTCGGAGGCGGCGAAGGAAGGTGTCTGGATGAAGGAGTTCATGACAGATCTTGGAGTAGTGCCTAGTGCGCTTAATCCAATGACTCTGTTTTGTGATAATACTGGTGCCATTGCTCTGGCCAAGGAACCAAGATTTAACAAGAGGACCAGACACATAAAGCGATGTTTCAATTCCATCCGCGATTACATCAAGGAGGATGACATAAATATTTGCAAAGTACACACAGATCTGAATGTTGCAGATCCGACGACTAAACCTCTTCCAAGGGCTAAACATGAACAACACCAGAACTGCATGGGTGTTCGATTCATTACAATGTAAATCACATAGTGATGTGAGCTAGATTATTGACTCTAGTGCAAGTGGGAGACTGTTGGAAATATGCCCTAGAGGCAATAATAAATTGGTTATTATTATATTTCCGTGTTCATGATAATTGTTTATTATCCATGCTATAATTGTATTGATTGGAAACTCAAGTACATGTGTGGATACATAGACAACACTGTGTCCCTAGTATGCCTCTAGTTAACTAGCTCGTTGATCAAAAGATGGTGAAGGTTTCCTAGCCATGGACATGAGATGTCATTTGATAACGGGATCACATCATTAGGAGAATGATGTGATGGACAAGACCCAAACTATAAACGTAGCATTTGATCGTGTCAGTTTATTGCTATTGTTTTCTGCATGTCAAGTATCTGTTCCTATGACCATGAGATCATGCAACTCACTGACACCGGAGGAATACCTTGTGTGTATCAAACATCGCAACGTAACTGGGTGACTATAAAGATGCTCTACAGGTATCTCCGAGGGTGTCTGTTGGGTTGGCATGGATCAAGACTGGGATTTGTTACTCCGTGTGACGGAGAGGTATCTCAGGGCCCACTCGGTAATACAACATCACAATGAGCCTTGCAAGCAATGTGACTAAAGTGTTAGCCACGAGATCTTGTATTACGAAACGAGTAAAGAGACTTGCCAGTAACGAGATTGAACTAGGTATAGAGATACCGACGATCGAATCTCGGGCAAGTAACATACCGAAGAACAAAGGGAACAGCATACGTGATTAATTGAATCCTTGACATAGAGGTTCGACCAATATAGATCTTCGTAGAATATGTAGGAACCAATATGGGCATCCAGGTCCCGCTATTGGTTATTGGCCGTAGAGGTGTCTCGGTCATGTCTACATAGTTCTCGAACCCGCAGGGTCTGCACACTTAAGGTTCGGTGACGTTTCGGTAGATTTGAGTTATGCATGTTGGTGACCGAAGGTTGTTCGGAGTCCCGGATGAGATCACGGACATCACGAGGAGCTCCGGAATGGTCCGGAGGTAAAGATTGATATATAGGAAGTCCCGTTTTGGCCACCGGAAAAGTTTCGGGTATTTCCAGTAGTGTACCGGGAGTGCCGGAGGGCCATCGGGAGGGGCCACCCACGCCGGGAGGCCACATGGGCCTAAAGGCAGTTGCACCAGCCCTTAGTGGGCTGGGCAAGCCAGCCCTATAAGGCCCATGCGGCTGGAATTAAGTGGGAAGGAAAAACCCCAAAGAAAAGGGAAGGGGAAACAAATAAGGAACGAGTCCTAATTGGACAAGGAAAAGTGGAGGAGTCCACCTCCTCCTCCCTGGTTCGGCCGCACCTAGGGTGGAAACCCTAGGGCGCCAGCCCCCTCCCCCTCCCTCCTATATATACTAGAGGGGAGAGAGGGCCAAACACCCTAAGCCACGGTGCAGCCCTCTCTCCCCCCGTCTATACGGTTTTCCTCAAATCTGTTTTTGTCGGTGCTTAGGCGAAGCCCTGCCGGAACAGCTCCACCCCCACCCCCACTACGCCGTTGTGCTGGCGGAGAACTCGTCTATCTCTTCGCTCTCTCTTGCTGGATCAAGAAGGCGGAGATCGTCATCAAGCTGTACGTGTGCTGAACGCGGAGGTGCCGTCCGTTCGGTACTTGATCGGGACGGATCGCGATTGGATCGCGGGACGCTCGGTGATTTGGATCACGAAGACGTTCAACTACATCAACCGCGTTTCTTAACGCTTCCCGCTTAGCGATCTACAAGGGTATGTAGATTCACTCTCCCTCTCGTAGATGCTCATCACCATGGATAGATCTTGTGTGTGCGTAGGAATTTTTTTTGTTTCCCATGCAACGTTCGCCTACACAGTCGTGCATGACCCTCATGTTCGAGACCTCCTTCGCAAGAGTACGACTAGCGACAGAGCTGCTTCTAGAGAGGAGGCCAAGCTAGCGCAACTTGAAGTAGACTCGAAGACTCCATTGTATGACGGTTGCGATCCCGAGGTGACCCGCTTGAGTTTCACGCTCGAACTTCTAAAGACGAAGGCCAAAAACAAATGGACAGACAAAAGCCTCGATGAGCATTTGAGTATCTACATAATAAAGGTCTTCCCATGGGAAACCTGTGTCCTACTAGTGTCGAGGAAGCCAAGAAAATCGTTTGCCCTCTTCATCTGTCGCACATTAGATACCACGCATGCATCAATGATTGCATCATTTATCGGGGGGAGCACGCGGAAAAAACCAGCTGTCCAGTGTGCAATGCTTCTCGATACATGAAGGCAGGAAAGAAAGCTCCTTAGAAAGTTGTATGGTACTTTCCGATCACTCCCCGTCTGCAGCGGTATTTCGTAGATCCTAATGAAGCAAAGCTCATGCGCTAGCACGCGGAGAGGAAGAAACCCGACGATGGAGATGATCTGAAGCTGAGACACCTCGCAGATGCTAGCCAGTGGAGAGCATTGAACACCGAATATCGATTTTTCAGAGAAGATGCAAGGAACATCGTTCTTGGTGCGAGTACCGATGGCATGAATCCATTTGGAAACCAGAGCACCAACCACAGCACATGGCCCGTCTTTGTATGGATGTACAACCTCCCCCCATGGTTGTGCATGAAGACAAAGTACATACACATGAGCATGCTGATTGAAGGGCCGAAACAACCGGTAAATAATATTAACCTGTATATGGGGCTTCTGAAAGAGGAGTTAGACACGTTATGGAAATCGCCGGTCAAGACATGGGACGCCAGCACAGGAGATTATTTCTATATGAGAGCCGCGCTGATGACGACAGTGCACGACTATCTCGGTTACGGGTACACTTCAGGCCAGGTGTGCCACGGATACTGTGGATGCACGAGGTGCATGGATGATACAATGTCTTAGCAGCTTACGTCAACGAAAGATGGTGGGTCTGGGAAAATCGTGTACATGGGGCATCGTAGATGGCTCGAGAAGGATGACCCGTGGAGAAAACGTGGAGATCTATTCAATGGTTTGGCTGAGCATCGAGGACCTCCACGTAAGAGGAGCGGCGCTGAAATCAACGAGCTGTTGAATAACTGGGAACAGTGCCCGGCACCGGGAAAGGTGGAAAAGGCACCGGAGCCGCTGCTGAAGGTATGGAAAATCAGGTATGTTTTCTGGGACTTGGAGTACTGGCACAATCACGACACGCCTTATTGCCTTGATCAAATGCATATCACAAAGAATATCCTCGAGAACTTGCTTGGCACACTGATGAACATGCCGGACAAGACCAAGGATGGGCCGAAGGCAAGGAAAGACTTGGAAGATTTGGAGATCAGGACAGATCTCCACATGCCCTGTAAAAAGTCGACGGAGGAGACGGAGATGGTGGCGGAGGCGGGGCCAAGGGGTAGAAAAGTCAAGAAGAAGGAGGAGAATTATTGCCCCCCTTCTTGCTTCACCTTAAGTTCGAAGGAGATCGATCAATTAATCAAGTGCCTTACGGGAATCAAAGTCAGTTCCGGTTACTGTGGGAAGATAAGCAGATTTCTAGACACCAAGAAGAAAAGGTTCAGCGGGATGAAGTCTCATGACTGTCACGAGATGATGACGAAAATACTCCTGGTTGCCATTAGAGGGATAATGGAGAAGCACGTCCGTGACACGCTTACTGGTCTCTGCAACTTCTTCGACGTTATCTCTCGAAAGTCCATCAGTGTGAAGCAGCTCCGAAGGCTACAGGAAGAGATCGTTGTCATACTATGTGAGCTTGAGATGTACTTGCCGCCCGCGTTCTTTGACGTCATGGTGCATCTGTGTGTCCACATCGTGGACGACATCATCGACCTCGGGCCGACATTCCTTCACAGCATGATGCCGTTCGAGATGATGAATGGGGTCATCAAAGGATTCGTTCGTAACATGTCCCGTCCCGATGGGAGCATCGTCCAGGGTTATCTGACCCAAGAGTGCATCTCCTTTTGCGAGAATTATATAGGCGGCGGAGACCCTGTTGTTGGTTTGCCCGTCAATAAGCACCATGGGAGGCTCGAAGGAGAAGGTCACAACAACGGCCGGAGGGAATTGCACGTGGACTACTCGGATCGACGGGGCGACTTTAACAGGGCTAACTTAGTAGTGTTACAACACCTAGATGTGGTAGATGATTATGTGACACTGCACAAAGAAACCATCGCAAAGAAGTACCGTGATCAGGGGATGCGCAAGACGGACGACGAAGTTACTGTAGAGCACAATGCCACTTTCTTGCGTTGGTTCAAAGAGCAAATTCTAGCTAATCCCCCTGAAGAGGGCAGTTCGGACGGATTGCTCATACACGCCTTAGCACATGGCCCCGCGCCCAAACTCGCGTCCTATCAGGCATACGATATCAACGAGTACACGTTCTACACGGAGGCCAAAGACATGGACAGTGAGTACCAGAACTCAGGGGTGACGATTGAATGCATGACCGACGCCAACGGCACAACTAAAAGATTCTACGGAAGGGTCGAAGAGATCTGGGAGCTTGACTACGCTGAATTGCACGCTGCGATGATGTTCCGTGTCAGATGGGCTAAGGCCGTCGTAAGAGAAAACAAGTATTTCACTACCATGTGTATACCCGACGCGAATAGCGCTACCGTGAACATTAACGTCATCGCCAAAACTGAGCCATGGGTACACGCTAAGCACGTGACACAATGCTTCTTCATAACCGACCAGACCAATCCCGACCGTGTTGTCGTGAGGAGAGGCAAAAGGAGCATCGTCGGAATGGATGGAGTCGCCAACGAGGAAGACTACGACCAATACGGCAACCCTATGAGGGAAGATGACAATGACGATGAAGCATACGTGAAAAGAAGAATCAAGACTACATTATGTAAGAAAGATTGTACTCCATGGTGCCGAAAAAGTCATAAAAAGGGGCTCAATTATACATCAACGAACAAGAAAGGGAAGAAGCTCAATGTCAAACGTCGTCGACGCCGCTGAGAAACCATCATCTATATATATGTATCTATTTTGTGTACGCACTTAAGTAACCGTTATCGGTCAAATGATGTATACAAAAAAGGAAAATACAAAAGGGAGAAAGCAATACAAAAGAAAAAGAAAAGTAAACAGAAAAGAAAGGAAAAGAATAAAAGGAAAAGAAAACTAAAAATTAGAAAAGGAAAATAATAATAATAAAATAATAAAAAGTTAGCAGTAGCGCTGGATTAAGGACCAGCGCTATAGCTAACTTAGCTATAGCGCTGGTTTTTAATCCAGCGCTACTACTAGTTTGAGATAACCCCCCGCGCGGGCTCAAATTTTCCCAACTCCCCCCCCACACACCCCTTTCGATCCTTGCTACTTCTCGAGCATGCGTTGGTTTTCCCTTGAAGAGGAAAGGGTGATGCAGCAAAGTAGATAAGTATTTCCCTCAGTTGTTGAGAACCAAGGTATCAATCCAGTAGGAGATACAGGCAAGTTCCCAATAGGTGTACCTACACAAATAATCAAACACTTGCACCCAACGCTATAAAGGGGTTGTCAATCCCTTCACGGTTACTTGCAAGGATGAAATCTGATAGAGATAGATAGATATGATTGCTTGAAAGTAAAGTAAAACAAAAGTAAAAATGTGGCAGCGAGATATTTTTGGTATTTTTGGTTTTAGATCTGAAAGTATAATATGGAAAATAGACCCGGGGGCCATAGGTTTCACTAGAGGCTTCTCTCATGAAGGAAAATAATACGGTGGGTGAACAAATTACTGTCGAGCAATTGATAGAAAAGCGAATAATTATGAAGATATCCAAGGCAATGATTATGCATATAGGCATCACGTCCGTGTCAAGTAGACCGAAACGATTCTGCATCTACTACTATTACTCCACACATCGACCGACTCCTGCCTGCATCTAGAGTATTAAGTTCATGAAGAACAGAGTAACGCATTAGGTAAGATGACATGATGTAGAGGGATAAACTCAAGCAATATGATGAAAACCCCATCTTTTTATCCTTGATAGCAACAATACAATACGTGCCTCGCTACCCCTACTTTGTCACTGGGTGAGGACACCGCAAGATTGAACCCAAAACTAAGCACTTCTCCCATTGCAAGAATTACTAATCTAGTCGGCCAAACCAAACCAATAACTCGAAGAGACTTGCAAAGATATGAAATCATGCATATAAGAATTCAGAGAAGATTCAAATAATATTCATAGATAATCTGAACATAAACCCACAACTCATCGGATCTCGACAAACACACCGCAAAAGAGTATTACATCAGATAGATCTCCATGAAGATCATGAAGAACATGGTATTGAAGAACAAAGAGAGAGAAGAAGCCATCTAGCTACTAGCTATGGACCCGAAGGTCTATGGTGAACTACTCATGCATCATCGGAGGGGCAATGGAGTTGATGTAGATGCCCTCCGTGATCGATTCCCCCTCTGGTAGATTACCGGAAAAGGCTCCAAGATTGGATCTCACGGGAACAGAGGCTTCCGGCGGCGGAAAAGTATTTTCGTGGCTCTCTTTGGTATCCAGGGAATATTTGGGAATTTATAGGCCGAAGAATAGGGTTAGGAGGGCTGCCGTGAGGCCAAAAGCCAGGGGGTGCGCCCCCCTAGGGCGTGCCCCTGTGGCTTGTCGCCACACGGCGGCTCTCCTGCCTTCATCTCCAAGTCTTCTGGGTTGCTTCTGGTCCAAGAAAAATCATTCCGAAGATTTTATTCCGTTTGGACTTCGTTTAATATTCCTTATCTGCAATACTCAAAAACAAGGAAAAAACAGAAACTGGCACTAGGCTCTAGATTAATAGGTTAGTCCCAAAAATAATATAAAATAGCATATTAATGCATATAAACATCCAAAACAGATAATATAATAGCATGGAACAATCAAAAATTATAGATACGTTGGAGACGTATCAAGCATCCCCAAGCTTAATTCCTGCTCGTCCTCGAGTAGGTAAATGATAAAAAACAGAATTTTTGATGTGGAATGCTACCTAACATATTTATCCATGTAATATTCTTTATTGTGGCATGAATATTCAGATCCATAAGATTCAAAACAAAAGTCTAATATTGACATAAAAACAGTAATACTTCGAGCACACCAACAAGGCAATCGTGTCCTTTCGAAATAACATGGCCTTAGAAAGTTATCCCTACAAAATCATATGGTCTGGCTATGCTCCATCTTCCCCCACACAAAGTATCTAAATCATGCACAACCCCGATGACAAGTCAAGCAATTGTTTCACACTTTTGATGTTCTAAAACCTTTTCAACTCTCACGCAATACATGAGCGTGAGCCATGGATATAGCACTATAGGTGGAATAGAATATGGTGGAGGTTGCAAGGAAAAAGGAGAACATAGTCTCACATCGACTAGGCGTATCAACGGGCTATGGAGATGCCCATCAATAGATATCAATGTGAGTGAGTAGGGATTGCCATGCAACGAATGCACTAGAGCTATAAGTGTATGAAAGCTCGAAAAGAAAACTAAGTGGTTGTGCGAAAGATGAAAAATTCCACTAGTTATATGAAAGTGACAAAATACGAGACTCTCTATCATGAAGATCATGGTGCTACATTGAAGCACAAGTGTGGAAAAAGATAGTAGCAATTGTCCCTTCTCTCTTTCTCTCATTTTTTTTCATTTTTTTTCTTTTTTTTTGGTGGGCATCTTTGGCCTCTTTTTTTTAATGGGCTTCGCTGGCCTCTTTTATTATTTGTAAAGTCCGGAGACTCATCCCAACTTGTGAGGGATTCATAGCTTCCATCATCCTTTTCTCTCACGGGAACAATGATCTAATAATGAAAATCATCACACTTTTATTTACTTACAACTCAAAAGAAAAATTACAACTCGATACCTAGAACAAAATATGACTCTATATGCAATATGAAAGTGATGGTGCGTGTCATGAAAAACGGAACGGTGGAAGTTGCATGGCAATATATCTCGGAATGGCTATGGAAATGTCATAATAGGTAGGTATGGTGGCTGTTTTGAGGAAGGTGGGTTTGATGCACCGGTGAAAGTTGCGCGGTACTAGAGAGGCTAGCAATGGTGGAAGGGTGAGAGTGCGTATAATCCATGGACTCAACATTAGTCATAAAGAACTCACATACTTAATGCAAAGTCTATTAGTTATCAAACAAAGCATTAGACGCATGCTCCTAGGGGAGAGGTTGGTAGGAGTTAACCATCGCGCGCTCCCGACCCTCACACAAAGGTTGACAATCATTAAACAAATCATGCTCCGACTTTGTTACATAACGGTTCAACATACGTGCATGCTACGGGAATCACAAACTTTAACACAAGTATCTCTTCCAATTCACAACTACTCACTAGCATGACTCTCATATTACCATCTTCATATCTAAAAACTATATGCAAGGAATCAAACTTCTCATAGTATTCAATGCACTTAATATGAAAGTTTTTATTATATCCCTCTTGGATGCCCATTATATTAGGACTAAATTCATAACCTAAACCAATTACCATGCTGTTTAAAGAAAATCTCAAAATAATATAAGTGAGGTATGAGAGTTCAATAATTTCTATAAAATAAAACACCACCGTGCTCTAAAAAGATATAAGTGAAGTACTTGAGCAACATTGCCTAGCTCAAAAGATATAAGTGAAGCACATAGATTATTCTAATAAATCACGATTCAGCGTGTCTCTCTCAAAAAGATGTGTGCAGCAAGGATGATTGTGGCAAACTAAAAAGCAAAGACTCATATCATACAAGACGCTCCAAGCAAAACACATATCATGTGGTGAATAAAAATATAGCCTCAAGTAAATTTACCGATGGATTGAAGACGAAAGAGGGGATGCCTTCCGGGGCATCCCCAAGCTTAGGCTTTTTGGTATCCTTGAATATGGCTTGGGGTGCCTTGGGCATCCCCCAGCTTAGGCTCTTGCCACTCCTTATTCCATAGTCCATCAAATCTTTATCCAAAACTTGAAAACTTCACAACACAAAACTCAACAGAAAACTCATGAGATCCGTTAGTATAATAAAAATAAATCACCACTTTAGGTACTGTTGTGAACTCATTCTTTATTTATATTGGTGTAATATCTACTGTATTCTAACTTTTCCATGGTTCATACCCCCCGATACAACCCATAGATACATCAAAATAAGCAAACAACACAAAGAAAACAGAATCTGTCTAAAACAGAACAGTCTGTAGAAATCTATAGACTTCGAATACTTCTGTAACTCCAAAAATTCTGAAAAATTAGGAAAATCATAGAAATTTGTATATAAATCTTGTGTAAAAATTTCAGATCAAAAGCACGTTCCAGTGAATTTACAAAATTCCTGGACTGAGAGCAAAAGTTTCTGTTTTTCAGCAAAATCAAATTGCAAACACCGTAGACCATCCCAAAGGTCTTACTTCGCTCAAACACTAATTTCAACAAGAAAACACAATTACTACAGAGGTAATAATGTGTGAAACACTCAAAAACAGAAGCAAAAACGAAAGCATAAAAATAAAATTGGGTTGCCTCCCAACAAGCGCTATTGTTTAACGCCCCTAGCTAGGCATAACGCAATAGATCTAGGTCTTGTCATCTTTGGTATGCAATCCATAAGTAGCTCTCATAATAGATTCATAAGGTAACTTTATTTTCTTTCTAGGAAAGTGCTCCATGCCTTTCCTTCATAAAGCTTTTGGAATCGTGGAAACGCTAGCACCCAAATCACACAAAGCATGGCACTCATAATCTTTAATCTTAATCTTAATAGTAGGTTCCCACTCATCATAATGTTTTCTAGGTATAAAAACTTCCAACTCAAGTTTTTCTTCAAAAGATTTCATCATAGCATCCATCATATGTTTAGTAAAATCTTTATTTTGATTATAAGCATGCGGAGAATTCAACATGGATTGCAACAAGGAAACACAATCAATCAAAGAGCAACTATCATAATTAAAGTCCTTGAAATCCAAAAGAGTGGGTTCATTGCTATTTAAAGTTTTGACCTCTTCAATACCACTTTTATCAATCTTAGCATTAATATCTATAAACTCCGAATCATTGGGACGCCTTTTAACTAAAGTTGACTCATCTCCAGTCCCATCTTTATCAAGATTTACATTAGAAAACAAAGATTCAATAGGAGTCACATCAATCACTTTAAGATCTTCATCATTATTATCACCAGAACACACTTTTTCAAGCCATTCACGCTTAGCACGTATTCTAGCGGTTCTTTCCTTACATTCATCAATAGAAATTCTCATAGCTTTTAAAGACTCATTAATATCATGCTTGGGTGGAATAGATCTAATTTTCAAAGAATCAATCTCAAGAGAAATTCTATCAACGTTCCTAGCCAAATCATCAATCTTGAGCAATTTTTCTTCAATCATAGCATTGAAACCTTTTTGCAATCTAATAAATTCTTTAATATTATTCTCAAGATCAGAGGGCATATTATTATAATTTACATAAGAATTGTTGTAGGAATTGCCATAATTATTAGAGGAATTACTAGGAAACGGCCTAGAATTTAAATTACCTCTATACGCGTTATTACCAAAATTGTTCCTACCAACAAAATTCACATCCATAGATTCATTATTATTTCCAATCAAAGAAGACAAAGTCATATCATTAGTATCAATAGGAGAACTCTTACTAGCAAACAATTTCATCAATTCATCCATCTTTTCACTCAAAGTATTAATCTCTTCAATAGCATGCACTTTTTTACTAGTAGGAGATCTTTCGGTATGCCATTGAGAGTAATTTGCCATAATATTATCTAGGAGTTTAGTAGCTTCTCCTAATGTGATTTCCATAAAAGTACCACCCGCGGTGGAATCTAAGAGATTCCTAGAAGCAAAATTCAATCCCGTATAGAAAATTTGTATAATCATCCATAAACTCAAACCATGCGCGCGGCAATTTCTAATCATTAGTTTCATCCTCTCCCAAGATTGTGCAACATGCGCATGATCAAGTTGCTTAAAATTCATTATATCGTTCCTAAGGGAGATGATCTTAGCGTGCGGAAAGTACTTGGAAATAAAAGCATCTTTACACTTATTCCATGAATCAATACTATTTTTAGGCAAAGATGATAACCAAGTTTTAGCACGATCTCGTAGTGAGAACGGAAATAGCTTCAATTTAACAATATCATTATCCACATCGTTCTTCTTTTGCATATCACACAACTCAACGAAAGTATTTAGATGGGATGCGGCATCTTCACTAGGAAGGCCGGAAAATTGTTCTTTCATATCAAGATTAAGCAAAGCAGCATTAATTTCATAAGATTCCGCACTAGTGGCGGGAGCAATCGGAGTACTAATAAAATCATTATTATTAGTATTGCAAAAGTCACACAACTTGGTATTCTCTTGAGTCATCGTGACAAAGCAAGCAATCTAGCACACAAGCAAACAAAAAGCAAACGAAAAGGCGAACGGAAGAAGGGCGAATAAAAAGGCAAATCTTTTTGGAAAATCGTTTTAGAAGTGGGGGAGAGGAAAACGAGAGGCAAATGGCAAATAATGTAAATGCAAGAGATGATTTTGTGATGGGTACTTGGTAGGCTTGATGTAGATCTCCCCGACAACGGCGCCAGAAATCCTTCTTGCTATTTCTCGAGCATGCGTTGGTTTTCCCTTGAAGAGGAAAGGGTGATGCAGCAAAGTAGATAAGTATTTCCCTTAGTTGTTGAGAACCAATGTATCAATCCAGTAGGAGATACAAGCAAGTCCCCAATAGGTGTACCTACACAAATAATCAAACACTTGCACCCAACGCTATAAAGGGGTTGTCAATCCCTTCACGGTTACTTGCAAGGATGAGATCTGATAGAGATAGATAGATATGATTGCTTGAAAGTAAAGTAAAACAAAAGTAAAAATAAGGCAGCGAGATATTTTTGGTATTTCTGGTTTTAGATCTGAAAGTATAATATGGAAAACAGACCCGGGGGCCATAGGTTTCACTAGAGGCTTCTCTCATGAAGGAAAATAATACGGTGGGTGAACAAATTACTGTCGAGCAATTGATAGAAAAGCGAATAATTATGAAGATATCCAAGGCAATGATTATGCATATAGGCATCACGTCCGTGTCAAGTAGACCGAAACGATTCTGCATCTACTACAATTACTCCACACATCGACCGACTCCTGCCTGCATCTAGAGTATTAAGTTCATGAAGAACAGAGTAACGCATTAGGTAAGATGACATGATGTAGAGGGATAAACTCAAGCAATATGATGAAAACCCCATCTTTTTATCCTTGATGGCAACAATACAATACGTGCTTCGCTACCCCTACTTTGTCACTGGGTGAGGACACCGCAAGATTGAACCCAAAACTAAGCACTTCTCCCATTGCAAGAATTACCAATCTAGTCGGCCAAACCAAACCAATAACTCGAAGAGACTTGCAAAGATATGAAATCATGCATATAAGAATTCAGAGAAGATTCAAATAATATTCATAGATAATCTGAACATAAACCCACAACTCATCGGATCTCGACAAACACACCGCAAAAGAGTATTACATCGAATAGATCTCCATGAAGATCATGAAGAACATGGTATTGAAGAACAAAGAGAGAGAAGAAGCCATCTAGCTACTAGCTATGGACCCGAAGGTCTATGGTGAACTACTCACGCATCATCGGAGGGGCAATGGAGTTGATGTAGATGCCCTCCGTGATCGATTCCCCCTCCGGCAGATTACCGGAAAAGGCTCCAAGATTGGATCTCACGGGAACAGAGGCTTTCGGCGGCGGAAAAGTATTTTCGTGGCTCTCTTTGGTATCCAGGGAATATTTGGGAATTTATAGCCCGAAGAATAGGGTTAGGAGGGCTGCCGTGGGGCACTAGGCTCTAGATTAATAGGTTAGTCCCAAAAATAATATAAAATAGCATATTAATGCATATAAAACATCGAAAACAGATAATATAATAGCATGGAACAATCAAAACTTATAGATACATTGGAGACGTATCAATCCTCTCTGTCGCTGGTGCCTGATAACCCACAAGTATAGGGGATCGCAATAGTTTTCGAGGGTAAAGTATTCAACCCAAATTTATTGATTCGACACAAGGGGAGCCAAAGAATATTCTCGAGTATTAGCAGCTAAGTTGTCAATTCAACCACACCTGAAAGACTTAATATCTGCAGCAAAGTATTTAGTAGCAAAGTAGTATGGAAGTAACGAAAACGGTGGTAGAAGTAACAGTAGCGATTTTGTAGTGATTGTAACAGTAGTAACGGAAAAGTAACTTAGCAAAGATCAATATGTGAAAAGCTCGTAGGCAATGGATCAGTGATGGATAATTATGTCGGATGGCATTCATCATGCAACGGTTATAACATAGGGTGACACAGAACTAGCTCCAATTCATCAATGTAATGTAGGCATGTATTCCATATATAATCATACGTGCTTATGGAAAAGAACTTGCATGAAATCTTTTGTCCTACCCTCCCGTGGCAGCGGGGTCCTAATGGAAACTAAGGGATATTAAGGCCTCCTTTTAATAGAGAACCGGACCAAAGCATTAGCACTTAGTGAATACATGAACTCCTCAAACTACGGTAATCACCGGAAAGAATCCCAGTTATTGTCACCCTGGGGGATGCAGATCATAACTCGTAATAGGTGTCTACAACTTGCAAGATAGGATCAAGAACACATATATATTCATGAAAACATAATAGGTTCAGATCTGAAATCATGGCACTCGGGCCCTAGTGACAAGCATTAAGCATAGCAAAGTCATAGCAACATCAATCTCAGAACATAGTGGATACTAGGGATCAAACCCTAACAAAACTAACTCGATTACATGGTAAATCTCATCCAACCCATCACCGTCCAGCAAGCCTACGATGGGATTACTCACGAACGGCGGAGAGCATCATGAAATTGGTGATGAAGGATGGTTGGTGATGACGACGGCGTCGATTTCTCCTCTCCGGAGCCCAAAACAGACTCCAGATCTGCCCTCCTGAGGAAGAACAGGAGGTGGCGGCGGCTCCGTATCGTGAAACGCGGTGAACTCTTCTCTCTGATTTTTTTCTCCCCGAATAGGAATATATAGAGTTGGAGTTGAGGTCGGAGGAGCTCCAGGGGGCCCACAAGACAGGGGGGCGCCCTAGGAGGGGCGCGCCCCCCTGGCTTGTGGTCAGGTGGTGGACCCCCTCCGGTTGATTCTTTCGCCAGTATTTTTTATTAATTCCAAAAATATTCTCCGTAAATTTTCAGGTCAATCCGAGAACTTTTATTTCTGCACAAAAATAACACCAAGGAAATTCTACTGAAAACAGAGTCAGTCCGGGTTAGTTCCATTCAAATCATGCAAATTAGAGTCCAAAACAAGGGCAAAAGAGTGTGGAAAAGTAGATAGGTTGGAGACGTATCAGCGCCTTGACCTCCGTCACCGCCGTCGCCGTCTCCCCTGCCCGCCGCCGCGCCGTATGCCTCCCTCTCCTCTCCCTCTCCCTGCCCTCCTCTCCCCCGCCGCCGCCTCCTCTCCCCTGCCCTGCCCTCCTCTCCCTCTCTTCTCCCCTGCCCCCCTCTCCTCTCCCTCTCCCTCTCTTCTCCCCTTCATATGAACCCTAGCTAGGTGTGTTTAGGAATGTACGATTTTTTTAGGAAAGTAGCTAGGGCAATTTTTCTAGGAGAAGAGGAAAAAGGAAAAGAAGAAGAAGAAGAAGAAGAAGAAGAAGAAGAGGAGGAGGAGGAGGAGGAGGAGAAGAAGAAGAAGAAGAAAGAGGAGAGGAGGAGAAGGAGAAGGAGAAGAGGAAAAAGGAAAAGAAGAGAAGAAGAAGAGAAGAAGAAGAAGAAGAAGAAGAAGAAGAAGAAGAAGAAGAAGAAGAAAGAGGAGAGGAAGGAAAATAGGGGAGGAGAAGGAGAAGAGGAAAAAGGAAAAGAAGAAGAAGAAGAAGAAGAAGAAGAAGAAGAAGAAGAAGAAGAAGAAAGAGGAGAGGAGGAGAAGGAGAAGAGGAAAAAGGAAAATAAAAAGAAAAAGAAGAGAAGAAGAAGAGAAGAAGAAGAAGAAGAAGAAGAAGAAGAAGAAGAAAGAGGAGAGGAAGGAAAAGAGGGGAGGAGAAGGAGAAGAGGAAAAAGGAAAAGAAGAAGAAAAAGAAGAGAAGAAGAAGAATAAGAAAGAGGAGAGGAAGGAAAAGAATGGAGGAGAAGGAGAAGAGGAAAAAGGAAAAGAAGAAGAAAAAGAAGAAGAAGAAGAGAAGAAGAAGAAGAAGAAGAAGAAGAAGAAGAAGAAGAAAGAGGAGAGGAGGAGAAGGAGAAGAGGAAAAAGGAAATTAGCTAGGGCAATTTTTTTAGGAAATTAGCTAGGGAAATTTTTGTAGGTATATAAAATAGCTATAAATAAAAAACAGTAGCTCCCTTCCTAGAATTTTTAGCTATAAATAAAAAACAGTAGCAAATGTTTAGTGAGGTCATTTTGCAATATGAACCCTATGTGTAGTTGCTTTATATTTTGAAAATGTTTAGTTAGGTCAATATGAACCCTATGTGTACTTGCTTTATATTTTGCAAATGTTTAGTGAGGTCATTTTGCAATATGAACCCTATGTCATTGATGTCATATGCTCCGAGTGGCCTATGTTTTGCTGGAATGTTGATTCATTTCCGTTCCGGCAAATTTCAGGCGCTCCATATGTCCACTTTGTAGCAAAGGTCATGCCGAAAATTTCCGTGATTTTCGGCATGACTTGTGCTAGAAACTAGCTAGGACATATGGAGTGCCCGGGATTTGCCGGAAGGGGAATGAATCAACATTCCGACCAAATATAGGCACCTTTTTTCTTTTCATTATTCATTTCATTCCGACCAAATAATTGAACGAGCATACTTAAATAATCGTAGGAAACATGTCTGACCACGCGGAACCCAGGGGTTCTTGTCGCCTCGAAGAAGACCCCGTCGAGGCAGCAAACAATTATTTCAGTTACCTGGACGAACACCAGTTGCGGGTGCAGGGTGATAGTGGCAACAACAACCCCGACACCGACACCAACACCGGTACCGACACTGGCACCGCCGGCACCGACACCGCCCCCGAGACCGGTGAAGGACCGAAGCCGAAGAGGGCATGAAAACCAAACAAGCTCGGCATCGGAAAAATTGTGGTCACGGTGATGCACCCCAAGAAATTAGAGCCAATTGCGCCGGAGGAAGCGCGCGCGTGCTACGGCAATCAACTAGGATGCATCCTCAGGGAAACCGCAAACATAAACGACGAAAAGTTGAAGAACATACCACATATGGAGCACATGCTCCTAAAGAAGTTGCACAATAGGTTCTTGTTCCCCGGGCGGACTGAAAGCGAACTTCCGTGGAAGGACGAACCCATGACAAAGATAAACAGCAAGGCGATGACGATGTTCACCAACGACTTGTCCGCCTGGAAAGTACGGGTGAAAAAAGCGATTGCGAAGAATGAACCGTGGTCCAACATTCATGCTGACAATCCGACAATAACGGAAGAGGACTTCGAAAAATTCAAGGAGACTTGCGCTAAAGAAGAAGTGCAGAAAAAGTCAGAGAAAATGAAGGCGCTCCAGGCCAGGAACACGCCTCCCCACCGCCTCGGAAGCCGTGGTTACGATGGGAAGAGGCACGTATGGGCCAAGGAGGACGCCGAACGTGAAAATCACGGAAACCCAGACCCCTTGGCGGAGTTCACCGACCCGCAGGAGCATGACTGGATCAGGGACCGGTACAAGTGGGACCCCATCAATAAAGTCTTTTACACAGACCCGAACACGAGGGAGTTCATGAGACTACTGGTAATTGTTATATTACCACCTTATATTAGCTTCCAATCAATTCGACAACAAGTTTTGTCACATTTGTAAACCATCCACGTTCCTTTTGCAGAAAGAGCAGCACCAAAAGGCAGCCAAAAGCGACGAGTCTTCTCAGTTGTCGGCGAGGCCCAAGTGGGACACCCCTTTCAACCGGGCCCTAAACATATTGAAAAAGGTGTCGGAGGACAAACCGCCGTCGTATGGACGTGTGCACGGCGTCGGAGATGGCGCCTCATGGAAGACGTGCTACCACGAGAAGCCGGAGGAAAGAAGGCAGAGACGGTTGCTTACTCAACAGACCATCGACCAGAAGGTCGCGCTTGCGGTCAATAAGTCCAAAGCTGAGACCAAAGCAGAGTTGGAATAGATAGTCGATGCAAGGGTCAGTGCAGCGGTAGCTGGCGTCACGGCTGACTTCACATCTTCCATTTCCAGCTTGCTTCCAGCATTTTTCGAATATACGAAGAAAAATCCAGATAAAGGGCCAGCGGACTTTCCCCTTCCCAGCTACGTCGGGAGCAATTCGGTGAACATCGCACCACCAGCACCTGCTCACGCCACCGCACATGCTCCCGTACCTGGCCCCACTCCTGTTCACAGCAGCCCATCCTCCGTCTCTGGCCTACTCGGCGGGGCTTCGTCTTTGGCTGAGCTCGACGCCCTCACGGTAATTACGCGTCATACCCTCTTGACCAGCATATCTATAGTCTTCCGTTTCAGTTGCCTTTCGGATGTTTGACGTCGCAGACATGTCTTCGCAGGCCGACGAAACCCCGTGCACCCTACTGTACGACATCAAAGGCTAGAAGGTGGACGTGGGAAAGGCAACGATCGTGAAGCCGAAGGAACGCATGTTACACAAACGACAGATGCCCCATAGCGTCTTCAAAGTTTGCGTGGCCAGTGCCAAAGCGTGCTTCGAGGATTTGCCTCCTCCGGTACAAGTCGATGACGACGAGACCCCTAAACGGATTGGCGCATGCAAGAGCTGGTTCTTGCCTTGGCCGAAGACTCTTCTTCGTGTCGAGGAGCCCGGTAGCACACCAACGACAAATCCTCAACAAGGTATGAACACCACCCCACCTACCCAATTACCTGCACCTGTCATGGCGGGTGATAGCAGACGACGCGAGGAAGAGCCTTCATTAGTGCCAGATGACGTCGCCCCCGTCGAAGAAGCAAATGTTGATGATGTCATGGAGGAGGAGGATGATGACCCTAACCAGTATATCAATACCGCCTATGACGATGCTCGGTACTCTGACTCCGGCTATGAGCGTGGAGATGATGGTTTGATGCTGCCTCATTGCCGGAGCCGGAACGTCCTAAGGCTGATTGCAAAAAGTCTCTCTTCATGCGATCCTCGCAGGAGACGCCTCCAGATGCCGCCTCTACCCAGCAAGAACAACGCGAGGGCCGTTCACTGCTTAGCCCGACGACACAGGGGGTGATGGTTAGGGAAGTTATGGCGGCCGGCTCACTACCGCCACCCGTCAAGAAGCAAAGGAGGAGACCGGAGAGGAAAGGTTCTGAAGGCGCCAGAGCTGCTTTAAGCAGCCAGCCGCCTCTGAAGCCCCGGAAGGTAGACATAATACATGTCGTAGGTGCGGAGCGTTTCCATGTCGCCGGCCACCCGATCCTACCTCAGAAAGCGCTGGAGGACATACTGAACAATGATCTAAGGAGACTTCATGATGATGTGCTGGCCAGAGAGAAAAGCCTACTCCTCTCGGAAAAACCAGGATACCCGCTTTACGCGGCTCAGGTTCCGGGTGGGAGGTTATACGTAGATAGATGTCCCGCGGATAAGTTCATCCTGCGATTTGACTACATCTACGACATGTTCCACATGACCAAGCTGGATTTTCAGTTCATCCGCATGTATGCGATGTATCTCAACTACATCATCAGGCGCGAGAACATAAAATATATCTATGTCGCGGACCCGTACTATATGCACGAGAGCTTCTTGGCAGTCTGCAAAGAGCACCATGACTATGCGAGTAAGTACATCGGCGAGTTCATGGTCGCTAATAAGGACAAGGAAACGATTCTCCTGCCTTATCATCCCACGTAAGTCATCCGCGGATATCCTTTCGTAAGTTTTAATCATTCCTTTGCAAGCATGGAGGCTAATTTGAGGTGTACTTATTTTGCGCAGCGGGGGGGGGGGGGGGGGGGCATCCTCATCTGTCTGTACCCACAATACTCCCATGCTCTGTACTTGGACTAAGCGAAGAACATCAAGAAGAGAGATTACACGCACATAAAGAGTGTTCTCGATAGTGCCATTTTAACCTTCAGCCTTAGTGGTGGATATATCCAGGTGAAAAAGTACAGGAATAGAGGGCCGACTTTCGGCCATAAGGCCGACTTCTGCTGCATCCAGCAACCGAACGATAGTAAGGCTGATGGATTCTACCTCATGCATCACATGATCAAGTACAGAAGGGATAATCAACGCCTTCGCATGTCAACTAATTCCAGCGATGCCGAGATTGTCAACTGGGCCACAAGCATCGGAAGGACACCGGATCATCGAATCCGAGCTGAGTTTTATCACGTACAGTGTGAACTTGCCCAAGTGATCATGAAGGAGGTCCTCGAAAAATCAGGGATGTTCTACCATGGGCCAATGAGTCGGGAGGATGTCCGAACACTGCTCAGCGCTCAGCATCTGGACCTGAAGCCTTTCACGAAGCTCGGGTGCTTCCTCCCTGACTATGAAGATTGGAGCACCGACATGGAGGAGTGATTGACGATGACAATGTGTGTGTTTAATTAGTACTACTGTCTTTCTATGAACTAGCGTAGATCGCTCTAGTTAATTAGTTTGGGTATGAGGAACTTCTTTATTTATGTTTACTATAGGTTGCTTGTATTTTGCTAACTATGCCTCTTTGTGTTTCTTTAGTACATTATGTTGCATATTATCGTTGAATTCATCAACTTACGATGCAGGTACATAGATCGGAGATGGCGAAGGACTGCTATGCCGTATTCATTGGGAGGGTTCCAGGAGTGTACGACCACTGGCCAGACGCTCAGGCCCAGGTGGACAGGTACCCGGGCGCTAGCCACAGAGGGTTCGACAGCAGAGCCAAAGCGGAAAATAGTTACTTGAGGTGGACGCTCCGGCAAGAGAGGGAGCGAAACCGGTGCCTCAAGAAGTACTACTTAGTTGCGCTCTTGCTCATACTGATCGCTCTTCTCTTCTACATCATGATTTAGATAGAGATGATGAAACTTGTGTGTGTGCCATGACTATGCAGTTGCATTTATTCGAGACATGACATGACTTGTGTATCGCTATTTTCGAGATGTGATGATATTTGTGTTGAATGATGATGGTGGTTGTATGACGAGTCTCCTGTATGTGTATGATATGATGAGAATAATGTATGTTTATTATGATATGATGAAACTACCGTATAGAGCATGCACAAATACGTAGAGGGGAATTAAATCTTAACAGTGCTGGTTTAGCAGTAGCGTTGGTAAGTTGTAGCAGTAGCGCTGGTTTAGCAGCAGCGCTTGTTGTAAACCAGCGGTACTGCTAACAGTACTTACCAGTAGCGCTGGTTTTTCAGCGCTACTGCTAAACATTTAGCTGTAGCGCCTTAGCAGTAACGCTGCCACCAGCGCTACTACTAAGGGGAAAACAAGCGCTATTACTAGGCTTTCTCCTAGTAGTGATAACTTAATATAGAACATTTTTTAACACTGTCTTGGACTCTGTACGTCCTATAAAAAGTTACTTCAAAGTTAGTATTATTTTGAGTTCTTTGGACTTAAAAAAACATAGATGGAAGTTTAGGGGGCAATGTTAGATTAACCGCTCATGTATCAATGTGCTTGTATTGGTCTAAACCGGTCCGCATATAAATATAACTAGATCATGAATGGCGCGCGTTGCTGCGCCCGTGTATTAGGAATTTTGAATGAAATAGGTTTGCAATGTTTTTGTAAAAACATGTACTTTTTTAATTGGGTTATTATGGACCACATAATAGATTTTTCTTTATGTTAGTTAGGTAGTTATGTGCCCTTTTTTTTGTAAGTGCACATGCAGTTTGAATATACCATGGTGAGGCTCCTGTCGTCTTAATTCCGCTGTAGAAGCAATGTGAAGAGGCAAGTTAATGATTATTATATGCTTATTAATGGGTGGCCAATAATAAGGTACCTACGGTTTTCAGTTTTCATTCTTGATTACATATTTGTAACTGATTTTATGTAAGCAGAAAGGTGTGTGTGGTTGTCCCTGTTCTGCCTGAAATCTGCGTTGTACCTGCACATCACATAGCAATAAATGATTTAGTCTTTTTCAGCTGCTCTGGATCTTTCCTTTTTGAAAATTAAATATGGTAAATCATACTTTTCAGTTCTATTTTTATTGCTTTTCAAACAGTTAGGCATGAACAGGTTTTTTGGTATTCGATTTTTCTGCTTGGGCTCGCTGTCGTTTGTGGATCCCTGAAGTTGTAGTACTTGGGGACGATAGGGTCAGTGTTCCAGGAAGCGGTACAGGTTCTGGCTGCCGTCCTGGAGGTTGTTCTCTTTGCATGCAACAAATGCAGGAATATCCATCCATTCATTCATTGATGAACAAACATCACTGGAAATTCAAAGGTTACTGTCCTAAATATGTGTTCCTATGACCTTTAAATTAAGTGTCTCATTTCACAAGAAATGTTAAATGTACGTCATTGCTCATGCATGAACATTACGATTTAGATTGTAGATTTTCTACCATAAATGGAGGACATGCACGAAAGTTGCAGTATGATTGTGCTTACTTGGATCTCAGGGAAGCAGATCAGCTTTGTCGTTCCCATCTCCTTGTCAACCGCCTCATCTTGACAACACTACTGTTGTAGGCTGCATGAAGGCGATTTATGTACAATCCTCTCATCTAGATCCAGGTCCATCTCCAGAAATTAATTATAGCTGAATTGAGTCCAATAACATTAGGTCGAGATGAAGCAAAGTAGTACGGATTAATCAGATCATACAAAGAGATCCAGGTTAGTTCACCTTGTAATATGGAGTGCAAATATTTTTGAATTCACATGGGTAACATTGCCGCATTTTACATATGTAAGTACCAAACAGAAACATTGTTGCCTCTTACATGTGTAAGTACCCAACAGAATTTGACAGTTCTCAAAGATCTCTTACTGGAAGAAATAAAATTACTATGTACCAACCAGCTAGTGAGTTTCTTATACACCATTCACCTTTAAACTAACTGAACCATCACCTAATAATAAGCATTCTATCTATGTGGGAAGCACCTTGTCAGAGAATTTGAAGAAAGCATTCCCACTGAATAGTTTATACAGGATGTGTATAGTGCAAATACTATAATACAAGAGACTTGTATGATGCCATAGAAAAAGAGATGTCGGATTACATATGTACCCGCCCATGCTGGCCCGGGAGTCGGCGGCGACGATGACGCCTTTGTTGAAGATGAAGGATAGTCTGGTCATCCAGTTCTGGTTGTTCACCATCTCCTTGGTCACCTTATGGAACCCATCGAGCTGCCACCGGGAAACAACAACAGGGCACAAACGGATCAGAGGCAAGAAGCAGTCTCAATATTCGCCCGAATCATTTGACCAGAACCATGTTGAACACCAATTAGCTTTATTGCATGCAGAATTCATCATCCTTGCATTAGAAAAGAACTGATCAGAGTCTTACTCGTTGTTCCAAGCCTTGAATAAGAACTCGATCTGCACAAATAACAAGGAGTTGGAGAGTGCGCAGTGCAACATGAAAATAATGGTTATATTTCTATGAACTGGAGAAAACCCACATGATTGCCTGTAGTCGGTCTCCCCTAATCTGACAGTCGACCAACATGTGAGAGTAAGGACTATCTTTCTTCCCCGCTGGCGAGAGGAACAACAAGCAGCGATTTGGCTAGGATTTACCACCTCGACTAAAAAGATCAAATAACTTCAGAAATGGCAACGACAAGGAGTAAAGAAACATGTCTCCAGTGACATTAGCTACTGCTCATGAAAGTACATGATGTAATCAAACAAGATAATGAAACTTGTGGGAATACTAATGCTAACAGCTAAAACCCATGAAATTATCACAACTATGCCATCGCTTATTTCTCAAAAAATTATGCCACTACTTGCTGGTTGTGGTACAACATAATGAAGAAAAAGAAAACATTTGATCAAGCAGCGTGTGCACGCAAACACACACCGCAGGCGTACAGACGTTGCTCAATCCTGTAGTAAACCTTCCCAAAATCCATCTAAACAGTCCCTGCTTTCATAACCATTAGCAATTTGAGAAACTGAAAGATAATCTCACAATGTAACCATAAGTACTTTAAGCAATTTGGAGATAGGCATCCAAACATAATATTGTCAAAAAACAAATCATTAAAGTTCAAAGATATGGCTCACCTTCAAACCAGCCATCCTAGCAGAACCTAGCTAGAGAATTAACCTGCGTTCATTTGGAAATAGAAGAACCGCGTCAACAATTGTTAAATTCAATGAAGATTTGGGGAAAATAGTGGATGAAGGAACAAGGGAAAACTGGTAGAACATGAAGAAGAATTAGTGAGCTAAGGATAGCCATGGCTGCCGGAGATGGCTCTATCGAAGTAAGGAGTGGAGTGGGGAAGGAGGAGCAGGACAAGGGAGATTATATGGGCGCGAATGGATCGTGAATCGTCATGGAAACTGACCTACGACTGGAGCACATCAATTGCCATTAATGGGGATTAATGAAGTGTGATTCTGGATGGCCAGGACCGCCGGTTCCCTCGCGCGCGTCGCATCGGCTCCCTCGAGCGCCGGATCCCTCGCGCGTCTGGCGTCCACTGGATCCCCTCGACCACCGGTTCCTCGAACGCCGGTTCCTTCGCTAGCGTCGCCTCGGCTTGGTCTCAGCTGACGCAAGGATGCAGATGATAAATGGGCCAACGAAGCATCGATTCCTTCGTAGTTTTGCGAGTTAGATAATGGGCCATAGAGCCCAGTGAACGACAGGCCTCCAAAAAAGTCTGCAGAATAGCTACCCATCGCGACAGCCGGCCCAGTCGTGGTAAACTGGCGTTGCACAATGATCTAACGGCCAGAAACAATCTAAATTGGTAATCTGACGGCCAAAATCGCTAAGGGCATGAGAGAGCTCGGTTTAGGTTCAATTTTACTGTCCTTAATGTCCATTTCGAGAGCCGGTGTTGGAGATGCCATTAGGCATTACATAAACGAGCTTTCATGCCACTGCAAATAGTGAAGGACGTCGTAGCATAAAAGGGGCCATACAATTATGGAGAAATTTTAGTACGTACTCTTAACTGTGATCATTTGTGTGAGAAGTTCATGTGACGTTATCTCATCTAACTGAAAATACTATAGAGGCGTTTTGGCAGTAACCAGTAAGTTGCCCTGCCTACCCTCAAAAAAAGAAAAGAAAAAAAAGGTTGCCCTGCTGCACCCATCAGTGCCGTGCCGTTCGGCAGCTGGCTTGTAGTAATTGGAGGAACGTCGGTGCATGGCCCGTAAATACTTTGTCCCCGGCTGGCATCCAGACCGAAACGTTAATTAACCCCGATGACAGTCGGTGTCCGGTTTTGTTTGGGGAAGGGATATGATCCTTGCAGGTGGTCAAGGGATATTCTTTGCAAAGCGGGTCAGAGACATAAACGGAACACTGTCAGTCCACATGAACAATAGGGCACACCATCTGCATGGCAGAGCGACCATCCCGGCACTTGAGTTCATACGCCGGGTAAAAACCCTCCTGGCCTAGGTAAAGCAGGAATGCACGGCCTCTCTGAACAACTGTTGCACCACTGTCGCCCTGGCTTGAAACTGGCGGCGACAACTGGCCGACCGGCTCCACCCGTACTCCAACGGCCTCCAACGGCCATGAATGCGATGCGATACGATGTGTTTGCTTTTTGTGAAGATCCTGCTTCTCGGGGCACGGGGATAGGCCGGCGTGTGTTGTTGGAAGCTGGTATGAGGTCAGCAGCTGGGATGAGGTCAGCAAAGACTGGCGTGGAGATAGAAATTGTTTGTTTGGTGAGATGATTTTATCCTGCTTCGTGGCAAAGGCGCGCACAGCTGCTCAAGAGGCCGCGCATTGGGCTCCATCGGAAATGACACGCGCACATCTGCGCATCTGGCCTTCCGCTTCGATGGTTGATTGCGTCGCACCATGCTCTTGGGTGTCTACCGTATCTCTTGTGCGGCGCGCGTGGGCGTCTTGGCTCGCTGACGGATGGGGCGTTGGTGCCGGGTGGGAGCAGTGGCCCACGAATGTGAGGTTTTGTCTACTAATTCACTCAATCGTCATGATTTCAATTACAAGGTCGAGCTACAGGAGGAAGAAAGAGAGATTACAGAAAGGGAAGGAAGAAGATGAAGCCAAGCCTCGGCCGAAGCCGCCGTCCTGATCCTAGCCAGTCCGTGCGTAGATGCTTTCCCTAGTATTTGTACTCCCTTGTGGCATTGGGCTGGGCTGGATACTGGTTGGAGGCCAAGGTCGCTGACAATCCCTCCCCCCATAAATTTCGTCTTGCCCTCAAGCCGATGTCGTGACAAACCACCAGGATCCCAAGGAACACTTGAATGAAGCTTGACAGCATCGGCAGCAGCAGCATATGCAACAGAAAGTTTTACTGTCACCAAATGATGAGTAACTATACTTGTCTTTGAATCAGGTAAGGAAACTTCTCCCAAAGTGCAGAGCTGCACTGAATTTGCAATGGATGGCTGAGCAAATTGTTGGCTACGAGCACAATACTCTAAGCGAAAAGACCAATAATTCAGTAGTGTGAAGAATGTGTATTGGGAGTTGCAGGCATTATCATTAAGCACAGAACAGGGCACCCAAGCTATCTTCCATACCAACTCAAGATAAGAGCACTGAACCATGATTTTCAGATATATGTTGCTAGAGAATTCTATGAGCCACCAATTCACAGTTGTCGAACTCTCACATCGGAACCACATCAAGATATTGTTGAGATTCGAAAATCCATTGCAGAATGACCAAGCAATTTCCCACTGAACGTGTTTTGAATCAGAAAATGCACCTCCAAAAGTGCAACAAATAAGTTCATACTGTGATAATGCATCATTGGACTCAACTATGAATTTTTGACTTGCTTTTATGTAATTATCAGAGAATTTCCACTCAAATGACCATGCAATCAGGAACTGTAATTGATCAAAACCATATCGAGAAGGCCTTTCAGTATTAAATGGGGAAAACAGAACTTTTCTTCCAGGAAAAGGCATTCCCAAGAAGGCCATGGATTCAACCTCATTAGTCCCACCTCCCATCACAACTGTAGAGTACTTGGATAGAACTTGCATGTAAACTGAACTGACATCAGGAGATGCCATTTTGAGTAACCAGTAAATGTGAGGGACAATAACTATTTGGAACTTGCATCTGCATTCTACTTCACAAATAGAAACAATAATAGAGTTGAAGCCCACTGCCTTGTTGCAACACACCATATCATGCCGATTTGGTGAGAAGGCGAAAATTGATAAGTAGGACCTCCAAGAGATAACATGGCTGAGCAGCAAGGAATCCTTCCAGTTTACAGTAGCTTTAGTTGGTGACCATGGAAGCCTGAATGTGCACTCATCTGGATGGAATGCAAAACAAGGCCATCGCTTTAGGTCCACCAGTAAAAAGTACTTATGCGATTTCTCAGCCTCCAGAAGCATACAACAGAAGCACGGTCGAGCCAGAACACCTTGCAAATTTTTCCATATATCGACCATAGGGATGGCTAAGTCAGTGATTTTAGACGAACGAGAAAATGCACCAACCTCGCCAAACCAAGGAAATGGCACTGAATTAAGCATTTGACTTGGTATCCAATGAAATTCATACTGACACAATTGTGAATTCAGCAACTCCATCAACGAACCCTGCAATTTCACAGCTGCAGGAACTCCATCTGTCATTTGCACGAATGGCCATGGTGGTTTCAATGGCAAGTCAGCAAGCAGTGACAAGGTGCAGAGTAGCTCGTGCATCAGGACCTTCTCAGCAACAATATGCTCAGGAGTTGTAGCAATTTGCTCTGGATATAAGCTCTCATTGACAAATTGTGCGTCAGCATCAATTGCTGCATGAACATGAATTATATCCTTGCTATTGTTGCTCTGCTCAAACAGGGAAGACCCACTCATGTCCAGTAATTTGCACTTATTCTGCTGCTCACAAACTTGCAGATTAAATGCCAACACATTAAGAGAGAAAGGGGGCGGCCATATTTGCTTCTCATCCCATGGCAATGGCAGAAAACAAACTAATGTAGCAGCAATTTCAGTCACCTTCTGAACAAAATTTCTACTATCCTCGTAGACATACTGTCGCTCAGTCATTGTTGTATCATTGGTGTTCAATGCAATAGGAGGGAGTAAGAGCAAGAGCGAGTACGTACTGGTAGTCAAGGACTTGGTAGGCAACAACATGTGAAGTCCGCGGTCAACAAACAATCGCAGTGACTGGAAGGTCCGGCTCTCTATCAGTGCTGAAGTGCTCAAGGACATGGCCTCCATGTCGTTAGCGCCATTAGTGTTGAGGGTGTTCTCATGCACGGAACCGGTGGAGAAGGTTGATGGCAACACTTGAACTTGCACCGTGAGCTCCGGATTGAACGATGGTGTTGTTGTTGGCAGCAGTCTTGTTGCAGTCCCTAGTGTGGTCGAGGACGCAGGGGATGAAGTGTCCACATCGTTGCTCAAGCAATTGGTCGAGCATCTAGCAGGCAGCTTTGTGACTTGCTCGAGGACATGTAGCAATTGGGTGGTCGTCCTCCCAGTAGGTGTTGGAGCAGTATGGGACATGCCCTCCAAAGCCACCAACACCTCTAGAACGCCAGTGTTGCTGGTGTTGAAACCCTGGCAATTCGTCGAGCAGATGGTGGGCGTCTTCATGGCGTGGCTGATGGCAATGGCATCGTGGGTGATGTCGACTGTTGCAGGGGCAATGTTGAGCACTGGGGTTGATGTAGAGATCAACGACACCACTGTGGGGATGGGTGTAGCCGTCGCCGCACGCACGGAGGTCATGACCCAACCGGTGCTTCTCGCAGATGGTGAAAACTTCGCTGCTAAGGAAGCCGTCGCGGCGGACTCGAGCGAGTCGTCCAGCGCGGGGCTCGGGGCCGGGTCGGCGATGATGCGCAGAGGTGTCGCAGTAGAGGCCGCCGCTTCAGGGGCACACCTACGGCCGTCGTCGCTACGCACCTTCTGGCGGAGGTCGCTGATAGTCCGATCCAGCTTGGTGTGGAGGTCGCCGAATGCCGTCTCTAGCCTTGCCTTGGAGGCGGCGAAGTTTCTGTCCAGATCGCGAGCTAGCTGGGCCTTGAGAACCTCATACGTTGCCAGACCCTCCGGCGAGAGGGTCGCCAGGAGCTCCGCGCGCCGTCGAGATGCGGGACTGATCTGCTAGGGATACTCCATGGAATTGATTAGGAAAATTTTGGGTGCGTATTTGGTGAAGGATCGAACGGCTCTGATGCCAATTGTGAGGTTTTGTCTACTAATTCACTAAATCGTCATGATTTCAATTACAAGGTCGAGCTACAGGAGGAAGAAAGAGAGATTACAGAAAGGGAAGGAAGAAGATGAAGCCAAGCCTCGGCCGAAGCCGCCGTCCTGATCCTAGCTAGTCCGTGCGTAGATGCTTTCCTTAGTATTTGTACTCCCTTGTGGCATTGGGCTGGGCTGGATACTGGTTGGAGGCCCAGGTCGGTGACAACGAACCTGTGTCACGACATGAGGTCTCCTTCCTTCAGAAATTACGTGTAAAGAGAAGGGAGTCTGCGGCTCTTCTGCGCTTGGACTGCCAGTAGTACGTACGTACGTACATTGCGTTCTTGGTCGGCGCGCGTAGATGATGATAAGTATCCAACCTGTGTTGGGCTGGCAAGTTGGCATCGCGGCACGCGTGAGACCGCGCATGACCAGCCGGATGCATGAATGGGATTACTGGATCAATCTGGACTGCTACATCGCAATTTGATCATGGCGACTTGATGCCTTTTTTTTTTGCTTGATTCCTACCGTTTGGGCGATCCTACCATTAAGCATTTAGTATGACGGTTGCACGAACCCAACAGTTCCTTGCCGATCGATATGTAGTATGAAGAGTTCTCGGGCGAAGAGGAATGAAGGTTTTCTAAAATGCAAACGAGTAAAAAGAAAGCTTGATCAGTTGCACAGAGCAGATGGAACCCTCCAAGGTAAGTGAGCTGAAGGTTATAATTTCTTTTCAAGGAAAGACCCTCATGCCTCGCTTTATTAGTCATAAACTCTAAAAACCGGACGTCAAATTTTTAGACATGGCAAATCAAACGATTTTCATGGCAATTTATATTGACATGAGAATGACAATTTTAGTCTGCAAACACGGCAATTTTTCTGATAGAAAAATAAACTAAGCCGATTTTGTCACTCGCCAACTAAATTTGCCATCCTCAGCGAACACAACTTGGCCCGGAAAAACGTTAGTTTGCAATGCCTTCTGACATTTGTTGGATATCCAGGTCCTTATTAATTAGGAACAGAAATTATATCACCCACTAGTTTCTTGACTAAGAAACCTGAAGGTTCGCCAACCCAGCTATCATTACTTTTATTACATAAACAAATTTAGCTAGCTCAGGAGCTACAGATTTATCCTTACCAAAACAATGCTTAAAAATGACCTTCCTAACCAATATGTTGTTGTGTCCATACATTCTGCCAAGATTTCCTCTGCCGCATCCAACTATTGTGTTTGTCCCGTGCAAAAGTTAATACCACATCTAGAATGCAATTCAGCTTCAACCCACTAAAACCCCCAAGGCATTAACTTGCGCAAGTCCTTCATGCATAGAGATAGCTTCGACGATAATAACCACACCAGTTGCGTATTGGATATATGTACATTGAGCAGCCAGAAAATTTTCCTTTTCATCACAAACTTCGCCACTATAGCTCCAGAGCGATTCTCCTTGTGAAAGGTCCCATCAACATTCACCTTCACAAGTTATTGATCTGGTTTACACCATTTATGCTCGGCCAAGTCAGTAGAGCAACTAATGGACTTCATATAATTAGCCACAATAGCAAGAATAGAGGCTTGCGAGTGAGATGGTGGGAGTGGCCATGTGTTGTGATGGGTATCTTGATGACGCAACCACCATATATGGCAGCAACTAACAAGGATTACATCCGTCGTGGGAGTAATACTGACAGTAGTACGGGGGGTACAAACGAGTAGGGTGAAGCCTAGCTACGGCGCAAGTGTAACATTCGGAATTTACGAGTTCGGACCCCACTCGAAAGTGATAACAGTCTTATGTCTCGAGCCCTGAGGCTTAGTGTTTGTTTTCTATAAGGTTCTGATTACAGAGAGTTCGTAACCCTAGTCCTGGCATCGGGGGATGGCTTATATAGAGTGCGCTACTACCTGCCGAGTGCCATTATGAGGGCCATTAATGCTAGTAACTGCCGGAGTTACTGGAAACTGTCGTGTTAACTACGAGCGTTACAGGTAACGTGCTGTTCATGATACTTTATGTGAATTAAGTCCCTCGAACATTAGAGCTCCCACGTCATCCCTGCTTCCTCGTGCCCGAGTGCCGAAGAGTGGCCGACTGGCTGGTCGATGTCCGAGTGAACCCAAGCATCCGAGTGCATCTTGTACGTTCGTCCGAATGCTGAAGTAGTCCAGGGACTTCCATAAACTTGTAGGACCCCAGGAGTGTCCTAGATTAGAGGTCTATGACCCTACCTTGAGTAGGTGACCTCGTCAGTAGCCCCCGAATCGGTTGAGGGTTCGGAGTTTGAGTGACCGACGTGTCGGGACGTCGGTTGCGCCTCGGAAGCGCTTGGAAACAGGTTGAACTGTTTCTCACTCGGTTTTGAAACCACTACCGGTTCAGGTTTAATGACTTCCGTGTGTTTCAAACAGTCGGGCTGTTTGAATCACTCGTCCTGATACAGATCAGTTCTCGGGAGAACCAATCCGAAGGTTTTGAAGATGAGATTAATTGGAACTTTGGTCTGGCCTCCATTCGGATACTTCAGGAGTAGCTGGAGGTTCGTCCGAATGCTTGACAAATCTTTTGGCACACTCGGTGGGTTTTGGTGCGCCGGAACGCGCCAGTGAACACAGGGTCCACTCGGATTACTGCACTGTGAAATCCCCAGCGATTTTGAAATCGTGGGGAAGTGCGCGCGTGACGTGACGGTTATCTCAGGAAAGTGGGGGAGTTGGCCACGGCGCCTCGATCTCCGCGCCGCGAAATTCGCCACGCGTCCCCGATACTCTGTCCCAATGATACTGCGGATGTGAGCGCGTCCGTAGATTGTGCGACCGCGGCGGATTTGACGGCACGGATTTCGCCGGATCCGAGTATAAAAAGGAAACCGGGGAGGAGGAGGAGAAAAAACACCTTCATTCTCCCCTTCCTCGAGTTGCTCCATCACTCCGGCAAGAACTCCGCCCGAGCCACAGGACCGCCAATCCACCGTTGCGCTCCGTCGGAGATGACGAAGAGTTCGACTGCGAAGGTCGAGAAGGCGAAGAAGGCTTCGCGTGAGTCTTCCTCGAGCGCGAGTCTTCCTCGAGCACGAGTCCTCCGGCCGGCTTCGTCCAGGGCGACGGGCTGGTGCCTCGGACCACGGCCAGCCGGCTGAGGGCCCTGGAGGCCGAAGGGCTCTTGGCCGCCGGGAGCTGGCGGGTGCCGGAGAAGGGAGAAGTCGAGCCCCGCCGCGCGGGAACGAGCGGGTACTCCTTACCACTCACCTCCATCGGGGTTTTTGTCTGCCTTCGCACCCTTTCTTCCGAGCTTTCTTGGATTTGTTTGGGGCTCAACTCCATCATCTTCCCCCCAATTCCACGTACTTGCCCGCATTCGTTTCCCTTTGCGAGAACTTCCTAGGATGCCAACCTCACTGGGGGTTGTTCAAGCACTTGTTCACTTGCCGAGTGATGACGGTAAAGAAAACCGCTTTAACCGAGGAGAACACGCATGTAGTTCAATTGTGCAGAGGCCTAGGTATCCAGCTTAGAGGCAAAAGTAATTTTCCAGCGATGACTTTCCCACACATGGTCAAGGGTTGGCAGTCGACTTGGTTTTATTGCGATGATATTCCAGTCGGGGAGGGTCAATCGGGTCTCCCACCGTACTCGGCCGAGCGTGTTTGGCGTCTGCCCAAACTGGTAATGACCAAGGAGGAGAAGGTAGAAGTAGGCATCGTCGTGATTGCTCTAGTATCCCTAGTGAACCAGGGTGTCAACGGCTTGGACCTGCTATAGGTCTTCTTCCAGAGAAGAATTCAGCCGTTGCAGGCCAGGGCCCATCCGATGTGGATGTACTCGGGTCCGAGTGACCCCACGCGCATGCACCCAGAGGAAATCAGCGCGGAGGCAGTGGCAAACAAGCTCAAGGCGATAACTCCAGGTCGGGATAACCCCAGGGGCTCGAGGCAGGTACCGCCACACTCAGTTGAGAACCCAGCGAATGAGGTAACGCCAAGTGCTAATATCAAGGTTATTATTCCCGAGTGATGCAGACTTTATCTGGCTAATGTTGATTGATATAACTTTCGTTTGACAGGCCTTCACGGGGATGGTGAGCTTGATCCCTGTGGGGAACAACGCTCCCGCTGATGTGGCGAGTGATAACAAGCATCGTGACGACTCGGACGGCGAGGTGGAGTATGTGGAAGACAGCGAAGGTGAAGAGGACGATAAGGAGTCGGAACCGGGAGACGAGGCAGAGTCTTCTCCCTCGGAGGAGATTCTTCCCGTGTCCCGCACGAGGACACGCCAGGACCCTGGAGGCCGTGGAGGTAATGTGGGGGGCTCGATCATCGCCAAGTCTGCTAGCACCAACCCTCCCACTCGGACTTTGAAGCGTGGACGTGCCGAGCCTACTCCATCTCCTGAGAAGGTAGTCAAGCAGCCGAAAATCGCCGCCAGCAAACCTCCCAAGGTGGTGCTGCCCAAGACCAAGATCAGCGTGCCAGTGGATTCGGCATAAGTATTCTTGTTCCGAGAATCCCCTCAATGGACTGACCGAATGAGATAACAATCCGAGTAATTCTTTTGCAGGGCTGACACATCGACTGATTCACTGGGGAAGGACAAGGCTGAGGTCGACGCCGCGTCTTCGAAAGGTGACACTCGGTTCTATTCGAATGCAATCTTTGAGTTCTTAGTTCCCGTCTCGGACTTATTCCCGAATGTTTTCCAACTGCTTGCAGGCCCTCCAGAAGTGATCGAGATTGATGAAGACAGAGCTGAACCACCTCACCCCGTTGCGGATGAGGATGTCATGATGTCGGACGCCTCTCCCATCAAAACGCCAACGCTAACTCAGCAGACTCCTCCGGGGGCCGGAGCCGAACTCGGATCCTCTCTGACCGCTCCTCCTGCAACTGGTGTCTTTGGACTCTACCGCGTCCCGAAGGACATGTGGGGGCAGGCAAAAAGGCTCTGATCCAGGCTAAACTGGTGAGCAACAAGCTGAAATACCTCTGCGACACCAGCGAGGCTTTAGAGAAGAACGTCCGTGTAAGTGCTCTTGTAAGTTTTGTCCTCATTCGGAAATATTTGTTTTTATATATATGCTGTTTCTTGGAGTTCCGAGTGGGTTTGCGTCGGGGGCACACCCACGGGGTGTTCTCTGACTCCAGTGGGAGCGCGCTTAGCACACCCACTGGGTGTAGTCCTCGAGACTACTGTCGACCGAGTCGGTCGACTGGAGTCTGAGAATCCATGGTATGGCTGTTGTAGATATACTTGCTGAGTAGAATGCGATAGTAAACTCTCCCGAATAGTTAGATACTTGTCGAAGAGGATGCGGTGTTGGTCCATGGACCATAGCCTCTCGACGTTGACCGTTGGGGTGTAGAACTGGTAGTTCTCCAGTGGGGGCGCGCTGAGGGCACCCACTGGGCTGAAAACTCTTCCGAATGTTACAATACTTGTCGAAGAGGATGTGGTGATGGTCCATGGACCATAGCCTCTCGACATTGACCGTCGGGGGTGTAGAACCGGTAGTTCTCCCATGGGGAGGCGCTGAGCGCACCCACTGGGTGTAGTCCCTGAGACTGCCGTCGACTGAAGCAGTCGGCGTGAGTCTGAGAATCCGAATGATATTGATGGTGTTAACTCTTTCCGAATGATAATATACTTGTCGAAGAGGATGCGGTGATGGTACATGGACCAGAGCCTCTCGACGTTGACCGTCGGGGTGTTGAACCGATAGTTCTCTAGTGGGGGCGCGCTGAGCTCACCCACTGGGTGTAGTCCACGAGGCTACTGTCGACTGAAGCAGTCGGCTGTAGTCTCAAAATCCGATGATAACTTTGCCTTATATATGACTGTTGTTTCTGATGATTCTTTGTTGCTTGTTTCCAGAGTGTGTGCAAGCTCGGGACTCGTTACAACACCCTTGAGAAGGAGGTGCAAGACCTGCGTCGGAGCCTTGAGGCAGAGAAGGCGAAGAACACTCATCTGGAACAAGAAAAGCGATCACTCGGAGGTAATCGAATCTTGCCGACTACTTCAAATTCGATCCTTTTCTCTGTCCGACTGAAAAGGATGTACATAGTGAAAACCTTCGGCTTACTGAGCGACTCCGGGCTTCCATTTCTTTAGAGACCATGAAGAATGCCCTAGAGAAGAGAGACCAAGAGCTGGCGGCTACCCAGAAGGAGGCCAGTAGGAAGATGAAGGAAGCTGAGGATAAGCTTAAGTCCCTCGCGAAGTGGGACGGGGAGAATAAGGCATTGGAGGACGTAGCCAGGAAGTCCACAGCGGAGGCAGTCGAGGCCGAGGCGAAGCTGAAGGAGTTCGCCTCCAAGAAATTGGAGCTGGAGAAGTTCATTGAGGATTACGGCGACGACAGGAACAAGAAGCTCATAGGTATGTTATTAACCCGAATGTGTGTCAGGTTGTTTCGTTTCTCCACTCGTCTTCATCTCACTTCTCTGACCTCTCATGTGCTCGACAGAGTTCTGCATAGACGTCGAGGAAGAAACCTCCAAGATCGAGAAGGAGTTGGATCCGCAACTGGGCCTCCTCCCAGACCGTTCAGCCCTCGCATTGCTCCGACTGGAGGAGCGTGTTGACGAGGTGGCTCTCTTCATCAAGTGACTGAAGAGCGCTGCCAAGGCCATTGATGAGGAAGTTGCTCCGGAGAGGAGTCCCCTAAGGATCTTGACGACCTCCTCATTCGACTGCAAGGTGTCCCCCACCGAGTGCCAACCTGGAAGAAGTCCACGTCTCGCGCTGGCGCAGACATAGCGCTTTCTCTCGTCCGAGTTCATTGCAAAGGCATAGATGAGGAGAAGATGAAGTCCCTAAAGGTCGCCAACAGAAAGAATGCCAAGATAGACGACTTCATGGAGACCTTCCAGCCGACTACCACTCGGATTGCGGAAGTTATCGACCTCGACACCTTCACAGATGCAGCATCTTCATCACCAGCCGAGTGAATCTCGGGTAAAAAACTTTAAGTCCCATTTGCCTCGGTATGCCGAGTGTTTATGTAACCGTACATTCGCCGTGACTTTGCGGCCAGAACTATCTGCACTCGGAAGGATTTTTAACTTAGGCGATTACAGGATCGCAGCTAAGCCTCCGAGTGTGGATGATGTCCTCACTCGGAGTACTTTTTATCTTAGGCGATACGGGGTCGCAGCTAAGCCCCCGAGTGCAGATGATGCCCTCACTCGGAGTAGTTTTTAACTTAGGCGATACGGAGTCACAGCTAAGCCCCCGAGTGTGGATGATGTCCTCACTCGGAGTAGTTTTTAACTTAGGCGATACGGAGTCGCAGCTAAGCCCCCGAGTGTGGATGATGTCCTCACTCGGAGGAGTTTTTTAACTTAGACGATACGGGGTCGCGGCTAAGCCCTCGAGTGCGGATGGTGTCCTCACTCACAGTGATTTTTAACTTAGGCGATTACGGGATCACGGCTAAGCCCCCGAGTATGGATGATGTCCTCACTCGAGTGATTTTTAACTTAGGCGATACGGAGTCGCGGCTAAGCCCCCGAGTGTGGATGATGTCCTCACACGGAGTGATTTTTAACCTAGGCGATTACGGTATCATGGCTAAGCCCTCGAGTGTGGATAATTCATACGTCTCCAACGTATCTATAATTTTTGCTCGTTCCATGCTGTTATATTATCATTCTTGGATGTTTTACAATCATTTTACTACAATTTTATACTATTTTTGGGACTAACCTATTAACCTAGAGCCTAGTGCCAGTTTCTGTTTTTTCCGTGTTTTTGAGTTTTACAGAAAAGGAATATCAAACGGAGTCCAAACGGAATAAAAATCTACGGTGATTTTTTATGGACCAGAAGAAGCCCAGGGAGCGTTGGAGTTGGGCCTGAAGAGCCACGAGGCCACTACAAGCCTGGGGGGCGCCCCCCTCGGGCGCACCCCCCTGGCTTGTCGTCGCCTCGTGGCCCACCTTGACTTGTTTTCGATGCCAAAAATTCTTATAAATATAGAAACCCCCAGAAACAAACCTAGATCGGGAGTTCCGCCGCCGCAAGCCTCCAGAGCCATGAAAAACCAATCGGGAGCCCGTTTCGGCACCCTGCCGGAGGGGGAAACCATCACCGGAGGCCATCTTCATCATCCCGGCGGTCTCCATGACGAGGAGGGAGTAGTTCACCCTCGGGGCTGAGGGTATGTACCAGTAGCTATGTGTTTGATCTCTCTCTCTCTATCTCTCTCTCGTGTTCTTGAGATGGCACGATCTTGATGTACCGCGAGCTTTATTAATATAGATGAATCATATGGAGTTTTCCCCTCTCTATCTTCTTGTGATGAATTGAGTTTTCCCTTTGAAGTTTACTTATCGGATTGGGTCTTTAAGGATTTGAGAACACTTGGTGTATGTCTTGCGATGGGATATCCGTGGTGACAATGGGATGTTCTATTGATCCACTTAATGCATGTTTTGGTGATCAACTTGCGGGTTCCGTGACCTTGGGAATCTATGCATAGGGGTTGTTACACGTTTTCGTCTTGACTCTCCGGTAGAAACTTTGGGGCACTCTTTGAAGTTCTTTGTGTTGGATTGAACATGATGAATCTCAAATTGTGTGATGCATATCGTATAATCAAGCCCATGGGTACTCGTGGTGACATTGGAGTATCTAGGTGACATTAGGGTTTTGGTTGATGTGTATCTTAAGGTGTTATTTTAGTACGAACTCTAGGGCTGTTCGTGACACTTATAGGGATAGCTCATATGATGATCGGAAAAGATAACTTTGAGGTGGTTTCGTACCCTACAATAATTTCTTCGTTTGTTCTCCGCTATTTGTGACTTTGGAGTGAAATCTTTGTCGCACGTGAGGGATTTACATATGATTCAACTATGTCAGTATGGTTGAGAGACCTTGCACTAGTGAAAGTATGAACCCTAGGCCTTGTTTCTAAGCATTGCAATACCGTTTGTGCTCACTTTTATCATTAGTTACCTTGCTGTTTTTATATTTTCAGATTACAAAAACCTAAATCTATCATCCATATTGCACTTGTATCACCATCTCTTCGCCGAACTAGTGCACCTATACAATTTACCATTGTATTGGGTGTGTTGGGGACACAAGAGACTCTTTGTTATTTGGTTGCAGGGTTGTTTGAGAGAGACCATCTTCATCCTACGCCTCCCACGGATTGATAAACCTTAGGTCATCCACTTGAGGGAAATTTGCTACTGTCCTACAAAACTGTGCACATGGAGGCCCAACACGAGTCTACAAGAAGAAGGTTGCGTAATAGACATCAATGATGTCCTCACTCGGAGTGATTTTTAACTTAGGCGATTACGGGATCGCGGCTAAGCCCCCGAGTGTGGATGATGTCCTCACTCGGAGTGGTTTTTAACTTACGCGATACGGGGTCGCGGCTAATCCCCCGAGTGTGGATGATGTCCCCACTCGGTATTTGTTTGTAACTTAGGCAAAATCGGGTTCACAACTAAATTATCCACGTCACCCACTGGGGGTGAGGAAAAACAAACAAATGTGAAAATGTTTTGACGAAAAGGTATGGAAAATAAAGATTTTATTCATCAAATGCATGCCCTCTGACTTGTCTGTCATAGAGCCGTCTCAGGTCTTGCTGATAGAGCGTCGAGCTGATCAGAGCAAGCTCTCTCTCTTCCTCCAGGAGGTCTACACCGTCTTGCCTTGCCACTTCTGCTTCGTCTTCGTTGTATAGCTCCACTCGGGGAGCCACTACTGGAATCAGAGGTTTGCCATCTGCCAGCTCTTTGCCGTCTGCTGGCCGACGGCAAAGAAAGTCTTTGCCGTCAGCTTCCAAAACACGAACGACAAAGACATGGCTAATGGCAAAGATACTGTTTGCCATCTGCCAAGGCTTTGCCGTCTGCCTGGCGGCTCTTTGCCGTCTGCCGGCAGACGGCAAAGCCCCTGGCACCCTAACGGCGTCGGGCCCGACCCCCCTGATACGTCCATTTTGCATCATGATTTCCTACTGTTATTTACTTTGTTTTGTTAAATAATAATGCTTTGGGGAGTGATTCTAATGCCTTTTCTCTCATAATATGCAAGGTTTACACAAAGAGGGAGAATACCGGCAGCTGGAATTCTGAACCCAAGAAAAGCACGTCAGAGATACCTATTCTGCACAACTCCAATGAAGCTGAAATTTTACGGAGATTATTTTTACATTTAATAAAAAATACTGGAGCTGGAAACTACCGAAGGAGGCCCCACAGGTGGGCACAACCCACCAGGGCGCGCCAGGCACCCCTGGCCGTGCCCTGATGGGTTGTGCCCAGCCTGGCCCACCTCCGGTGCCCATCTTCTGGTATAAGGTCTCTCTTGACCTATAAAAAATCAAGGGAGGACTTTCGGGACGAAGCGCAACCGCCTCGAGGCGGAACTTGAGTAGGAGCGCTTTTGCCCTCCGGCGGAGCGATTCCGCCGGAGGAACTTCCCTCCCGGAGGGGGAAATCGAAGCCATCGTCATCACCAACACCCCTCTCATCTTTGGGAGGCCAATCTTCATCAACATCTTCAACAGCACCATCTCCTCCCAAACCCTAGTTCATCTCTTCTATTCAATCTTTGTACCAGAACCTCAGATTGGTACCTATGGGTGACTAGTAGTGTTGATTACCTTGCGTAGTTGATTACTATATGGTTTATTTGGTGGAAGATTATATGTTCAGATCCAATATGCTATTCAATACCTCTCTGATCTTGAGCATGTTTATTATTTGTGAGTAGTTACCTTTGTTCTTGAGGTCACGAGAGAAGTCATGTTGCGAGTAATCATGTGAATTTGATATGTGTTCGATATTTTGATGATATGTATGTTGTGATTCCCTTAGTGGTGTCATGTGAACGTCGACTACATGACACTTCACCATTCATGGGCCTAAGCGAATGCATTGTGGAGTAGTTATTATATGATGGGTTTCTAGAGTGACAGAAGCTTAAACCCTAGTTTATGCGCTACTTCGTAAGGGGCTGATTTGGATCCACTTGTTTAACGCTATGGTTAGACTTTGTCTTAATACTATTCTCGTAGTTGCGGATGCTTGTGAGGGGGTTAATCATAAGTAGGTTGTCAGTTCAAGTAAGAACAACACCTTAACACCGGTCCACCCACATATAAAATTATCAAAGTAGCGAACACAAATCAAACCAACATGGTAAAAGTGACTAGACGAAATTCCCGTGTACCCTCAAGAACACTTTGCCTATTACTAGTGATTGTTCCGGCCTGTCCTTTGCCTCAAAAGGATTGGGCTACCTTGCTGCACCTTGTTTATCGTTACCGTTACTTACTTGCTAGAAATTATCTTGCTATCAAACTACCCGTTACCTACAATTTCAGTGCTTGCAGAAATTACCTTGCTGAAAACCGCTTGTCATTTCCTTCTGCTCCTCGTTGGGTTCGACACTCTTACTTATCGAAAGGACTACGATTGATCCCCTATACTTGTGGGTCATCAAGACTCTTTTCTGGCGCCGTTGCCGGGGAGTGAAGCGCTCTTGGTAAGTGGAAATCGGTAAGGAAAAACTTATACTACGTGCTGAAATTTATTACTACTTGCTACTATGGAGAACAATCCTTTGAGGGGTTTGTTCGGGGTATCTTCACCTCGACCGGAACCACAATTAGTTGCCCGTCAACCTACAACATCTACTGAAAATGTTACTTATGAAATTCCTTCGGGTATGCTAGAACAACTGCTTGCTAAACCTTATGCAGGAGACGGAACTGAACATCCTGATATGCACCTTTTATATGTGAACGAGATTTGTGGATTATTTAAGCTTACAGGTTTACCCGGAGATGAAGTTAAGAAGAAGGTTTTACCTTTATATTTGGAGGGAAAAGCATTGACATGGTATAGGCTATGTGATGATCTTGGATCGTGGAACTGGAATCGTGTCAATTGGAATTTCACCAAAAGTTTTATCCCATGCATCTAGTTCATCGTGATCGGAATTATATATATAATTTTTGGCCTCGTGAAGGAGAAAGTATCGCTCTAGCTTGGGGGAGGCTTTAGTCAATGTTATATTCATTCCCCAATCATGACATTCCGAGGGAAGTTATCATTCAGAATTTTTATGCTCGGCTTTCTCATAATGATCAATCCATGCTCGATACTTCTTGTGCTGGTTCTTATATGAAGAAGACTATTGAATTCAAGTGGGATCTCTTAGAAAGAATTAAATGCAAATATGAAGATTGGGAACTCGACGATGGTAATGAGTCAGGTATAAAGCATGAATTTGATTGTGTTAAATCTTTTATGAATACTGATACTTTTCATAAGTTTAGCACTAAATATGGACTTGACTCTAAGATAGTAGCCTCTTTTTGTGAAGCATTTGCTACTCACGTTGACCTCCCTAAGGAGAAGTGGTTTAAATATCATCCCCCTATTAAGGAATAAATTAAAGAACCAGTCATAGCTAAAGAATAAATCATCTTTTACAATGTTGATCCAGTTGTGCCTACCGCTTATATTAAAAAACCACCTTTCCCTGTTAGGATAAAGGAACATGCTAAGGTATCAACTGTGGTCCGTAAGAGTAATATAAGAGCACCTAAACCCCGTGAGCAAATTAAAGTAGAACCTAGTGTTGCTATGGTTAAAGATCTCTTGGTAGAAAATATCGATGGGCATGTTATCTACTTTTGTGATGAAGCTGCTAGAATTGCTAAACCTGATGAAAAAGACAAACATAGACCCGTAGTTGGCTTGCCTGTTGTCTCAGTTAAAATAGGAGATCATTGTTATCATGGCTTATGTGATTTGGGTGCTAGTGTGAGTGCTATCCCTTTTGCCTTATACCAAGAAATTATGGATGAGATAGCACCTGCTGAAATAGAAGACATTGATGTTACTATTAAACTTGCTAATAGAGATACTATCACACCACTTGGGATTGTTAGAGATGTTGAAGTCTTGTGTGGGAAAGTAAAATACCCTACTGATTTTCTAGTCCTTGGCCCCCCACAATATGACTTTTGTCCCATTATCTTTGGTAGACCTTTCTTGAGCACCGTCAATGCTAAGATAGATTGTGAAAAACAAACTGTCGGTGTCAGTTTTGGTAACGTGTCTCATGAGTTTAATTTTTCCAAGTTTAGTAGACAACCCCATGATAAAGAGTTATCTAATAAGGATGAAATAATTGGTCATGCTTCTATTGTTGTGCCTCCTAATGATCCCTTAGAACAATATTTGCTCGACCATGAAAATGATATGCATTTGCGTGAAAGAAATGAAATAGATCAAATTTTCTTTGAACAACAACCTCTCTTGAAACACAATTTGCCTATCGAAACTCTTGGAGGTCCTCCTCCACCGAAAGGTGATCCTGTGTTTGAGTTGAAACAATTGCCTGACACTTTGAAGTATGCTTATCTTGATGAGAAAAAGATATATCCTGTTATTATTAGTGCTAACCTTTCAGAATATGAAGAAGAAAGATTATTGAAAGTTCTAAGGAAGCACCGGGCTGCTATTGGATATACTCTTGATGATCTTAAGGGCATTAGTCCCACTCTATGTCAGCACAAGATTAATACGGAACCTGATGCTAAACCCGTTGTTGATCACCAACGGCGATTGAATCCTAAGATGAAGGAAGTGGTAAGAACTGAAATACTAAAACTTCTGGAAGCAGGTTTAATCTATCATATTGCTGATAGTAGATGGGTAAGTCCCGTTCATGTGTCCCTAAGAAAGGAGGTATTACCGTTGTTCCTAATGATAAGAATGAACTCATTCCACAAAAAATTGTTACTGGCTATAGAATGGTAATTGATTTTAGAAAATTAAATAAAGCTACTAGGAAATATCATTACCCTCTACCGTTCATTGATCAAATGCTAAGAGACTATCTAAGCACACACACTTTTGTTTCTTAGATGGATATTCTGGTTTCTCTCAAATACCTGTGTCACAATCTGATCAAGAGAAAACTACCTTTACTTGCCCTTTTGGAACCTATGCTTATAGACGTATGCCTTTTGGTTTATGCAATGCACCTGCTACCTTTCAAAGATGTATGACTGCTATATTCTCTGATTTTTGTGAAAATACTGTGGAGGTTTTCATGGATGATTTTTCCGTTTACGGAACTTCTCTTGATGATTGCTTAAGCAACCTTGATCGAGTTTTGCAGAGATGTGAACAAACTAATCTTGTCTTGAATTGAATTGGGAGAAGTGCCACTTTATGGTTAATGAAGGCATTGTCTTGGGGCATAAAATATCTGAATGAGGTATTGAGGTGGTTAAAGCTAAAGTTGATGCAATTGAGAAAATGCCATGTCCTAAGGATATTAAAGGTATTCGAAGTTTCCTTGGTCATGTTGGTTTTTATAGGAGGTTCGTTAAAGACTTTTCAAAAATTTCTAGGCCTCTTACTAATCTTTTGCAAAAGGATATTCCTTTTGTTTTTGATGATGAATGTGTGGAACCCTTTGAAACACTCAAGAAAGCCTTAACCTGTGCACCTATCGTTCAACCACCTGATTGGAACTTGCCTTTTGAAATTATATGTGATGCTAGTGATTATGATGTTGGTGCTGTTCTAGGACAAAGAGTTGATAAGAAATTGAATGTTATCCATTATGCTAGTAAAACTCTAGACAGTGCCCAACGAAACTATGCTACTGCTAAAAAAAATTAGCAGTTGTGTTTGCTTGTGATAAATTTAGATCCTATATTGTTGATTCCAAAGTCATTGTTCACACCGATCATGCTGCTATAAAATACCTTATGGAAAAGAAAGATGCTAAACCTAGACTCATTTGGTGGGTTCTCTTGCTCCAAGAATTTGACTTACACATTGTTGATAGGAAAGGAGCCGAGAACACCGTAGCTGACAACTTGTCTAGGTTAGAAAATATTCTTGATGCCCCACTACCCATTGATGATAGTTTCCCTGACGAACAGCTAGCTGCGATAAGTGTCTCACAACGCACACCTTGGTATGCTGATTATGCTAACTACATTGTCGCTAAATATATACCACCTAGCTTTACCTATCAACAAAAGAGAAAAAAATTCTATGACTTGAGACATTACTTTTGTGATGACCCACATCTTTATAAAGATGGAGTAGATGGTATTATTAGACGTTGTGTACCTGAGCATGAACAGGAACAAATCCTATGGAAATGTCATTCTGAAGCTTATGGAGGACATCATGCGAGAGATAGAACTGCTTATCAGGTATTGCAATCTGGTTTTTATTGGCCTACTCTCTTCAAGGATGCCCGTAAGTTTGTCTTGTCTTGTGATGAATGCCAAAGAATTGGTAATATCGGTAAGCGTCAGGAAATGCCTATGAATTATTCACTTGTTGTTGAACCATTTGACGTTTGGGGTTTTGATTATATGGGGCCTTTTCCTTCAATGGGTTACTCATATTCTGGTTGCGGTAGATTATGTTACTAAGTGGGTAGAAGCTATTCCAACTAGTAATGCCGATCACCACACCTCCATTAAAATGCTTAAAGAGGTTATCTTCCCGAGGTTTGGAGTCCCTAGATATTTAATGACCGATGGTGGTTCATATTTTATTCATGGTGCTTTCCGTAAGATGCTCGCTAAATATGATGTTAACCATAGAATTGCATCACCCTATCATCCTCAATCTAGTGGTCAAGTTGAACTTAGCAATAGAGAAATAAAATTAATATTACAAAAAACTGTCAATAGGTCTCGTAAGAATTGGTCTAAGAAATTATATGATGCACTTTGGGCCTATAGAATAGCCTATAAAAATCCTATGGGTATGTCTCCATACAAAATGGTGTATGGGAAAACTTGTCATTTGCCTCTAGAACTAGAACACAAAGCATTTTGGGCAATTAAAGAACTCAACTATGATTTCAAACTTGCCGGTGAAAAGAGGTTATTTGATATTAGCTCACTAGATGAATGGAGAACCCAAGCCTATGAAAATGCCAAGATATTCAAAGAAAAACTAAAAAGATGGCATGGAAAAAGAATCCAAAAGTGGGAATTCAAAATAGGAGATTATGTTCTTTTGTTCAACTCTTGTTTGAGATTTTTTGCAGGAAAGCTTCTCTCAAAATGGGAAGGGCCATATATTATCGAAGAGGTTTATCGTTCTAGAGCTATCAAGATTAATGACGCTGAAGGTACTAACCCGAAGGTGGTCAATGGACAAAGAATTAAGCATTATATCTCAGGTACGCCTATTAACGTTGAAAGCAATGTTATCCAAACCATGACACCAGAGGAACACATAAAGGCAACCTTCCGGAACACTCAAGAATATTTAAAAATAGGAGGTATGTGATACGGTAAGTAAACGGACTCCGAAAAATCCGCAAAAATATTTTTGTCAGTTTTGGAATATTTTAGAATTTTGGAAATAAAAAAATAAACCGGAATGTGATCGAGGTGAGCACGATTCACCAGGGCGCGCCAGGCACCCTTGGCCGCGCCCTGGTGGGTTGTGCCCACCTCGGATGCCTTCCTGACTCCGTTTTCCTTCCAAATACTTGTTTCCCAAGAATAAAAATTATGTATATATACCCCCGACTGTTTTGACGACCGCATCGCAGAAAAAATCCGCTGTTCTTGGTTCGTGCTGTTTCCCTAGCAGATCTAGAAATATGTCGTCTCAGGATTCAGAGGGAGGAAAACTTTATGCTTAAATATAAGTTGAAGAAGAAGGCTTCATCATCACCTCCACCTTCTTCATCACCACCACCAAATGAGACTTGAGCACATGGGTATGGGCACTCCCCTTGGCTTAAGCCAAGCTTGGGGGAGGTGCCCTGGTATCGTATCATCACCACTTTTATTCACCTTTATCTATTTTAGTTCGATCTTTAGTTTCCCTTTGCTCTAGTTGAATAAAAGTTTTAGCATGATCTATTTTCGTGTGTTAGTTCCGTGGCCTATCTATCCATGTAATCGAGTGAAAGTTATATAATAAAGTTTAGTTTGAGTTTTTGCCTCTCTACTTTCTTGTTGCAATCAAATAAAGGAAAAGAAACAAATGAAAAAAAATCATATGCTAATCTTATGGTGAGTAATGACATCACATAAGTAAAAAGTATAAGTAGTAAAATTTGTTGGAGATTAACAAACATAGTATTGGTCAATGATGCAATTAATGAAAGAATTAATAAGGGAAGAGAAGATTCACATGCAAATACACTATCTTGGACATCTTTTATGATTGTGAGCCCCCATCAAATATTATATGTCAATATTGTTGACGTTGGACGAGGAAGACAACGTAATGATTTATGTTTGTTCATTTCCGCATAGAAGTTATATTGTCATAGATACTTTGTGGTGCTTGCCCAATATCTTTGCTAGCCAAAAATTCCGCACTAAGTAGAGATACTACTTGTGCATCCAAAAACCCAAACCAAACTCTTTCTTTGAGAGTCCACCATACCTACCTATGGATCGAGAAAGATCCTTCAAGTAAGTTGTCATCGGTGCAACAAACCAATAAAAATTGCTTCTAAAAGTGTTTTGATCAATTAGTGTAAGAGAAAAATGAGCGTTATCCGAACTTATGACGGCAAAGTAATAAAAGCGACGGACTGCATAATAAAGGTTGCTATCATAGGGGGCAATATAGCGTGACGTTCTTTTACATTAAGGGATTGGGCATACAAACCAATAAGCGCATGACAACCTCTCCTTCCCTCTGCGAAGGGCCTATCTTTTACTTTTGTGCACTTACCCTTATGAAAGAGTCAAAGTATTCTCCCCTATTCCTTTTTACTTTTTCTTTTTCAAGCATCATGTGGTGAGGAAAGATCTAGGCACATATATCCAGTTGGATATGGGTGAGCATGAGTTATTATTGTTGACATCACCCTTGAGGTGAGTGAGTTGGGAGGCAAAACTATAAGCCCCTATCTTCCTACGTGTTCGGTTGAAACTTTTTGTTCATGAGTATGCCGTGAGCATTAGCAATCATAGAAGAATAAATGATGGTTGAGTATGTGAAATTGCCAAAAGGCTCCTACATGAGACCCTTCCTGAAAATAAGATGAATTGTAGTTGCAAAGTTGACTAAGAACATAGTTTGTTGGTTCCCAATAAGGTTTATGCTTCATACTTCTATGTTGTGATGAATTGTTACTTGTTCATCAGAAGCTATATGATAAAAATGTATTGAAATTAGTTCCTATTTTAGAGTTTATTGCTGTTATGATAATAAGCATGATGCTTCTATGTCCGTATTTTGTTTTTATCGACACCTCTCTCTCAAACCATGTGGTCATGCTTTTCATTATCGGCTTTCGCTTGAGGACAAGCGAGGTCTGAGCTTGGGGGAGTTGATACGTCCATTTTGCATCATGATTTCCTACTATTATTTACTTTGTTTTGTTGAATAATAATGCTTTGGGGAGTGACTCTAATGCATTTTCTCTCATAATGTGCAAGGTTTACACAAAGAGGGAGAATACCGGCAGCTGGAATTCTGGACCCAAGAAAAGCACGTGAGAGATACCTATTCTGCACAACTCCAATGAAGCTGAAATTTTACGAAGATTATTTTTACATTTAATAAAAAATACTGGAGCTGGAAACTACCGAAGGAGGCCCCACAGGTGGGCACAACCCACTAGGGCGCGCCAGGCACCCCTGGCCGCGCCCTGATGGGTTGTGCCCAGCCTGGCCCACCTCCGGTGAGCATCTTATGGTATAAGGTGTCTATTGACCTATAAACAATCAAGGGAGGACTTTCGGGACGAAGCGCCGCCGCCTCGAGGCGGAACTTGGGCAGGAGCACTTTTGCCCTCCGGCGGAGCGATTCCGCCGGAGGAACTTCCCTCCAGGAGGGGGAAATCGAAGCCATCGTCATCACCAACACCCCTCTCATCTTTGGGGGGCCAATATTCATCAACATCTTCAACAGAACCATCTCCTCCAAAACCCTAGTTCATCTCTTGTATTCAATCTTTGTACTGGAACCTCAGATTGGTACCTATGGGTGACTAGTAGTGTTGATTACCTTGCGTAGTTGATTACTATATGGTTTATTTGGTGGAAGATTATATGTTCAGATCCAATATGCTATTCAATACCTCTCTGATCTTGAGCATGTTTATTATTTGTGAGTAGTTACCTTTGTTCTTGAGGTCACGAGAGAAGTCATGTTGCGAGTAATCATGTGAATTTAATATGTGTTCGATATTTTGATGATATGTATGTTGTGATTCCCTTAGTGGTGTCATGCGAACGTCGACTACATGACACTTCACCATTCATGGGCCTAAGGGAATGCATTCTAGAGTAGTTATTAGATGATGGGTTGCTAGAGTGACAGAAGCTTAAACCCTAGTTTATGCGCTACTTCGTAAGGGGCTGATTTGGATCCACTTGTTTAATGCTATGGTTAGACTTTGTCTTAATACTTTTCTCGTAGTTGCGGATGCTTGCGAGGGGGTTAATCATAATTAGGTTGTTAGTTCAACTAAGAACAGCAGCTTAGCACCGGTCCACCCACATATCAAACTATCAAACTAGCGAACACAAATCAAACCAACATGGTAAAAGTGACTAGACGAAATTCCCGTGTACCCTCAAGAACACTTTGCTTATTACTAGTGATTGTTCCGGCCTGTCCTTTGCCTCAAAAGGATGGGGCTACCTTGCTGCACCTTGTTTACCGTTACCGTTACTTGCTTTCTACCAATTATCTTGCTATCAAACTATCTGTTACCTACAATTTCAGTGCTTGCAGAAATTACCTTGTTGAAAACCGCTTGTCATTTCCTTCTGCTCCTCGTTGGGTTCGACACTCTTACTTATCGAAAGGACTACGATTGATCCCCTATACTTGTGGGTCATCACCCCCACCCCCTCTCTCTTTCTCTCTCTGTTTCTCTATCTCTCTTTCTCTCCCCCTGCCACTAACGCCGCCCCCGACAACCAGCGCCGCCACCGCCGCGCCCACCGCCGCCACCGCCGCGCCCACCGCCGCCGTCGCGCCGCCCCACCGCCCCCGTCGTGCCCGCCGCCGCCCCACCACCCCCGTCGTGCCGCCGCCCAACCGCCCCCATCGCACACGTCGTCCCCGCCGCCCCGTCTTCCCCGCCACCCACCGCCCCGCCGCCGACGCCGCCCCCGCCGGTGAGCACCCCCGCCGGCCGCCCCTTTTTTTGTTTTTTCTGTTAAATTAGTTAGGCTAATTAGTTAGGTTAGTTTATTAGGTTAGTTAGCTTATAAGAAAAAAGGAAGAAAAGTAGAAGGAAAAAAAATGAAAAAGGAAAAAGGAAAATAAGAAAAGAATAAGAAGAAGAAGGAAAAGAAGAAGGAAAAGAAGAGGAAGAAGAGGAAGAAGAGGAAGAAGAAGAAGAGGAAGAAGAGGAAGAAGAGGAAGAAGAAGAAGAAGAAGAAAAGGTGCCACTGACCCCCGACGTCACTGACCCCCGACCCCCAATGCCACTGACCCCCGACGCCACTGACCCCCAACCCCCGACGCCACTAACCCCCGACCCCCGACGCCACTGACCCCCGACGCCATTGACTCCCGACGCCACTGACCCCCGACACCTTGATACGTCTCCAACGTATCTACTTTTCCAAACTCTTTTGCCCTTGTTTTGGACTCTAATTTGCATGATTTGAATGGAACTAACCCGGACTGACGCTGTTTTCAGCAGAATTGCCTTGGTGTTATTTTTGTGCAGAAATAAAAGTTCTCGGATTGACCTGAAAATTTATGGAGAATATTTTTAGAATTAATAAAAAATACTGGCGAAAGAATCAACTGGAGGGGGTCCACTACCTGGCCACAAGCCAGGGGGCGCCCCCCCTAGGACGCGCCCCCTGTCTTGTGGGCCCCCTGGAGCTCCTCCGACCTCAACTCCAACTCTATATATTCCTATTCGGGGAGAAAAAAATCAGAGAGAAGAGTTCATCGCGTTTTACGATACGGAGCCGCCGCCACCTCCTGTTCTTCTTCGGGAGGGCAGATCTGGGGTCCGTTTTGGGCTCCGGAGAGGGGAAATCGACGTCGTCGTCATCATCAACCATCCTTCATCACCGATTTCATGATGCTCTCTGCCGTTCGTGAGTAATCCCATCGTAGGCTTGCTGGACGGTGATGGGTTGGATGAGATTTACCATGTAATCGAGTTAGTTTTGTTAGGGTTTGATCCCTAGTATCCACTATGTTCTGAGATTGATGTTGCTATGACTTTGCTATGCTTAATGCTTGTCACTAGGGCCCGAGTGCCATGATTTCAGATCTGAACCTATTATGTTTTCATGAATATATATATGTGTTCTTGATCCTATCTTGCAACTATTACGAGTTATGATCCGCATCCCCCAGGGTTACAATAACTGGGATTCTTTCTGGTGATTACCATAGTTTGAGGAGTTCATGTATTCACTAAGTGCTAATGCTTTGGTCCGGTTCTCTATTAAAAGGAGGCCTTAATATCCCTTAGTTTCCGTTAGGACCCCGCTACCATGGGAGGGTAGGACAAAACATGTCAAGCAAGTTATTTTCCATAAGCACGTATGACTATATATGGAATACATGCCTACATTACATTGATGAATTGGAGCTAGTTCTGTGTCACCCTATGTTATAACCGTTGCATGATGAATGCCATCCGACATAATTATCCATCACTGATCCATTGCCTACGAGCTTTTCACATATTGATCTTTGCTAAGTTACTTTTCCGTTGCTACTGTTACAATCACTACAAAACTGCTACTGTCACGTTTGCCACCGTTACCGTTACTTCCATACTACTTTGCTACTAAATACTTTGTTGCTGATATTAAGTCTTTCAGGTGTGGTTGAATTGACAACTCAGCTGCTAATACTCGAGAATATTCTTTGGCTGCCCTTGTGTCGAATCAATAAATTTGGGTTGAATACTCTACCCTCGAAAACTGTTGCGATCCCCTATACTTGTGGGTTATCAAGACCTTTTTCTGGCGCCATTGCCGGGGAGCATAGCTCTATTCTCCGAGTCACTTGGGATTTATATCTGTTGATCACTATGAAGAATCTGAAAGACCCAAAAACCAAGATCTATCCCTCTACTACGAGGGGAGGTAAGGAACTGCCATCTAGCTCTGCACTTGATTCACCTTCTGTTATGAGTAAATTTGTGACACCACCACCTGCTAGTAATTCTGATATGTCGCAAGTAATTGATGATGCCACTTCTGCTATGCATGATGCTTGTGATGATACTTTGCTTGATAATACTGTGCCATTGGGTGAATTTCTTGATGAACAAATTGCTAGAGTGAATGCTGAAACTGATGATATTTATGAATCTGATGAAATTATTGAAACTGGACACTATGAGACACCTGTTAGACCTAGCTCTCCCAGATATGAATTGCCTAATATACCTAAGGGTTATGTTATGGAAGGAGAGGTAGCTAGGGACTTTCTTGCTTGTAAGGATAGAGATGATCTTAAGAAACTGCTATGCAAGTGGAAGGAAAAATCTTTGAATGCTAGAATGCAATATGATCCTAAGTTTGCTACTTCACCTATCTTTGTTACTGATAAGGATTATGAATTCTCTGTCGATCCTGAGTTAATTACTTTGGTTGAATCTGATCCTTTCCATGGTTATGAATCTGAAACTGTTGTGGCACATCTTACTAAATTGAATGATATAGCCATCCTATTCACCAATGAGGAAAAAATTCGTTATTACTATATTCTTAAGTTGTTTCCTTTCTCATTAAAGGGTGATGCTAAGATATGGTTTAATTCTCTTGCTCCTGGCTATGTGCATAGTCCCCAGGATATGATATATTACTTCTCTGAAAAATATTTTCCTGCCCATAAGAAACAAGCTGCCTTGCAGGAAATATTTAACTTTGTGCAAATTGAAGAAGAGAGTCTCCCACAAGCTTGGGGGAGGCTTCTCCAATTACTCAATGCTTTGCCTGATCATCCTCTCAAGAAAAACGAAATACTTGATATCATTTATAATGGACTAACCGATGCTTCTAGGGACCATCTAGATAGTTGTGCCGGTTGTGTTTTCAGGGAATGAACTATTGAACAGGCTGAACTACTATTGAATAATATATTGAGCAATGATAATGATTGGACTATTCCCGAACCACCTCCAAAGCCAATTCCGAAGAAAAGAGGTATTCTATTTCTCAGTCCTGAAGATATGCAAGAGGCAAAGAAATCTATGAAAGAAAAAGGTATTAAAGCTGAAGATGTTAAGAATCTACCACCTATTGAAGAAATACATGGTCTTGATAACCCGACACAGGTAGTAGAGGTAAATTCTCTTCGTAGATTTGATGAAGGCGATATTCCTTATAATAAGTCTGCTAGCCAATGCTTGGATGAGTTTGATAACTTTATTGTTAAGCAAGAAAATTTCAATGCTTATGTTAGTAGACAATTGAAACATAATGCTTACATGCTAGATCGCTTAGGTGATTATATGAGTAGAACTATCAATGATCTTAATCTTATTAGTAAACATGCTTCCATGGTAACTACTCAAGTAGAACAAGTACTTAAGGCACAAAATGATTTGCTTAATGAGATGAATGGTAAGAACAATGATCATTCTGTTAGAGTTGTGACTAGAGGTGGTAAGATGACTTAGGTACTCATGAAAACCCAAATGATATTTCTATTTCTGATGATGAGACACAATCTGGTAATGAGCATGAGCCTAGTGATAATATTAATGATGATGTTCATGTTGATGCTCAACCTGGTAATGATAATGATGTGGAGATTGAACCTGCTGTTGATCTTGATAACCCACAGCCTAAGAATAAAAGATATGACAAAAGAGACTTTGTTGCTAGGAAGCATGGTAAAGAAAGAGAGCCTTGGGTTCAGAAACCCATGCCCTTTCCTCCTAGGCCATCCAAGAAAAAGGATGATGAGGACTTTGAGTGCTTTGTTGAAATGCTTAGACCTGTATTTTTGCGTATGCACTTGGAGTACCAAAGAAACTAGGAGATCCCGGAGTACCTACTATATCATGCTCTATTAAAACAAATTATGTTAAAACTGCTTTATGTGACCTTGGAGCTGGTGTTAGTGTTATGCCTTTCTCTTTGTATCGTAGAATCGATTTGAATAAATTGACACCTACTGAAATCTCTTTGCAAATGGCTGATAAATCAACTGCTTTACCCATCGGTATTTGTGAGGATGTGCCTGTTGTAGTTGCAAATGTTACTATCCTAACGGACTTTGTTATTCTTGATATTCCCGAGGACGACAGTATGTCGATCATCCTTGGTAGACCCTTTTTGAATACTGCAGGGGCTGTTATTGATTGCAACAAAGGCAATGTCACTTTTCATGTTAATGGTAATGATCATACAGTACACTTTCTGAAGGAACAACCTCAAGTTCATAGTATCAACTCCATCGAAAAAATTTCAACGATTATTATTGGAGATTTTGAATTCCCTCTCCCTACTGCCAAAAAGAAATATGATATACTTATTGTTGGGGACATGCATATCCCCATTGAGGTAACCTAGTGTTATTCGAAAATTCTTCGGTTCCGTGTCATTCGAAAAAAGTTTGTCAATAAGACTTGATCAACCTTATTGATGGATTCTTTTTGATGAGCATGAGATGGATGAATTTAGAAAGCACAACCTTCTGTACCCAACTTTTACTTTCTGTTATTTAGATTAAATAAAGTAAAAATGCTTTTATTTTTCTGTTTTCTGATTTATCCGTGTAATAAAAAAGTGACCTGAAAATAAAAGTTCTCGAAATGCCCTGAAAATGTAGTATGATTTTTTCTGGAATATTTAAGAATTTTTGGCACTGAGAACACATCAGGGGGCTCCACCAGTGGGCCACAAGCCTACAGGGCGCGCCCACCACCCCTGGGCGCGCCCCCTGGCTTGTGGGTCCCACGTAGGCCCCCCTCACTTATTCCAGCCACCATCCATTTCGTCTTCCTCCAGAAAAAATCCCACCATTGCTCAAACCCATGTTCTAGCTCATTTTGCTGCCATTTTCGATCTCCTTGTGTAAAACTCCATTTGCAAAACTAGTTTGGGGTATTGTTCTTCGGTATGTGACTCCTCCAATGGTCCAATTAGTTTTTGTTCTAGTGCTTTATATATTGCAAATTATTGCTGCTGTGGTGACCTTGTTCTTGAGCTTGCATGTCAAATTTGTAAGGTCCCAAATACTTTTGATGCATGATATAGCCTCTAGGCACTTGTGGGAGTAGTTGCTATAAGTTTTGTTGAGTTTTGTTCACCTTTATTGTGAGTCACTAAAAATTTCAGAATTTTTTCAGAAAAAAAATGATGAGGAGATTGTTAAGAGGCTCTTCAAGCCGGGGCTCTAAAGAAGATGAAAATGAGGTGAAGAAAGAGTCCAAATACAATCTTCCTCGCGTCACGGAGGTTTGTCCATGTGAATGGCCAAGTGATGCATTCTTGAGGGCGGCTGGAATTTATGAAGATTTTTATTATTTGGCAGAGAATGCAGGCATCACCGACTTCCTCAACGATAAGTGTGACCAGTACCTCCTACTCACTAATATCTTTGTGCAAAACTTTCACTTTTATCCTAGGAAGAATCCTCCCATGGTAGAGTTTTACTTATATGATGTGCCTAAGGAGATGAAACTTTACGATTTTTGCAAAGTTTGCAAAATACCTTATGAGGGCAGCATCAGGGAACCACGTCCTAGAGACATGGAGGACTTCATTGCCGCAATCACTGTGGGGGAAGAGAGAGGGGTGTCAAAGGCAAGAGCGGCTAGTTTACATTTTCCTGTTCTACGCTATCATTCATTATTCGCGGGGAGATGTTTAGTTGGTCGTGGGGAGAGTGGAAGCCTTAGTGCTCCTAACCTCGCCATTCTGCGCCACGCTTTACTTGCTGATAGAACTTTTAGTCTGGGCGCTATGGTGGCCCAACGGTTGAACTTAAACCGTTCGAAGGGCCCCATATTCGGAGGTATCTATGCATCTTGTCTAGCCAAACACTTTAAGATACCCATTAGGCTTGACGAGGAAGAGGAAATGCTGCTACCTACAAGATATTTAGACTATGACAGTATGGTAGCACATGATTTTATTAGGAAGGATAATGATAGGAGGCTGCTTTACAACTTAGTATTTAGTCAGGGTACATGTGAGATTATTGCTCTGCCTGCTTCTTCCTTGTTCGATATTCATTCAGGCAGGTACACTATTATGCCCGAGGACATCTACAGATATTGGGGTCTGTCGCAACCCCCAGCACCTGAGTCGGCACCAGCCCTTGATCCGTATCAGGATCCAGTTTTTCAGTGGGAGCCACAGGAGCTCGCCAACCAGTGGAACCCTCAGTATCCTCCGGAGTATCCAGGAGATGGTTATTTTCAGCCATGGCCCTAGACCAACTTAGCCCAAAAGCCTAAGCTTGGGGGAGTACGTATTTCTCACCGACATTACATTCATGTTCACACACTCATCTTAGTAGTCGGTGCTTATACTTTTTCATTGTATCATCCATGGTAGTTTATTTCTTCTTTCCGCTTTCTTCTTGTGTGCTTGATTAACCTTGAGAAAAATCTAAAAAAATTAGTTCTAGCTTTACCTTTTAGTTTGTTTAGTTATATCATTAAAAGAAAACCCAAAAAGATTTCTCGTTCTTCTTTTGCTTGTTGGGAGCTTTCCCGTGTAAATAGTTTTTCTCGTTCTTGTTTTGAAATTTCTTTTCTTTGGGTCGTAAGGAGAAGGCCACGATGAAAATGTTGAGTGGCTCTCATATGCATTATTGTTTATCTTACAGAGAGCCCATATTACCTTGCCTTCTCCTTTGAGTTATTGTTTGCAGATTCCAGCTTAGTCCAATGCACGTGCACTCTTATTATTATTCACACCGTTCGGTCGTGCAAGTGAAAGGCAATAATGACGACATATGATGAAGTGATTGAGATGGAGAAAAGCTGGTATGAACTCGACCTGTTTTGTTTTTGTAAATATGATTAGCTCATCGTTCTGGATTTAGCTCATTATGGATGAAACGTGTTTGCAATGACAATTAGAGATTATAGTTATTCATGCCATGCTTACTTAGCTAAGAGTGTATAATGGTTTGTCTTGAGTGCCAACATGCATTTTAAAATGGTTGTGATGTAGTATGATAGAGTGGTATCCTCCTCTGAATGATTCAAGTGGCTTGACTTAGCACATGTTCATGCATGTAGTTGAAACAAAATCAACATAGCCTCCACGATATTTATGTTCATGATGATTTATATCCTACTCATGCTTGCATTCAATGTTAGTTAATCTCAATGCATGTTTATGACTGTTGTCGCTCTCTAGTTGGTCGCTTCCCAGTCTCTTGCTAGCCTTCACTTGTACTAAGCGGGAATACTGCTTGTGCATCCATTTCCATAAACCCAAAGTTGTTCCATATGAGTCCACCATACCTACCTATATGCGGTACTTACCTGCCGTTCCAAGTAAATTTGCATGTGCCAAACTCTAAACCTTCAAATAATATTCTGTTTTGTATGCCCGAATCGCTCATGTAGTGACTAGGGGCTGTCAGTATCTTCCATGCTAGGTGGGTTATTCTCATGATATGTGTTGATTCACTATCATTCACGAGAAAGTGGCTGGTATTCGGGATGCCCAGTTCCATGCTCAAAAATCAAATCAAAATATAATGAAACAAAACTCCCCCAGGATTGTTGTTTGTATGGACGGTACCCGTGGATTCGGATTGCCGTGGAGTGTGATTGATTGGTGGAGGGGGGGTAAAAACTTTACTATTCTGTTTGGGAACCGCCTATAATGTATCTAGCATGGAAGATACCAAGATCTCTTGGTTGCTATGTTGACAATAAAAGCATACCGCTCAAAATTATTATTCATCCCTGTTTTAAAAGCTCGAGCTCTGGCACCTCTGCAAATCAATGCTTCCCTCTGCGAAGGGCCTATCTACTTTACTTTACTATTGAGTCATCCTGCTCTTATAAAAAGCACCAGTTAGAGAGCACCACCGTCATTTGTATGCTTTGCTATTAATTGATAATGATTATGATTGTGACTGGATCTCTTTTACCATGAATTACAATGTCTAGTCAGTCCTTGTTCTTCAGAGGTGCTCTGCATTTATGTTTTGTGGTCTCAGAAAGGGCTAGCGAGATACCATTATATCATATTGTATCATGATTGTTTTGATAAAATTGTTGTCATCCGAGAATTATTATTATTGCTTGCTAGTTGGTTATGCCATTAATATGAGTAAATGTGAGACCTAAATGTTATTGTGAATGTGGTTAGTCTATAATCTTTGCTGAAAATCTGAACATCAGTTAGGCATATTTACAACAACAAGATCAAACAGAGTTTGTAAAAGTTTTTCTTTGTCACTTTCAGTTTGTCAACTGAATTGCTTGAGGACAAGCAATGGGTTAAGCTTGGGGGAGTTGATACGTCTCCAACGTATCTACTTTTTCAAACTCTTTTGCCCTTGTTTTGGACTCTAATTTTCATGATTTGAATGGAACTAACCCGGACTGACGCTGTTTTCAGCAGAATTGCCTTGGTGTTATTTTTATGCAGAAATAAAAGTTCTCGGATTGACCTAAAAATTTACGGAGAATATTTTTGGAATTAATAAAAAATACTGGCGAAAGAATCAACTGGAGGGGGTCCACCACCTGGCCACAAGCCAGGGGGGCACCCCCCTAGGGCGCGCCCCCCTGTCTTGTGGGCCCCCTGGAGCTCCTCCGACCTCAACTCCAACTCTATATATTCCTATTCGGGGAGAAAAAAATCAAAGAGAAGAGTTCATCGCGTTTTACGATACGGAGCCGCCGCCACCTCCTGTTCTTCCTTGGGAGGGTTGATCTGGGGTCCGTTTTGGGCTCCGGAGAGGGGAAATCGACGCCGTCATCATCACCAACCATCCTTCATCACCAATTTCATGATGCTCTCTGCCATTCGTGAGTAATCCCATCATAGGCTTGCTGGACAGTGATGGGTTGGATGAGATTTACCATGTAATCGAGTTAGTTTTGTTAGGGTTTGGTCCCTAGTATCCACTATGTTCTGAGATTGATGTTGCTATGACTTTGCTATGCTTAATGCTTGTCACTAGGGCCCGAGTGCCATGATTTCAGATCTGAACCTATTATGTTTTCATGAATATATATGTGTTCTTGATCCTATCTTGGAAGTTGTAGACACATATTACGAGTTATGATCCGCATCCCCCAGGGAGACAATAACTGGGATTCTTTCCGGTGATTACCGTAGTTTGAGGAGTTCATGTATTCACTAAGTGATAATGCTTTGGTACGGTTCTCTATTAAAAGGAGGCCTTAATATCCCTTAGTTTCCGTTAGGACCCCGCTGCCACGGGAGGGTAGGACAAAAGATGTCATGCAAGTTCTTTTCCATAAGCACGTATGACTATATATGGAATACATGCCTACATTACATTGATGCATTGGAGCTAGTTCTGTGTCACCCTATGTTATAACCATTGCATGATGAATGCCATCCAACATAATTATCCATCACTGATCCATTGCCTATTAGCTTTTCACATATTGATCTTTGCTAAGTTACTTTTCCGTTGCTACTGTTACAATCACTACAAAACTGCTGCTGTCACGTTTGCCACCGTTACTTCCATACTACTTTGCTACTAAATACTTTGTTGCAGATATTAAGTCTTTCAGTTGTGGTTGAATTGACAACTCAGCTGCTAATACTCGAGAATATTCTTTGGCTCCCCTTGTGTCGAATCAATAAATTTGGGTTGAGTACTCTACCCTCGAAAACTGTTGCGATCCCCTATACTTGCGGGTTATCACACCTCTTCGGCCTCCTGTTGACCGAAAAGGTGCTCTTCGGCCTTCCAGAGGCGGACGGGGTCATAGTTTTGTAAATTATGAGTTAGGTCATATATTTTCCGATTTTGTTACAAAAAACATCATATTTGTGTTGATCGGTTGGATTTCAATGTGCAGTTGTTTCGTCGCTGCGAGGGTCTGGTGTTCGACGACCTCCTCGTGCATTGGACGAGCTCCGCCCCTGCGTTCATGGGTGAGCACAAATGACATCTCCTCCCCCCCTAATTTGCTCTGTTTCGGTCTTCGTGCCGATGAAACTTGCTAGCTATAGGTGTCTTCAATCATCAGTATGCGTGACCAGTATGCGTCTCCTGTTCGAAAGGGCGGCATCTATAAATATGCATGTCTTTGCATATTTATGACCGCCATCCTTTCAAATTGTCCAACGTTATCCATGGATAGCCCGAGTATGTGTAGATTGGGTTCGTTTTCCCATATGCTCTGCTCCGGATCCGATGCAGAATTGCCAAGACGTGTATCAGGAGAACAGCAGGGAGGTGTTGCCGAAATTCTGTGTCGGATCCAAAGCAGAGCATGGGAAAACGAACCCAATCTACACATACTCGGGTGGGATTAGGACCTATCTTTACCTATTAGCGTGTAGGTTGCATGGGCGTAATAAAATTGACAAACTTAATTAACTGATGAATATATATGATGAATTATATATATATATATATATATATATATATATATATATATTTCTTGTGTGTTTAGTAGGTAGGCAAGATGAGTGATCGTGCATGGATGTACACCGGTCACACTAGTCAGAAAGACATGACCAATGAATGGTTAATAAAAACCAAGGGATTTGTGAGAGCCGCATTTGCAAATGGCCAGGAAAAAACCTGGTGCCCCTGCGTCCGGTGCGACAACTATAAAAAGAGGAAAGAGGGTGAAATGGGTAAACACCTGCAGAAGTGGGGTTTTACGCCTGATTATACGGTGTGGACATTTCATGATGAGTCTGCCCAACGTGCCAGAGCTGAGGTGGTTCGTCGTCGCACCGACGAGCATGGTACTCGGATCGAAGACATGGTGCAAGACTTTGATGATGCTCGGGATTCGGACGATGAGATGGAGGAATCTGCAAAGGCCTTCTATGAAATGTTGGAGTCTTCAAAACGTCCTCTCCACGAGAACACTAAGCTTTGTCAGCTGCATGCCATCGCGCAAGTAATGGCTCTGAAGGCTCAATTCAACCTGGGCAGATAATGCTACGACGCGATGATGACAATATTTGGACGCTTTCTACCCAAACACCATGTATTGCCTCCAACCTGTACCAGTCGGACAAAATCCTCCGTGTACTTAAGATGCCCTATGAGAAGATAGATGCCTGTGAGAATAGACGTGCCTTATTTAGGATTGAGTATGCGGGCTTGAACTATTGTCCCATTTGCAAGTCTTCCAGGTATGTTGTGGTAGACAACGGTATGTGTGAGAAGATTCAGACCAAAATCCCAGTTAATGTTCTTCGGTATATGCCAATCATACCAAGACTTCAACGTCTTTTCATGGTCGAAGAGACGGCCAGACAGATGACATGGCACAAATTGGGCAAAAGAACCGAACTAGATGCAGATGGGAATCAGATGTTGGTACACACTTCAGACGCTTTTGCGTGGAAGCACTTCGATGCATTACATAAGGATAAAGCGTCAGATCCAAGGCATCCTCGAGTCGCCATCAGAACGGATGGGTTCAATGTGTTTGGTATGACGGCAACCCAATACAGTTGTTGGCCTGTATTTGTCATTCCACTCAATCTCCCCCTGGACAGATTATGCAAAGAAAGAATATTTTCCTGACGTTGATAATTCCAGGGCCCAACTATCCGGGGAAGAATATGAATGTGTACATGCATCCGCTTAAGGATGAATTGCAAGAAGCTTGGAATAATGGGATCACGACATACGACGCCGCTACAAAACAAAACTTCTCAATGCATGTGTGGTACATGTACTCGATGCATGACTTGCCGGCGTATGCGCTATTCGTTGACTGGTGTGTGCATGGAAGGTTCCCGTGCCCCACATGCAAGGCAACTCTTCAGTTCCGTTGGCTACAGGAGTGTTGCAAGTTTTCTTGCTTCGACTTGCATAGAAGGTTCCTGGATCCTCACCATAAGTTCAGAAAAGACAAGAAGAATTTCATCAAAGGTAGAGTTGTCAAAAAATCTGCACCACCTGCATTGACAGGCCAACAGATCCTGGATCAGTTAAACGCCCTCGAGCCTGATCCAGAGCGGCCAGGGTATTTCAAAGGGTATAATTCGGAACACGCCTGGACTCACAAGACATGCTTGTGGGATCTGCCTTACTTCAAAGACCTCCTTTGCCCACTGATGTCTACTATGCAACTTTATACGTGTAGACTTTGTTGGGCCTCCAAGCGCAGAGTTTTGTAGGATAGTAGCAATTTTCCCTCAAGTGGATGACCTAAGGTTTATCAATCCGTGGGAGGTGTAGGATGAAGATGGTCTCTCTCAAACAACCCTGCAATCAAATACAAGAAATCTCTTGTGTCCCCAACACACCCAATACAATGGCAAATTGTATAGGTGCACTAGTTCGGCGAAGAGATGGTGATACAAGTGCAATATGGATGGCAGATATAGGTTTTTGTAATCTGAAAATATAAAAACAGCAAGGTAGCAAGTAACAAAAGTGAGCACAAACGGTATTGCAGTGCTTGAAAACAAGGCCTAGGGTCCGTACTTTCGCTAGTGCAATCTCTCAACAATGCTAATATAATTGGATCACATAACCATCCCTCAACGTGCAACGAAGAATCACTCCAAAGTTCTTATCTAGCGGAGAACATAAGAAGAAATTTTTTGTAGGGTACGAAACCACCTTAAAGTTACCCTTTCCGATCGATCTATCCAAGAGTTCGTACTAAAATAACACCAAGTTATCCTTTCCGATCAATCTATCTAGAGTTCGTACTAAAATAACACCATATGATACGCATCAACCAATTCTAATGTCACCTAGATACTCCAATGTCACCACAAGTATCCATGAGTTAATTATATGATACGCATCAAACAATTTCAGATTCATAATACTCAATCCACACAAAGAACCTCAAAGAGTGCCCCAAGATTTCTATCGGAGAAAGTAGGACAAGAACGTGTATCAACCCCTATGCATAGATTACCCCAATGTCACCGCGGGAATCCGCAAGTTGAGTACCAAAACATATATCAAGTGAATCAATAGAACACCCCATTATGACCACGGGTATCCGCATGCAAGACACATATCAAGTGTTCTCAAATCCAATATTCAATCCAACATAACGATATCTCAAAGGGAAAGACTCAATTCATCACAACAAGATAGAGAGGGAATAACATCATGTGATCCGACTATATTAACAAAGCCCGTGATACATCAAGATCGTGACATCTCAAGAACACGAGAGAGAGAGAGAGAGATCGAACGCATAGCTACTGGTACATACCCTCAGCCCCGAGGGTGGACTACTCCCTCCTCGTCATGGCCTCCGCCGGGATGATGAAGATGGCCACCGGAGAGGATCTACCCTCTCCGGCAGGGTACTGAACGCCTCCAGATTGGTTTTTCATCGATACAGAGAGTTGCGGCGACGGAACGGAGAGTCTAGGGTTATTTCTGATGGTTTCTGTATTTATAGGATTTTTGAGCGTCGGTTTCACGCGAAGATGGGCCACGAGGTGGGGAGCACCCACCAGACCACGGGTAGGGGGGTCTGGCGCGGTCTGGTGGGTGGTGCCCACCTCGTGGCTCTTTTGGCCCTCCCACGAAGCGTCTAGTGCCTCTTTTGTTCCAAAAAAATCGTCAAAAAGTTTCGGGCGATTCCGAGAACTTTGATTTTCTGCACAAAAACAACACCACGGTAATTCTGCTGAACATCGTCAGTCCGGGTTAGTTCTAAATAAATCATATAAAGTGCATCAAAACCATATAAAAGTATTGTAAACATAGGTGAATATGGCATGAATACTTCATAAATTATCGATACGTTGGAGACGTATCAGCATCCCCAAGCTTAATTCCTACTCGTCCTCGAGTACGTAAATGATAAAAGCAATAATTTATGAAGTGTGAATGCTAGCATAGTATATAAGTTTGATCAAAGATAATTTCAACCACTTTTCCTAGCATCATAACAGCAACTTTTTCTCATAAAACTCATCATGATAAAGTATCAACTAATTCACATGTTACGGTTCAAACAATGAATTCTCTTGAAACTTAACAACCTATGTTCTTAGTCACCAAACAATTGCAATTCAACTTATTCTCAACAAAGTCTAAGTAAGAGCTCCACATACTCAATCATCATATAGTCTTCTATGATTGCTAGTACTCAAAGCATATTTTTATAACAAACAACATCCATCGAACACAGAGAAAGATAGGGGCTTAAAGTTTCGCCTCCCAACATACTTATCATAAAGATAATTGTCAACAATAATGAATCATGATCAAATATATTCGACTGGATATATGTGTTTGGATCTTTCCCCACCACATGATGCTTGCCAACTAATAGATTGAGGTTGGAATAAGAAGTTGACTCAACATGAATAGTAAATAACATGAAAGTAAATAGATTGGCCCTTCACAGAGGGAAACATGGATTTGCATATGTGCCAGAGCTCATTGTTTAAAACAGAGATGAATATAATTTTGGGAGGCACACCCTTCCTGTCAACGTTACGACCAAGAGTTATCAATATCTTCCATGCTAAACACATTAGCGGCGGTTCCCAAGCGGTAAAAGTAAAGGTTTACTCCCCCTCCACCAACAAACACACTCCACGGTGAGCCGAATCCACGGGTACCGTCCATACCAACAACATTCCTAGGTGAGTTTTGTTTAATTATTTTCATTTATTCTTGATTTCGGGATTGGGAATCCCTATTACCGCCCTTCTCGTGCAAGGACGAGTGAATAAACACTCATCATGAGAATAACCTACTTAACATGGAAGATACTGACCGCCCCCTGTCGCTCCATGAGCGGTCCAGGCACACAAAACTGATGTTTATTTGAATGTTTAGAGGTGGCACATGCAAATTTACTTGGAACGGCAGGGTAATACCGCATATAGGTAGATATAGTGGACTCTCATGGCAAGAAACTAGGTTTAAGGGTTTGGATGCACAAGTAGTATCTCTACTTAGTACGAAGTGTTGACTAGCAAAAGGTTCTAAACAAGCACCATATGTTGGAGGATCCATAACAATATAACTTCTATGCAAATATACACAACCATAACTCATTACATTATCTTTCTTGTCCAACTTCAACTAATTTGCTCAAGTTTGAAAATAATTAATGCGTATTCACAATCATAGAAGATGTCCAAGATAATATATTTGTATGTGAAAGTTCTCTTCCTTATACTAATCATTCAAGAATTGCTTGTATGACCAATATTGTGATTGTCAAACTTTAATAGATTTTACTTTCTAAACCAGATGTGAAGCTACTACTAAGCATAAAGCACATTTATAATTTCCTATTTACTATATTCAATCCATTCACAATTTACTCATAGGATATAAGTGAAGCACAAGAGTAAATGGCAAGCTACTCTCAAAAGATATAAGTGAAGATCAATGAGTAGTCAAACAATTAAGTAGCTATGTGAGGACTCTCTCTCTCAATAAAGATTTTCAGATCTTAGTATATTATTCAAACGGCAAACTAAATAAAAATAGCACTCCAAGAATAACACATATCATGTGGACAAATAAAAATTTAGGCTCAACATAGGCTAACCGATAGTTGACGAAGAGAGGTGGGATGCGTAGCATCCCCAAGCTTAGATGCTTGAGACTTCTTGAAATATTTACTTCGGGTGCCTTGGGCATCCCCAAGCTTGATCTTTTGTATCTCGTTCAATCCTCTCATATCATGGTTTCACCTATTCTCAAAAACTTCATCCACACAAAACTCGAAAAGAACTCGTGAGATAGGTTAGTACACATAAGAATAAATCAACACTTCATGTACTGCCAAGACAAGTTGCACAATAATTTTCAAACATCATCTACTCTTTACTATCGTTTCCACAATTTATATCTACCAATATAGGCTATGGAAACTATAGGATAGGTACATAACAAAACTATGACAGCAATCTGTCCAAACAGAACAGTCTGTAGCAATCTATTAAACCAGTGTACTTATATAACTCAAAAAATTATGAAAATTTAGGACAGTCTAAATAACTTATATTAAAACACTGTGTAAAAATTTCAGAAACTTTCCATCTTCCAGTAAAATATGAAAATTCAAACACTACAGCAAAAGTTTCTGTTTTTACACAGCACACATCAAACATGCAATTCAAGCATCCTAAAAGCAATTCTTGGAACTTTTTATTGAAAAATAAGATTATAAATAACATATAATAGAGAACAAAAAAAATAAAATGACTCTCCAAGCAAAACTCATATTATGTGACGAATAAAAATATAGCTCTAAGTAAGATATACCGATAATGTTGAAGACGGAAGAGGGGATGCCTTCCGGGGCATTCCCAAGCTTAGGCGCTTGAGTCTTCCTTGGATATTACCTTGGGGTGCCTTGGGCATCCCCAAGCTTAGGTTCTTGTCACTCCTTATTCTCCTCATATCGGTGTCTCACCCAAAACTTCAAAACTTCAATCACACAAAACTTAACGGAACTTCGTGAGAAGGGTTAGTGTAATAAAGATAAATCATTCACTTAGGTACTGTCAAGACAAGATTCATAATTGTTCCCACATGATACCTACTGTATTATATCATTCCCATAATTTATACCACTAAATATATGCTATGGGAACACTAAAACAAGCAAACTATGCATGCAAAACAGAATCTGTCAAAAACAGAACAGTCTGTGAAGATCTGTAGTGTAACCATACTTACCTGTCTCTTAAAATTCTGAACAATTAGGAAAACTTGAAGAATTTGTATATGAATACTTTGTAAAAATTTCAGATCATTATCACGCACCAGTAAAAAATGAAAATTCCTGTACTGGAGTCAAAAGTTTCTGTTTTGGTTCAGCATCAATTCTACTCATCTTGTGAGTCATCCCAAAAGCTTTACTTGGCATTTTATTGAAATAAAAGACAAAAAACATGAATAATACAGTAGATTAATCATGTGAACACACAAAAACAGAAAGGAAAAGTGTTGGGTTGTCTCCCAACAAGCGCTTTTCTTTAAAGCCTTTTAGCTAGGCATGATGATTTCAATGATGCTCACGTAAAAAGTAGTAATTGGAACATGCAAGAGAGCATCATGAATCTCATGACAAGCACATTTAGTTCTAACCCACTTCCTATGGGAGCAAGAATCAACTAGCATAGGAAGGCAAAACAAGCATAACTTTAAAACTTTGAACACATAGAGAGGAAACTTGATATTATTGCAATTCCTACAAGCATATGTTCCTCCCTCATAATAGTTTTCCGTAGCATGATGAAGGAATTTCACAATATAAATATCACATAAAGGATTCTTTTCATGATCTACAATCATAGAAAATTTATTACTCTCCACATAAGCAATTTTCTTCTCATTCATTGTAGTGGGAGCAAACTCAACAAAATAACTATCATGAGACACTTGATTGACATAACCACATTCAATATTAAAATCAAGATGACAAGTTTCATGGTTACTATCACTCTTTATAGCATACATGTCATCACAATAATCATCATATATAGGAGGCATGCCATCATCATCATAAATTTGCTCGTCAAAACTTGGGGGACTAAAAATATCATCTTCATCAAACATAGCATCCCCAAGCTTGTGGCTTTGCATATCATTAGCATCATCGATATTCAGAGAATTCATACTAGCAATATTTCTATCATGCTCATCATTCAAGGAATTCTCATTAAGTATTTTCATAAATTCTTCCTCTACCAATTGAGCACAATTTTCCAAACCATCATTTTCACGAAAGACATTAAAAAGACGAAACAATTGATGCAACCTAAACTCCATTTTTTTTGTAGTTTTCTTTTATAAAACCAAACTAGTGAAAAACAAGAAACTAAAAGATTTAATTGTAAGATCTAAATATATACCTTCAAGCACTCACCTCCCCGGCAACGGCGCCAGAAAAGAGCTTGATGTCTACTACGCAACTTTATTCTTGTGGACTTTGTTGTGCCTCCAAGCGCAGAGTTTTGTTGGACAGTAGCAATTTTCCCTCAAGTGGATGACCTAAGGTTTATCAATCCGTGGGAGGTGTAGGATGAAGATGGTCTCTGTCAAACAACCCTGCAATCAAATACAAGAAATCTCTTGTGTCCCCAACACACCCAATACAATGGCAAATTGTATAGGAGCACTAGTTCGGTGAAGAGATGGTGATACAAGTGCAATATGGATGGTAGATATAGGTTTTTCTAATGTGAAAATATAAAAAAAGCAAGGGAGCAAGTAACAAAAGTGAGCACAAACGGTATTGCAATGCTTGAAAACAAGGCCTAGGGTCCGTACTTTCGCTAGTGTAATCTCTCAACAATGCTAATATAATTGGATCACATAACCATCCCTCAACGTGCAACGAAGAATCACTCCAAAGTTCTTATCTAGCGGAGAACATAAGAAGAAATTGTTTGTAGGGTAAGAAACCACCTTAAAGTTACCCCTTCTGATCGATCTATCCAAGAGTTCGTACTAAAATACCACCAAGTTATCCTTTCCGATCAATCTATCTAGAGTTCGTACTAAAATAACACCATATGATACGCATCAACCAACTCTAATGTCACCTAGATACTCCAATGTCACCACAAGTATCCATGAGTTAATTATACGATACACATCAAACAATTTCAGATTCATAATACTCAATCCACACAAAGAACCTCAAAGAGTGCCCCAAGATTTCTATCGGAGAAAGTAGGACAAGAACGTGTATCAACCCCTATGCATAGATTACCCCAATGTCACCACGGGAATCCGCAAGTTGAGTACCAAAACATATATCAAGTGAATCAATAGAACACCCCATTGTCACCACGGGTATCCGCATGCAAGACATATATCAAGTGTTCTCAAATCCAATATTCAATCCACCATAACGATATCTCAAAGGGAAAGATTCAATTCATCACAACAAGATAGAGAGGGAATAACATCATGTGATCCGACTATATTAACAAAGCCCGTGATACATCAAGATCGTGACATCTCAAGAACACGAGAGAGAGAGATTGAACACATAGCTACTGGTACATACCCTCAGCCCCGAGGGTGGACTACTCCCTCCTCGTCATGGCCTCCGCCGGGATGATGAAGATGGCCACCAGAGATGATCTACCCTCTCCGGCAGGGTACTAAACGCCTCCAGATTGGTTTTTCGTCGATACGGAGAGTTGCGGCGGCGGAACGGAGAGTCTAGGGTTATTTCTGATGGTTTCTGTATTTATAGGATTTTTGAGCGTCGGTTTCACGCGAAGATGGGCCACAAGGTGGGGAGCACCCTCCAGACCACTGGTAGGGGGGGTCTGGTGCGGCCTGGTGGGTGGTGCCCACCTCGTGGCTCTTCTGGCCCTCCCACGAAGCGTCTAGTGCCTCTTTTGTTCCAAAAAAACTGTCAAAAAGTTTCGGGCGATTCCGAGAACTTTCATTTTCTGCACAAAAACAACACCACGGTAATTCTGCTGAACAGCGTCAGTCCGGGTTAGTTCTAAATAAATCATATAAAGTGCATCAAAACCATATAAAAGTACTGTAAACATAGGTGAATATGGCATGAATACTTCATAAATTATCGATACGTTGGAGACGTATCACCCACACAACATCGACGTGATGCGCACTGAAAAGAATATCGCCGAGGCCCTTTTTGGTACATTGTTCGGCATAGAGGGGAAGTCAAAGGATAATCCTAAGGCTAGAGCCGATCAGGAGGCTCTAAGTGATAGACCGTTACAAAAAATGCGACAACCGAAAGGAAAGAAGAATTGGACGAAGCCAAAGGCATGGTTCAATCTTGGAAGGCCAGCTATGAGGGAAATGATCTTGTGGGTGAAAATGCAGTTGATGTTCCCCGATGGGTATGCAGCGAATCTAAAGAGGGGAGCGAGTCTTGACAAATTGAAAATATTTGGTCTCAAGAGTCATGACTGGCACATATGGCTTGAGCGGGTAATGCCGGTGATGTTGCGTGGCTTTATCCCTGAGGATGAATGGCTAGTACTGGTAGAGCTGAGCTATTTCTTCCGTGCTCTTTGTGCGAAAGAACTATCGCCTGACGTGCTAGATGAACTGGAAGAGTTGGCGCCGGAGTTGATCTGCAAGTTAGAGAAGATCTTTCCACTGGGCTTCTTTAATCCAATGCAGCATTTGATTTTGCATCTCCCGACCGAGGCAAGATTGGCGGGGCGCGCAAAATTGTTGGTGCTATGGAACTGAGAGGATGCAGAAGACGCTTTGAGCAAAATGTAAAAATAAACGTAGAATTAAAGCATCGATGGCCGAGGCATTCATTACGGAGGAGGCGGCAAACTTCGTGACAACACACTACAAAGCTAAAAATCGTCATTTGCATAATCCGAAGCCTCGGTACAATGCTGGCGACCCCAAAAAAGGTCGATCCAACCTCAGCCTATTCAAAGGGAAGCTCGCACCAGACGGTGCTTCGAAAGCAATAGCTTTGGATGTCGAAGAATGGCGGACCATTTCGTTGTATATCTTCAACAACCTAACGGAAGTGCGGCCGTACATCGAGTAAGTTCTCGGTACATTGTTTCGCAACTTCTAACTCCTTTGAACTTCTCTTATTCCCGGATATTTGATACAGTCGATACGTGACCAAATTCTCGGATGGAGCGGTGATCCAAAAGGATTCCATCAAAGAGTATGAGCTTCTGACAAAGCATGGAGGCGGCTATCCCGGTTTCATCTCTTGGTTCAAACGAACGGTAATTTCTATTACACCATTTCATTTCTTCGTCTAATCCGCGGCTAATGCAACAATCCTTTCGTATTAAACTTGTAGGCTAATTCAGAGTCTATGGACGCCGAATTGAGACAAGTCGCTAATGGTTTTGACTATAAGGTCCGTTCATTTGACAAATACGACATCAACGGGTATCGCTTTCGTACCTTTGGCAAAGAGCTATATATGGCCAACCGAAAGTCTATGAATTGTTGTGTCTCTGCTATCGGTGAAGGAGGTACCGAGTATTATGGAAGAGTTGAAGCAATTTAGGAACTTCTATTCTATGGTGAAAACCCACCAAACGTCGTAGTCTTCAAATGTTATTGGTTCCAGCCGAAGGAGACTAGAAGGACTCATGAACATATAGGGCTAGTCGAAATCAAACAAAGCACCCATTTAGATGTTCCCGATGTCTATATTATGGCTCAACACGTGACCCAAGTTTTCTATCTACCGTGGGCCTGCCAAACTGATCCAAATTTGAATGGTTGGGATGTCATTTATGATGTGCCGCCACATTTTAGACCACCTCCCCTCAATGAAGAGGATTATGAACCTCACATTAACCCAGACACATATGAAGGAGAATTCTTCCAAGAAACACGTCTTTCCAAAAAACGTTTCAAGAACCGCTCTACTTCACCCTAGAACATTGAAGTAGACAGCGACAGTGAATCTGACTTCACCCCTGAGCCGGAACAAGAAGAGCCGGAAGAAGAAGAGGTTACTGCTGCGGATGACCTATCAATGCTTGACCGATTACATAAAGGAGGCCTTCCACATGTTGTTCCCGATAGTGATGATGATGATGCATTTATTGATGATAGTGATGATGATGATGCATTTATTGATCCCGGAGCATATATAGACGATCAACATTATTATTAGTTCATGTCAGGTATTCAATTTTTATTATATACATGATGACGATACACTTAAATTATATACATATTATTATTCATGTCGATATTCAATTTTTTTTATGTTGTACTAATTTCGTTTACTCTTTGTCATGGCAGGTGTTGAAAGATGGTGGGCGCGGGTCTAGAGCGATCCGTGGCTCCTTCTTCGTCGGCGCGTGGTGGGAGGGGTACTTCCATTCCACCCCAGTCTCTCCGGAGAGCGTTGCTCCACTGTATGCAGACACAGGCGGGCGCTTCTTCGTCGGCGCCGCTGCCCACTGGGAGAGGAGGTCGGGGGAAGAAGAGAGCTACTAAAGGTACACGTGGTGGCCGCGGGAGAGGTACGAAGGCTGCTACGCCTTGCTCGCCGCCACCCCCAGCTGATTCACCCGAGCACAGGACTGCTATGGTGGACCCGTCTGAGGTGGAGGCTACGTGGACTCCTGTCCACGAGCCTCGGGTCGACGAGCCTTCGACCCACGAGACTCCTGTCCTAGACGCTTCGTCCCATGAGACTCCGGAGCAGAGGAGGGATCAGGTTACGTCCCTGCAGACCGGATGGGATACCTGGCCGGATCTGCATCAGCAGGAGCCGAGTGGCCATGCTGATGGTGGCGGGGATCGGTTTTCCGATAGCGAGGACAAGGTGGTTGAGGGGGCCACCGTCTACCAGCATGGTAGTACATGGCTCCCGCCCGTGCCGGCGACCCGCGAGCAGAGGTGGTCGATTAGGCCTGATGGGGACAAGTAAGTGCATTTAATCTTTTTTAACCTTTTGCCTTCACGTTTCTTCAAATATCTAATGCGTTGGCTCTGTCATACTGCGGGGGTTGGATTCACGCCAACGATGTCCGTAGGCCCAATACCGTCCTTGGTGTGATTTGCCGGCATAACTTCCCGGGGTTTGTCACGTTGCCCGGTGAGGGTCAGCTTCCAGAGGTAGGATTGAGTTGGGAGCACTACTTGGCTGCCCCAGCCCCGTCGGAGGAGACGATCGACAGTGTCTTGTGCCACACGAGGGCCGACATGGTGATCATAAATTTTTGGGTAATTTCTCCCTTACACAATTAAAAATCAACAATAGCTAGTTATTGTACTAATCAATGTTGTCTCATTTGATTGCAGACCTTCTACAGGTGTGAGGAGGGATACGAGGAGGCCGCGGCAAAGGTTATCGATGCCGAGTGCAGGCGCCTACTACAGAACTTACGGCACGAGGCTCGGATACTGGCTGTTCGAGACTACTACGCCTCGTGGCATATTAAGAAGGACAAGTCGTCGTGCCACAGAAAGTTTCTACACAAGGAGTAGTACATGACGCTAATTACCTATTCTTAAGGCCTTGTACTTAGTTTCGTTGATTTGATTCGTAGGCGTAGGTATCAAATTTCTCTTTACTAACTTAGGTGCCCCCGAGATGGTGTGCCGATAAGATGGATTGTTGGGAGGCAATGGTGAATGAGTGGTGCTCAGACGAATGGCTAGCCGTCCACAACAATGCCAAGGAACGGCATGCCAAAATGGTTGGTGTGCCACACAGTCAAGGCAGCGCAAACTTATATCAGTTCGGGCGAAACTGGGTATGTGGTTTGCTTCATGATTCATGCAATTCATTCTTGATGCTAGCTTGAGCCCTTTACTAATACTTTGTTCCTCTCTTTTAGGCGACGTACAATAACACGAAGGTGCCAGAGGCGTACGATCTCTATGCCATGGCCCATACTGCCTCGTACAAGAAGGCCAAGGCATTCTCTGAGTCTGACCTCGATAATCCCGAGAACTTCAGCAACATCTCCTCCCACCACAAGCTCGTGAGGTACAAAGATGAGGGGAAGTAGAGGAAAGGGGAGGACTTTAACCCGATCCAGCATCCTATTAATCCAGAGCTGGTGATGATAGCTGGCGGTGGGAGGCCCCATGGCTCGATAGCCATTGGAGATGGACTTATACAGTCTTCTCGCACTCTCCGGGAGATCAAGGCGTGCCAAACGAGCCTGAGATAAGGCCTCGTCCACGGCCAGTCGAGCTCGCCATCGATGTCAGTTATACGGACTCAGATATCTTTCCTCCATTACATTGTGCGTGCGAACAAAGATGATTACAATGCTAATGAGGAGTTGTGTTGCAGGCTGCTCTTCAGAAAGAGAGAGAGGCAACCCAGGCACTTCTGGAGGAAAGGGACCGGCAGGCGGCGGAGAAGGAGAGGGAATTGGAGGAGAGGACGGCTAGGTTGTTGGAGGAGGAGAGGGCACGGAACGAGGTGTCTCACCGTGCCATGTACGAGCTCTTCGTGGTAAGTTTCTTCTTCATATTAGTCAAATCATGCATGTAATGTTCGTTTCATTAATAACTAATATGATTGACTTGTCAAAACCAAATGTGCAATCTATGTGCGAGAAGACCGGCCAGACCCCTCCGCCGATGCCAGTCATTACCGCGGGCGGGAACGGTGAGTTTCCTTTGAATGGTCATTAGTTACTAGTCTTAACATTTCAGTGTCATCATGCTAATGAGACATTGCAAATGATCTTTGGTGCAGCATAACTCTCGAGCCGCATCGCACGACCCTTCTCCAGGGCATCCTTCTCCAGGTGAAACCGGCCCGAGCAACCCCGGTGCTTCACCTCCGTGATGACGAGGACGGTAAGCCCTAATATGCCACTTACTTGGCTCATTTTCCCAAAGAAAGACATACTTAGCTAATTATCCTCCAAAATGACATAATTTAGCTTATTTACTTCATTTATGACATAATTAGCTTAGTTAGGTCAAAAATAGCATAGTAACCTTGGTTAGGTCATAAATGTCATATACTTAGCTTGTTTTCCTCCAAATTGACATAATAAGCTCAGTTAGCTCAAAAATGCCATAATTACCTTAATAATGACCTAATACTTGCCCTATTTACCTAAGTTAGATCTTTTTCTTCATCTTCTACTCCTTCTTCTTCTTCTTCTTCTCCTTCTTCTTCTTCTTCTTCTTCTAGTCTTCTCCTTCTTCTTCTTCTTCTAGTCTTCTTCTTCTTCTAATTGTCTTAATTACTTCTTTTTTTGCAGATTTGATTCACTTGGAAGCTACCATTGATGGACTGCTAGTGTTTACTTTATGTTTTCATTGATGGAAGCATGGATATGTTGCTAGCCTATGTGTTTTGATTCACTTGGAAACTATGTATTTTGCTAGCCTATGTGCTCTCTTTTGAAATATTCCATGATGATGTTGGATTACATGGCCTATGCCTCTTTCATGATGATGTTGGATTCCAGGCCTATTCCTCTTTCTGAAAATGTATATATATCATAAATGTGCGGTGCAAATGCAGGGAATTAACAGAAAACAAACAAAAAAGATGCAATCTAGGCTCTTTGCCGTCTGCCACCGACGGCAAAGAGGGCTTTGCCGTCTGCCATCGACGGCAAAGGTGGCACGTGGCAGCAACTTGTGCAACCTGGGAGCACCAGGCCTGAGCCATTTGGTCACTTTGTCGTCGACTGGCAGACGGCAAAGTATGTCACTTCGCCGTCGGCTAACAGATGGCAAAGTATGCCAATAGCCATCTAACGGGGCCACTTTGGCTGGCCACTTTGCCGTCTCTGGCAGACGGCAAAGGAGTTGTCTCTTTGCCGTCCGCGGGCGGACGACAAAGGCTGCCGTTAGCCGCCTAACGGGGCTAACCCAACGCCATGTCGTCCACACATTTTGTCGTCTGTGGGCGGACGGCAAAGAGACTTTGCCGTCCGTGGTTGTTATGCAGACGGCAAAGCTACCCTTTACCGTAGAATTCTGTGCTGGAAGTGGGGTCGTCTGCTGGCTGACGGCAAAGGGGTTTGCCTTCCGTGGAGCTGTCCTTTGCTGTCATCCATGGCAGACGGCAAAGTACCTGATTCCTGTAGTGAGCATTATGACGTATATCACTCGGAAGGACGGCTTCAGATACGTATACCATGAAGAAAGTAGTACGCTTGATCGAGCGATTTGGCGTCGTCCGAATGCCCCATAAGACAGATGGCAGCTCTTCAACCCAAGCACCAACAGCAATCTCCAAATCCCTCATCAATCTGGGTTTCAGTCCTTGTAGAATCATCCCGTTTGCTCGTTCCGCTTGCCCATTAGACTGCGGGTGCGCCACGGAGGCGTAGTTCACCCGAGTACCCTAGGAGTAACAGAACTGACGGAATTCATCTGAATCGAAGTTCTTCCTGTTATCTGTGATGATGTCATGCGGTATACCGAACCTGAAGATGATTTGCCGAATGACGGCAGTAGCCGAGTTCAAGCTCTTGATGGGATTCACTTCGACCCACTTGGTGAACTTGTCCACTGCCACCAGTAGATGGGTAAACCCACTCGTCCCGGTATGCAAGGAGCCGACCATGTCAAGACCCCACACGACGAACGGCCAGGTGAGTGATATGGTCTTCAGCGCGGATGCAGGCTTGTGAGTCTGATTCTTGTAAAACTGACATCCAACAAACATATCAACCATATCTTTTGCTGCTTCATTGGCTCGGGGACAATAGAAACCTGCACGAAACGCCTTTGCGACCAACGTCCGAGAAGACGCATGATGGCCGCAGGTTCCCGAATGAATTTTGTGCAAGATCTGCAGCCCTTCTTCTGGGGAAATGCATTTCTGTGCCACGCCTGTAGTGCTTTTCTTGTATAGCTGATCTCCCATCACTTCAAAGGACTTGGATCGTCAGACGATCCTTTGGGCCTCCTCTTCGTCCTCAGGGAGCTCTTGCCTGAGCAAGTACGCTAAATAAGGCTGGGTCCACTCGGGAGTGATCACCAACATATCTTGAACGAGATCCACCATGGTTGGAATGTCAACTTCGGATTAGAGGGTCCAACTGCTTGCGGGGGATCTTCAGTGAAATGATCTTCTTTGATCGAAGGAGAGTGCAAGTGCTCAAGGAAAACGCCTTTCGGAACGATATGCCGAGTGGAACCTATTTTGGCCAGGTCGTCAGCGGCCTGATTCTACACTCAGGGAGTATGATGCAGTTCCAAACCTTCAAAGTTCTTCTCCAATTTCCGGACGGCATTACAGTACCCGCCATATACGGGCTTCGTAAATCCCATTCCTTCATCACCTGATTAACCACGCGGTCTGAGTCTCCGAATATCATCAAGCGTCGGATACCGAGCGAGATGGCCATTCGGAGCCCATACAGGAGGGCTTCGTACTCGGTCTCGTTATTAGATGAATCAAAATGAATTTGGAGGACGTAGCTCAATCGGTCTTCTCTGGGGGAGACAAGAACTACTCCGGCTCCGGACCCTTGAAGTATCTTGGATCCATCAAGAAACATGGTCCAGTGTTCGGGAATACTAGGTGCTGGCTGTTCCTGTTCTATCCACTCAGCTAAAAAGTCCACAAGTGCTTGGGACTTGATTTCCTTCTTGGCTTCGAACTTGATCTCCAATGGGAGGAGTTCAATGGCCCAGTTGCGGATCCCTCTAACATGAGGGGGAGATGTTTCATCGCGACGAAGTCGTCACCACCGCTGATCTGGACCGCCACTCGGTAATCTTCGAGCCACATTTCCGGCTTAGACTCGTCGTTGAACTTTCCAATTCCCATCGCCAACCTGTAGTTGGGAGGGATTTCGGCTTCCCGAATGTATCTGCTGAAACATTCGAGTCCCGACGTTCCCCATCCGCTCACTCGGTCTCTTATCAATCGGTGCTAATCCACCACGCGTTGCGTGATGATCGATCTGGCGTTGAACAGAGAGGGACGCCGACCTCCTTCCTCTTATCCTCTGGGGCGAGGGGGAGTCCGAACGCGATCTTCTCTAAGCGGTCGCCCATCGTCCAAAGGTCGCTTGCCATATGAACCGCTCCTCAGAGGGGGAGTCCGACTGACATCACGGTCATCGCGCCAACGCCCCCCATATGGGCCTCTCAGAGGATGAGGGGAGTACTGGCCCTTCCCATACGCGTATGGGCTGTGGATCCACCGGTGTGATTGGGACACCTCGGAGTTTTGTTTTAGGGCGGTCTTCAGCAGAGCTTGTATCTGCCAAATGCCCTCTCTAGCCGCAGAACCAGACGGCTGAATCGATTCAGCTATCCGAGTGGTCGCGGCTAGATTCTCCATCGGCGTGCGCATCGTCGGGATCTTGGGTGGCTTGTCCTCTGGGAACAGCCGCCGCCGATTACGACTGGAACTAGGTTGCTCCCTAGCCACGTGGTCGTAGAGTACTTGCTGGAGCTGCTCCAGACATTCACGCTTGGCCAATGTGGCCTGGCGCGTAGTCTCCAGAGCTATCTCCAAAGGGGATGTCCCCGTGATCGCAGTGAGCAGGACCTCATCATCCCTCCTCCTCCTCTCCTCCTGCTGCTCCCGAGAGAGAGGTTGAGGGTAGTAAGCGTCATCGCGACCGTTGTTGTTGCGACCACCATCGCGGCCACGGGAGCCGCCCACGGAGAATCTAGGAGCCCCATGATCAGAAGTGTGTGCCATCAACACCTCCGCAGCGTTGCCACTGCTTGCATATTCGGACTCGTCGGACAGCTCGTCGCCCGATGAGGGCGACAAGTCGACGGTTGGCTCACCAGAGTCGAGCATGGCGACCTACTCGGAAGAAGGCCGCTGCGCCGCGACGTGCTTGAGCCACCATTGTAGCCGCGAACGCCCGGAGCGCTTGCGGCGGCTTGACGTCGTACGGGCCGATGCGGAACCGTATGGCTCCGACGACTATCGCAAGAGAACCCCGTGCATCGCTGGGCTGAAATGCACAATGTCGTGGGCGGGGAACGTATCCATGTCCATTGGCGCATCATGCAACCAAGCCGAGCCGTCGGCGATGAACCGGAGGTTGCCGAAGAGGATCTCACCTCCGAGTGACAACATGATGACCGAAAAAAATGAATCTCCACCTGCGCCAGACTTTGCTAGAACTGCCGCCCCACGGTGGGCGCCAACTATCGTGGGAGTAATACTGATAGTAGTATGGGGGGTACGAATGAGTAGGGCGAAGCCTAGCTACGGCGCAAGTGTAACACTCGGAATTTACGAGTTCGGACCCCACTAGGAAGTGGTAACAGTCCTACGTCTCGAGCCCTGAGGCTTAGTGTTTGTTTTCAATAAGGTTCTGATTACAGAGAGTTCGTACCCTGGTCCTGGCATCAGGGGATGGCTTATATAGAATGCGTCACCACCTGCCGAGTGCCATTACGAGGGCCATTAATGCTAGTAACTGCCGGAGTTACTGGAAACTACCGTGTTAACTACGAGCGTTACAGGTAACGTGTTGTTCATGATACCTTATGTGAATTAAGTCCTTCGAACGTTAGAGCTCCCTCGTCGTCCCTGCTTCCTCGTGCCCGAGTGCCGAAGCGTGGCCGACTGGCTGGTCGATGTCCGAGTGAACCCAAGCATCCGAGTGCATCTTGTACGTTCGTCCGAATGCTGAAGTAGTCCAGGGACTTCCATAAACTTGTAGGACCCCAGGAGTGTCCTAGATTAGAAGTCTATGACCCTACCTAGCGTAGGTGACCTCGTCAACATCCTTGCCATTCAAAGATTGCATAATTTTTATTGAATTGTCACGCCCAAGAAGCAAAAAATCAAGAACCGTCAAACCTGACCGATCAACATGAAGGGCTGACCGTATGAGTTCAAGAATTCCCAATTGGACTAAAGTTCGTTGCCAAATCACAGCAAAAAAATATGCGACGGTCGTCTTCAGTTCCCTTGTGAGAAATTGGGCATTCGCTCCTTACATGCATGTGAGGACTAACAAGTATGCACTTTAGAGGGACTATTCCGTGAAGAATTCTCCCACAAAATGTCTGAACTTTACGTAGAACCTTCTGTTTCCATGCCTGCCTCCATACCGCCGAAGACACGGAGCTGCTCGGGTTAGAAATCTCATTTGCATGACACCTGTACTTATGTATCCACTCAGGATGGTACATTGTTCGTACAGAAAAAAAATCACTTGTATTAAGTTGCCATCCAATGAAGTCGTCAAATTCCTGAAGGTTTAAAGGTATTTGCAAGATTAGTCTAGCATCCACATGATTAAATATGCTCTTGATTAAATATTCATCCAGTTGAGAAGTTACTGGAACAATTAATTAATTAACCTTATATATGATTTTTTGGCCCCGAGCAGCGATTACCTTCCTATATCGGCTCGAAGGTACCGATGGATCATTCCATATGTAAACATTTCCCCCTTAGGCCAGTTCTCCAAATGTAACCATGTTTGAAGGTGTTGGAGAACGTCGCATGGGAAACAAAAAATTTCCTACGCACACGCAAGATCTATCCATGGTGATGAGCATCTACGAGAGGGAGAGTGAATCTACATACCCTTGTAGATCGCTAAGCGGAAGCGTTAAGAAACGCGGTTGATGTAGTCGAACGTCTTCGCGATCCAAATCGCAAGTCATCCCTCGATCCAAACACGATCTAGCGCCGAACGGACGGCACCTCCGAGTTCAACACACGTACGGCTTGATGACGCCTTCACCTCCTCGATCCAGCGAGCGATGGTGAAGTAGTGGATGAGTTCCGGCAGCACGACGGCGTGGTGATGGTGGTGAGGAACAATCTCTGCAGGGCTTCGCCAAGCACTACGGAGATTGTGACGGGAGGAACTGGAGGGTTAGGGTTGCCGGCACACGGCTTGGGAAATCTTGATGTCTACCGTGTGCTAGCCCTGCCCCTCTATTTATATGTTGAGCCCTGGGGTCTAAACTTGGAGAGAAAGCCTCCACAAGGTCGGTTTTGCCCGCACAAGGTCGGTTTGGCCCGCACGGAAAGAGTCCCACTCGGATTCCAGCAGTACCGCGTACAAGCGGTAGTACCGCTCACGAGCGGTAGTACCGCTTGAGCGGTAGTACCGCTTCACACAAGCGGTAGTACCGCTTACGCGATAGTACTGCCTTACAAGCGGTAGTACCGCTTAAGGCAGCAGCAAAACTTCCTTTTGCACTTTCCAATACCTCGTGGGCTTTACCCCTTTGGCCCATATAAAGTGTTGTTGCACCCGAACACTTCGGTAAACATCCGGAACCCCTTCCGGTGAATTCCGGAACCCTTCCGGAGATCAAAACACTATTATCACATATATCAAACTTTACCTCCGGACTCTTCCGGAGATCCTCGTCATGTCCGGGATTTTATCCGGGACTCCGAACAACCTTCGGTCACCAACACAATAACTCAACTATACTAATCGTCACCAAACGTTAAGTGTGTAGACCCTGCGGGTTCGAGAACTATGTAGACATGACCGAGACACCTCTACGGTCAATAACCAATAGCGGGACCTGGATGCCCATATTGGTTCCTACATATTCTACGAAGATCTATATCGGTCGAACCTCTATGTCAAGGATTCAGTTAATCCCGTATGCTGTTCCCTTTGTTCTTCGGTTTGTTACTTGCCCGAGATTCGATCGTCGGTATCTCTATACCTAGTTCAATCTCGTTATCGGCAAGTCTCTTTACTCGGTCCGTAATACAAGATCTCGTGGCTAACACTTTAGTCACATTGCTTGCAAGGCTCATTGTGATGTTGTATTACCGAGTGGGCCCTGAGATACCTCTCCGTCACACGGAGTAACAAATCCCAGTCTTGATCCATGCCAACCCAACAGACACCCTCGGAGATACCTGTAGAGCATCTTTATAGTCACCCAGTAACATTGCGATGTTTGATACACACAAGGTATTCCTCCTGTGTCAGTGAGTTGCATGATCTCATGGTCATAGGAACAGATACTTGACATGCAGAAAACAATAGCAATAAACTGACACGATCATATGCTATGTTCATAGTTTGGGTCTTGTCCATCACATCATTCTCCTAATGATGTGATCCCGTTATCAAATGACATCTCATGTCCATGGCTAGGAAACCTTCACCATCTTTTGATCAACGAGCTAGTTAACTAGAGGCTTACTAGGGACACATTGTTGTCTATGTACCCACACATGTATTTGAGTTTCCAATCAATACAATTATAGCATGGATAATAAACGATTATCATGAACAAGGAAATATAATAATAACCAATTTATTATTGCCTCTAGGGCATATTTCCAACAGTCTCCCACTTGCACTAGAGTCAATAATCTAGTTCACATCACTATGTGATTTACATTGTAATGAATCGAACACCCATGCAGTTCTGGTGTTGTTCATGTTTAGCCCTTGGAAGAGGTTTAGTCATCGGATCTGCAACATTCAGATCCGTGTGTACTTTGCAAATATTTATGTCGTCCTCCTTGATGTAATCGCGGATGGAATTGAAACGTCGCTTTATGTGTCTGGTCCTCTTGTGAAATCTTGGTTCCTTGGTTAGAGCAATGGCACCAGTATTATCACAAAACAGAGTCATTGGGTTAAGCGCACTAGGCACTACTCCAAGATCTGTCATGAACTCCTTCATCCAGACACCTTCCTTCGCCGCCTCCGAGGCAGCGATGAACTCCGCTTCGCATGTAGAATCAGCTACCACGCTTTGCTTGGAACTGCACCAGCTAACCGCACCCCCATTAAGAATAAATACGTATCCGGTTTGCGACTTAGAGTCATCCGGATCAGTGTCAAAGCTTGCATCGACGTAACCCTTTACGATGAGCTCTTGATCACCTCCATAAATGAGAAACATGTCCTTAGTCCTTTTCAGGTACTTCAGGATATTCTTGACCGTCGTCCAGTGTTCCATTCCTGGATCACTTTGAAACCTTCCGACCATACTTATGGCAAGGCTGACATCGGGTCTTGTGCACAGCATTGCATACATGATAGAGCCTATGGCTGAAGCATAGGGGATGACACTCATCTTTTCTCTATCTTCTGCAGTCGCTGGGCATTGAGTCTTACTCAACTTCACACCTTGGAAAACAGGCAAGAACCCCTTCTTGGACTGATCCATTTTGAACTTCTTCAAAATCTTATCAAGGTATGTGCTTTGTGAAAGTCCTATTAAACGTCTTGATCTATCTCTATAGATCTTGATGCCTAATATGAAAGCAGCTTCTCCTAGGTCCTTCATTGAAAAACTCTTGTTCAAATATTCCTTCATGCTTTCCAACATTTCTATATTGTTTCCAATCAGTAATATGTCATCCACATATAATATTAGAAACGCTATAGAGCTCCCACTCACTTTCTTGTAAATACAAGATTCTCCGTAAACTTGTATAAACTCGAACGCTTTGATCACCTCATCAAAGCGAAGATTCCAACTCCGAGATGCTTGCACCAGTCCATAAATGGATCGCTGGAGTTTGCAAACTTTGTCAGCATTCTCTGGATCGACAAAACCTTCTGGTTGCATCATATACAACTCTTCCTTAAGGAAACCGTTAAGGAACGTTGTTTTGACATCCATCTGCCAAATTTCATAATTGAAAAAGGCAGCTATTGCTAACATGATTCTGACGGACTTAAGCATCGCTACGGGTGAGAAGGTCTCATCGTAGTCAGCTCCTTGAACTTGTGAAAAACCCTTTGCCACAAGTCGAGCTTTATAGACGGTGACATTACCGTCCGCGTCCGTCTTCCTCTTAAAGATCCATTTGTTCTGAATGGCCTTACGCCCTTCAGGTAATACTTCCAAAGTCCACACTTTGTTTTCATACATGGATCCCATCTCGGATTTCATGGCCTCTAACCACTTCTCGGAATCCGGGCCCATCATCGCTTCTCCATAGCTCGTAGGTTCATCGTTGTCCAACAACATGACCTCTAAGACAGGGTTGCCGTACCACTCAGGAGCAGTACACGTCCTTGTCGACCTACGAGGTTCGATAGCAACTTGATCCGAAGCTTTATGATCATCATCAACTTCCTCTTCAGCTGATGTAGGCTCTACAGAAACATCTTTATGTGCTGCGCTACTCTCAGGTTGAAGTAAAGGTTCAACAACCTCATCAAGTTCTATCTTCCTCCCACTCAATTCTTTCGAGAGAAACTCTTTCTCAAGAAATGTTTCGTTTTTAGCGACAAACACTTTGCCTTCGGATCTGATGTAGAAGGTATACCCAACTGTCTCTTTTGGGTATCCTATGAAGACGCATTTCTCCGCTTTGGGTTCCAGCTTTTCAGGCTGAAGCTTTTTGACATAAGCATCACATCCCCAAACTTTAAGAAACGACAGCTTTGGCTTCTTGCCAAACCAAAGTTCATATGGCGTCGTCTCAACGGATTTCGATGGTGCCTTATTTAAAGTGAATGCAGCTGTCTCTAATGCATAACCCCAAAACGATAGTGGCAAATCGGCAAGAGACATCATAGATCGCACCATATCCAATAAGGTTCGATTACGACGTTCGGACACACCATTACGCTGTGGTGTTCCAGGCGGTGTCAGTTGTGAAACAATTCCACATTGTCTTAAGTGACTGCCAAACTCATAACTCAGATATTCTCCTCCTCGATCAGATCGTAGGAATTTAATCTTCTTGTTACGATGATTCTCAACTTCACTCTGAAATTGTTTGAACTTTTCAAACGTTTCAGACTTGTGTTTCATTAAGTAAATATACCCATATCTACTTAAGTCATCAGTGAAGGTGAGAAAGTAATGATAACCACCGCACGCCTCAATACTCATCGGACCGCACACATCAGTATGTATGATTTCCAACAAGTCACTTGCCCGTTCCATTGTTCCAGAGAACGGCGTTTTAGTCATCTTGCCCATGAGGCATGGCTCGCATGTGTTAAGTGATTCAAAATCAAGTGACTCCAAAAGTCCATCAGCATGGAGCTTCCTCATGCGTTTTACGCCAATATGACCTAAATGGCAGTGCCACAAGAAAGTGGTATTATCATTATCAATTCTACATCTTTTGGCATCAATGTTATGAACATGTGTATCATTACTATCGAGATTCAATAAGAATAAACCCCTCACTTCGGGTGCATGACCATAAAAGATATTACTCATATAAATAGAACAACCATTATTCTCTGATTTAAATGAGTAACCGTCTCGCAATAAACAAGATCCAGATATAATGTTCATGCTTAACGCAGGCACTAAATAACAATTATTCAGGTTCATCCCTAATCCCGATGGTAATTGAAGAGCGAGCATGCCGACGGCGATCACATCAACCTTGGAACCATTTCCCACGCACATCGTCACTTCATCCTTTGCCAGCCTCCGTCTATTCCGCAGTTCCTGTTTAGAGTTGCAAATGTGAGCAACCGCACCGGTATCAAATACCCAGGCACTACAACGAGAGTTGGTAAGGTACACATCAATAACATGTATATCATATATACCTTGTTTGTTGTTGGCCGCCTTCTTGTCAGCCAAATACTTGGGGCAGTTCCGCTTCCAGTGTCCAGTTCCCTTGCAATAAAAGCACACAGTTTCTGGTTTGGGTCCAGCCTTGGGTTTCTTCACGGGAGGAGCAACTGCTTTGCCACTCTTCTTGGAGTTACCCTTCTTACCCTTGCCATTTTTCTTGAAACTTGTGGTTTTATTGACCATCAACTCTTGATGATCCTTCTGAATTTCAGACTCAGCGGCTTTCAGCATCGCAAACAGCTCGGCGACTGACTTGTTCATCCCGTGCATATTATAGTTCAACACGAAGCTCTTGTAGCTAGGTGGCAATGATTGAAGAACTCTGTTAGTGATAGCCTCTGGCGGAAGGGGCATCCCCAATTCAGCCAAACGGGTGGAGTACCCAGACATTTTGAGTATGTGATCACTAACAGACCCGTTCTCCTCCATCTTGCAAGCATAGAACTTATCGGAGGTCTCATACCTCTCGATCCGGGCATTCTTCTGAAAGATAAACCTCAACTCCTGGAACATCTCATATGCTCCATGACGTTCAAAACGTCTTTGAAGTCCCGGTTCTAAGCCATACAAAATTGCACATTGAACTATTGAGTAATCATCAGAGCGAGCCTGCCAGGCGTTCACAACGTGTAGAGACTCAACTGGAGCGGGTGGATCACCAAGCGGTGCATCAAGGACATAAGCCTTCTGGGAAGCCGTAAGGATAATCCTTAGATTACGGGCCCAGTCCACAAAGTTAATTCCATCATCTTTCAACTTAGCTTTCTCTAGGAACGCATTAAAATTCAGGGGTGCTACTGCGCGAGCAGGGATCTACAACATAAATATAGCAAAGACAACTTAGACTATTGTTCAAGATAATGAGTTTAGTTAATCATATTACTTAAAAAAAACTCCCACTCAAATTGACATCCCTCCGGTCATTCGAGTGTCACATGATCCAAATCCACCAACTCAAGTCCGATCATCACGTGAGTTGAGGTGGTTTCAATGGTGAACATCTTCATGTTGATCATATCTACTATATGACTCATGTTCGACCTTTCGGTCTCTTGTGTTCCGAGGCCATGTCTGTACATGCTAGGCTCGTCAAGTTTAACCCGAGTGTTCCGCACGTGCAACACTGGCTTGCACCCGTTGTATGCGAACGTAGAGTCTATCACACCCGATCATCACGTGGTGTCTCGAAACGACGAACTTTCACAACGGTGCACAATCGGGGAGAACACAATTTTATCTTGAAATTTAAGTGAGGGATCACCTTATAATGCTACCGTCGTCCTAAGCAAAATAAGATGCATAAAAGGATTAACATCACATGCAAATCATAAGTGACATGATATGGCCATGAACTTGTGATTTTGATCTCCATCTCCAAAGCACCGGCATGATCTCCATCGTCACCAGCATGACACCATGATCTCCATCAACGTGTCGCCATGAGGTTGTCGCGCCGACTGTTGCTTCCACGACTATTGCTAACTCATAGCGATAAAGTAAAGCAAAACGGTGAAAATAATTAAAGACAACTCTATGGCTCCTGCCAGTTGCCGTACTCATCGACATGCAAGTCGTGATATTCTATACAACACATGATCATCTCATACATCACATATATCTCATCATGTAATTGGCCATATCACATCACAACATACCCTGCAAAAACAAGTTAGACGTCCTCTAATTGTTGTTGCAAGTTTTACATGGCTACTACGGGTATCTAGCAAGAACAATTCTTACCTACGCAAAAACCACAACGGTGATACAAAAATTGCTTTTCAACATTCTCAAGGACCGCCTTTGTCAAATCCGATCCGACTAAAGTAGGAGAGACAGACACCCGCCAGCCATCTTTATGCAACGAAGTTACATGTCAGTTGATGGAACCGGTCTCTCGTAAGCGTCAGAGTAATGTTGGTCCGAGCCGCTTCATCCCACAATACCGCCGAAACAAGAAAAGACCAAGGGAGGAAGCAATCTGAATATCAACGCCCACAAACTCCTTTGTGTTCTACTCGAGATCTCATCTACACATAAACCTAGCTCAGATGCCACTGTTGGGGAACGTCGCATGGGAAACAAAAAATTTCCTACGCACACGCAAGATCTATCCATGGTGATGAGCATCTACGAGAGGGAGAGTGAATCTACATACCCTTGTAGATCGCTAAGCGGAAGCGTTAAGAAACGCGGTTGATGTAGTCGAACGTCTTCGCGATCCAAATTGCAAGTCGTCCCTCGATCCAAACACGATCTAGCGCTGAACGGACGGCACCTCCGCGTTCAACACACGTACGGCTTGATGACGCCTTCACCTCCTCGATCCAGCGAGCGATGGTGAAGTAGTAGATGAGTTCCGGCGGCACGACGGCGTGGTGATGGTGGTGAGGAACAATCTCTACAGGGCTTCGCCAAGCACTACAGAGATTGTGACGGGAGGAACTGGAGGGTTAGGGTTGCCGGCACACGGCTTGGGAAATCTTGATGTCTACCGTGTGCTAGCCCTGCCCCTCTATTTATATGTTGAGCCCTGGGGTCTAAACTTGGAGAGAAAGCCTCCACAAGGTCGGTTTTGCCCGCACAAGGTCGGTTTTGCCCGCACAAGGTCGGTTTGGCCCGCACGGAAAGAGTCCCACTCGGATTCCACCAGTACCGCGTACAAGCGGTAGTACCGCTCACGAGCGGTAGTACCGCTTGAGCGGTAGTACCGCTTCACACAAGCGGTAGTACCGCTTACGCGGTAGTACTGCCTTACAAGCGGTAGTACCGCTTAAGGCAGCAGCAAAACTTCCTTTTGCACTTTCCAATACCTCGTGGGCTTTACCTCTTTGGCCCATATAAATTGCTGCTGCACCCGAACACTTCGGTAAACATCCGGAACCCCTTCCGGTGAATTCCGGAACCCTTCCGGAGATCAAAACACTATTATCACATATATCAAACTTTACCTCCGGACTCTTCCGGAGATCCTCGTAATGTCCGGGATTTTATCCGGGACTCCGAACAACCTTCGGTCACCAACACAATAACTCAACTATACTAATCGTCACCAAACGTTAAGTGTGTAGACCCTGCGGGTTCGAGAACTATGTAGACATGACCGAGACACCTCTACGGTCAATAACCAATAGCGGGACCTGGATGCCCATATTGGTTCCTACATATTCTACGAAGATCTATATCGGTCGAACCTCTATGTCAAGGATTCAGTTAATCCCGTACGCTGTTCCCTTTGTTCTTCGGTATGTTACTTGCCCGAGATTCGATCGTCGGTATCTCTATACCTAGTTCAATCTCGTTATCGGCAAGTCTCTTTACTCGGTCCGTAATACAAGATCTCGTGGCTAACACTTTAGTCACATTGCTTGCAAGGCTCATTGTGATGTTGTATTACCGAGTGGGCCCTGAGATACCTCTCCGTCACACGGAGTAACAAATCCCAGTCTTGATCCATGCCAACCCAACAGACACCCTCGGAGATACCTGTAGAGCATCTTTATAGTCACCCAGTAACGTTGTGATGTTTGATACACACAAGGTACTCCTCCGGTGTCAGTGAGTTGCATGATCTCATGGTCATAGGAACAGATACTTGACATGCAGAAAACAATAGCAATAAACTGACACGATCATATGCTATGTTTATAGTTTGGGTCTTGTCCATCACATCATTCTCCTAATGATGTGATCCCGTTATCAAATGACATCTCATGTCCATGGCTAGGAAACCTTCACCATCTTTTGATCAACGAGCTAGTTAACTAGAGGCTTACTAGGGACACAGTGTTGTCTATGTACCCACACATGTATTTGAGTTTCCAATCAATACAATTATAGCATGGATAATAAACGATTATCATGAACAAGGAAATATAATAATAACCAATTTATTATTGCCTCTAGGGCATATTTCCAACAGAAGGTGGCCAATCCAGCAACAATATTTTGCCAAGTGAAAGGTGAACCTTTCTTATGCCTAGTCTTAAGTAAGTCAGTGTTTGGATAATACTTCGCTTTCAGAATCCATGCATATAGGATTTGTGATTAATCTCCAACACTATTTGACAAGAAATATAAGATTAAAGGAGTGTAAATCCCTGAAGCAAATACAATCTCAACCTTTTTGAATACATAGATGCATTTTTTTTATTTTACTTATCTCCCCGACCGTATTGTGGAATCAAAATGACCGACCCTTCAACAGTTGTGGTCCTAGTTACCGACCTCTCAACAACGACTTGCTACCCATAGGTTGCGTCCGCGGCAAATAGCCTTTGCGACATCACCTATTCCCTGCAGCAACGCTTGGTAGGCCGTCCACGTGAGGTGGCACCACTGGCCACCCTTGCAGCAGTAGATGCTCCCCTTTGTGGGGGTGCCGTCTCTACTCGCGGCAGCGGGGAACCAAGCTTGTAGCGGCGGGGGAGTTGCGGTGTCAGGGGAGCATTTTGCGGCGGCTGGAGACGTGCTCGGAATAACGGTGGCCGGGAAGGGAGAGAGATGATGGAAAGAGGATCAACCGACGCGACTTCAAAATTTCACGCACCCGGGGATTAGCAAGATTGATTCAGAAAACATTGATTAAACTAAAAATGATGAGGCAAAAAAATACCATGGAGGTAACAGCCCTACGTCTCAGTGCTAAACCCATGGAAATATACCTAACCCCACAACGAACTCTCACGTAGATCATGGGTTAGTACACAAAGCGTAATGGACAATGCTTTACCATACCATGGGATCACTTGATCCCACTTGGTACATCTTGTACGCTTTGTGTGTTGATCAACTTGATTCACTTTTTGACTTAGTCTTGATCAACCTTGTATCTTATCTTCTCTCTTCATAAAGATGATGTCTTGAAGGTAAACATGAATGCTTACACAATCTTCTTCTTCAAGACATGCTTGCAATAAGCTCAACTCCCACATGATCAATCTTCGGATAAACCTTGAATACCACCTTGGTCACCATATAAACTCCTTGAAACCAACAGATGGACTTCAAGAAGTACCTACGGACAAATCCTTCGAATATAACTCAAGGCAACCATTAGTCCATAGGGATTGTCATCAATTACCAAAACCACACATGGATAAATGTGCTCTTACAACAAGCCTACTGCTTACAGAGTTTCCAAAGACATGGTTAGGAACTTGCGACGTACGTAGTAGAATAATAATGAAGCTGAATGCATCAAAAATACAATCTCACATTAAGTTATTAATTAGTGACTGGATGATTCATAATGCAGAGTTTCAAAAGCTTTGACTAGGCATTTTGCAAAAGAAAAAACAACCTTTGACCAGATGTGTCACATAAAACCCTTGTCAGTTTGGTCAGCAGTATGTCAGTTCAGTAAGTTTGGTACTCTACTTGCTATCTATGTATGTTATGTCAGTTGACTATCGATGTCAGACTATCTATGCCACTACTATGTTATCAGTTCACTAAGTTCAGTAAGCTAGATATTGGTAACAATGACTATCTATGTTATCATTTCCAAGTTTGTCACTACTGTCAGTTAGCTAGATATATATGCAGATATTGGCTACACATAATATAGGAAAGTAAAACAGCCACATCATAGATAAAACCTTCTTACTTACTTAACTTAGCATAGTAGGTCTTAACATAAAAGTCATTACATCATAGATAAAACCACCTAGTTCTTAAACCATAACAGTAGCTCTCTCATACCATCTTGATTCAGGTTCTGAAACCACATGACACTTTCCCAAAATATACACCTAACATGCAGGACATTCCAAGGCCAGCTATATATATAGGCCTAATAATTACTTAACCAACACAGCAAGCACTTCACTCATCCATTATTGCCTTGATCGTCTCCAGCTTATCTTTGCTGCCATGCCCAGCCTTGAGCAGATCAGCAATCAGATACTCCAGCTTCTTCTTCTCTTGCTTAAGTAGGTCCCTGTCCCCCTGCACTTCCTTCATGTCCTTCCAGATGTTCTGAATGATAACTGCTTGGCTTTGAAGAATGCACCTTTGCTCCTTGGCAAGCTTCAACTTTTCCATACTTATCTCAATCTTTGCCTGATCCTCAAGTTGGTTCTTCTTTTCATTTAGATCATTGATTGCCTGACTGGTATAGTCCATGTCATGAGACATCTTGCCATCTTGATAGTCAAAAAGCTTGGATACATCTTCCACCAACTGGCTGTAGTTGTTTGACAGGAAGTCAATTTCCTTCTTTAGCTTGCCCACCTCTTTCTCATGAGCTTGTTTGTCCTTCACCCTACCCAAGTTCTGCTCATGGTACATGTCCCAAATCCTTGCTAGGCACCTTTGTAGAATCTTTGGCCAAGGACCATCCACCCACTCCACCACCCCACAGTTGACACCTTCATCCTACAGAGGCAATTCTTTAAAATTAAGCACCTTACTAACAAACTTAGTACAGATAACTGAAGTTATAAACTCAATTCAGTTAAGTCAAACCCTATGTTTAGATCAATGCTCTCTGAATTCAGCTAACAGAATCTATAATTTTTCAAAACAAAGCACACAGCACCTTATTTAGCAGCAGAGATAAATTCAGTTAACAGTTATATTCAGTTAACAGATATATTCAGTTAACAGCTAATATATTCAGTTAACAGTTAACAGGTGTTGTCAGTTTCAGTCAACTGTTTATTGAATTCAGCAAAACACATCACACACAAAACATCTCCACCAGGTAAGAAGATTTAATACCTGCTGCACAGGACAACTGAGGAATCGCCTCCCAGTCAAAGCACCTTCGAAAGCTACCATCTTCATCGGCCTCTGAGGATGCATCATGCACGTCGGCTCAGATTCAGTTAAAGAACCACAGAAAGATGGATCCACCACACTGTCGGGGGTTTCCTGCAAAAGAAACTTGGAATCAAACCAAAAGCAACTTGGAATCTCGAATTTGGATGAACTAACCCTAACCCTAACTCTGTTCCACCATTATGCACTTACAAAGAGCTGAGGATCCATTGAAACCATGCAGATGTCCTCGTCCGAGCTCTCCTCGTCATTCCAGGATGGCATCCTCAAGTTCTACCGGCAGCAATGCCGGCGGCGGCGACGGCGATATGCTCAGAGGACAAGGGAGAGGGAGAGGATGAGTGAGCGAGCGAGCGAGGAGGGAGAGAGTGGCTGAGCTCGCTCTCACTGTGGGGCCACTTATTGGACCACCGCCAGCCGCTTCCGACCGCAAACGCGCCGTTAATGGCCGTTATCGCGCGGCGGTTGACGGTTGGCCACGGTGGCACCTGATTCGTGGGCCCGGCCTGGCAGAAACAGGATTAAACGCGGCGAAGCGAGCGGTTACACGACTTGATAGTTTTTTGCCACGAACTAGGACAAAAGTGGTAGTTTTTCGCACAAAAACGTAAAGTGGTAGTTTCTGGGGACCTTTCCATGAAATGTGGTAGTTTTTGGTTAAATACTCGTCATTGTAGTGTATATGGATCAAGGTTGGCGATTGGCCGACACGAAGTGCATGCATGCACTGGTGGAGTGGGGGCGATAATACATCGCTCCAACCTCCATGCATGTTCGTGTCATGTAGATACCGAACCGTGCGCGTGTGCAACGTTGGGGGGTTGTCTCGTCAAGGAGTCCACCTATGCGCGCTCTCGCACGGTAGTTTGGCGCCATGCCGTGCCGCGTGCAGGGTGTGGCGGCATGCGCGGGCAGAAGCCATTCCTGCCACTAGGGTAGAAACGAGCGGCATGCGTCTGCGTCCAAACTTATTTCTGCTGTCTGGAAAACTACCGAGGTTAAAAGCATTTGTTCACCGCGATCACCTACACAAAGTACAGTAGTGATCTGATCGGTTGGTCTCACGATTACGTATCTCTGGTGCCGTCATCGTCTCAGCGGGCGGACCAAGACTGATCTGCCTTTTTGACGGGAGGAGCACCGAATCTGTGCCTGTACCGCTGCAGGTACCACCCATTACACTGGCGCGCGGGCCATGGCTCCCCGCTCCCGGCTCCATCGGTCGTCCAGCGCGTACACCCGGCTCGTGCGAACGAAGCAACAAGACAAGCCGGCTCATGCGAACTCGTATCGCGGCAGAACCTGGACCCACTGCCTGGCACCTGTGGTCCGCGGAAGGCGACGAAGTTTGAACCGGCAAAGCAAAGGAAAAAAGGTGAGGGAACCGCAGCTGTGCGCGCGATCGCGCCATGGAGCCCCGTGCATGCACTTTTGGAATCCCAAGCACGCACGGCCGCTTCACGTTGTTGATTTTGCAATCCTGCATTTTTCTCGTAGGTTCAATGTACACATATGCAAAGCAGCCTGTAATTTGTCACGGTGATTACCATCTCATCGTTTGTGGTTGATAGATTTGAGACACGCCCAAATTGATGCATCTGCGTCGAACGGAAAGTGTGTGTGTGTGTGTGTGTGTGTGTGTGTGTGTGTGTGTGTGTGTGTGTGTTGTGGTTGTCACGACTATCCATTCTCATCAAAAGAGCAATTCACGATCAAACAACCAACAGACGCCTATCTCGGTGTGGCCACAGGAAGATTCTCCCACCCACGCACGGGGCACAGTCTTTGCTTCAACCCCCTCGCGACAATGCACCACACTGTGCCACGTGGGGTCAAAGATACCCGACCCTACCAATCAGCCAGCGAGCATGTAACGGAATACTCTTTTCCCTCCCGACTGGAGAGCCCCACACCTGGCGGGACTGCGGCGCGCAGCAGAGAGGACTGCTCCTTTGCCCTACCAAACTCCTGTCTCTTCCGCATCTCGTCACTAGCATCCGGGTACCGAATCAGCTTGCGGGGACCGGTCGTGGAGTGCCAGGTCAGGCGCATTCCGAAACGACGAAAGCCTGGCATGTTCCGTTTCCGTGCTTCTTCCTGCCCGCGCCGCCGCCGGATGCCAGGAACCGCAAAATAAACGGACTTTTTCACTGTTTTGACCTTCTCAACAAACCATAGCACAAAATAAACTTGACATGAAAATATTTCACGATCTGATCCTTTTGACAACGCCACAGCCCGTGGCGTTTCTGCTCTATTTGAAAACGCCGAACCTTCCTGCGTTGCTCCCCTTCATAGATAAATGAGATATGTGGACATCTTGGTGGAAACGCCAACCCCCATGGCGTTTCTTACTTGGGCAGCAACGTCACACACTGGCGTTTCCAACAACGCCACATACGCTGGCATTTCTGCCCTGCCACGTAGCGTCTCGACCAGGCCAGCAACGCATGTAGGTTCGGCGTTTTCAAATTGAGCAGAAACGCCACGGCTTGTGGCGTTACGAAAAGGGTCAGATCGTGAAATAATTTTGTGTGAAGTTCATTTTGTGCTATAGTTTCCTGAAAAGGTCAAAACAGTGATTGTCGTGAGAACGAGCCTGGCAGTAGAGGTTAGGGGTACGTAAGGAGAGGGCAGAGTCCTAGCTACGGCGAGATTGTACACACGGATGTATGAGTTCAGGCCCCTCTCGTGGAGGTAACAGCCCTACGTCTCAGTGCTCGGGAGCTTTTGTCGTGTGGAATGTGTGAGTTACAGGGGGTGCGAACCCTTGTGCCAGAGGGGAGGGGTGGCTTATATAGAGTGCGCTACCCCTCATGAATACCCAGCAGCCAAGGGTTCGATCGTGGTAATAAAGGTGAACGTTACTGATAACCTATGTAATAAATGCTACTTATGGCGACCAGTTGAACGCCTGCCCGTTGGCCTCCCTGGAGTGGCTTCTGGTCTTCTGCGGTCGACTGACTTCTGGTTCTTCTGAGTGAAAGGCGGCTGTCGAATGGAGGGAGAAAACCTCCGAGTGGATTTTCCGTCGAGTGACTCATGCGCCATGGTGATTTCAGTCGGAGTCTTCCTTGTAATCTTTAAGTTCTTCAATGTAGTGTCCTTAGGTAGGGTATGTAGGTCAGGCCTAAGACCCTACCCCAGGTACATATCCCCATCATTATCCCCCGAATGGATCGGGGTTCGAGTGAAAAAGGGATCGATGCAGGTTCTGATAAGACACAAAATCCCGAATGCATTTTAGGACTTCACAGAAGTCTGCGTCGATTAGAGTCTTTGTCATTCACCCTGATCGATTATGTCTTGATATGCGTCCGAGTGAACTTGAGCGTGGACTCAGGTCCGAGTGGTCAGCATGATCTCTTGATGCGACGGGTCGCTTCGTCAGGCCCGGATTTTTTGGGATTTGAAAATTTGGAAAGCACGCGCCGCCCTTAACGCCACGTACTGCGCTTCCTCTGTAATCGGGATACACAGAGATCCGGCGGGCCCGCTGGTCAGCGACTCACTCGGGCAGTTATAAGACGGGACGGCGCAAGGGTCGGTACAGTGTTCCTCCCCCATTCCCCTCTTTTCCTCCGCCTCCTCTGCTCCACGCACGCCGCTCGCCCCCGCCTCGATGACCGCCGCCGCGATGACGAAGGGGAAGATGGAGAAGCCCGAGCGCGCCAAGAAGGGAGCCAAGGCGAAGAAGCCGTCGGGCGCCCGGTCCACGGCGCCGCCGGGGTGGATCCAAGGGGATTTCCTTTGGTCTACCGTCACGGCGGAGGACGTCCAGAACCTCGTCGCCGATAGGCTGATAGCCGACGGGTCGTGGAGGCTGCCGAGGGAAGAGACCGAGCCGGAGCCGCGCTAAGGAGAGCGAGTCCTCCTCCTCACCCACGTCGAGCGAGGTTTTTCTCTACCTCCCCATCCATTCATCCGTGGGTTCTTGAATTTCTTCGGAGTTCAACTTCACCATTTCCCTCCGAATGCCATTGCATATCTTGTTGCGTTCATAACAATGTGTGAGTGCTTCTTGGGCTGTCCCCCTCACTGGGGCTTGTTCAAACACATCTTCACCATCCGGTCTCAGTCAGTCAAAAAGGCCAACTCCAATGATAGTAAGACCCACGTCATCCAGCTATGCGGTGGCCTGGGACTCCAAAAGAGGAACAGGAGTGCGTTTCCATCGATGACCTTTCCTGAATCCGTTCGGGGCTGGCAATCGACTTGGTTTTACTGCAACGATGTTGCATCTCCCAACATGTCGACTGGCCTTCCCCCCTTCACATTGGAGCGACCCACTGCTCCCAGATCATTGTCTATGACAGAGGAAGAAAAAGCCGAGGTAGGAGTTTTGGTGGATGCAGTAGTAGAGTTGGTCCGTGGCGGATTGACTGGTATGGACCTACTGGAGGCGTTTCTTGGTCGGCGAATCCAGCCCCTTCAAGCGAGGGACCACACTATGTCGCACTATTCGGGCGCTGAAGACACCACTCGGACACATCCAGAGGAAGTCTCTGAGAAGACTGTTGCACAGTGGCTCCGAAGCATCACCGGAGCCTGTGACAACCCTATGGGAGCCAAGCGAATCTTGCCCTTCTCTGCCGCGAACCCGCCGCCAAACCTGGTGAGTTATATCTTTGTCGAATGCTTTCATGTTTCGTCGAGTGATTGGGTCCAAAGCCGACTGACTTTACTATTTGTATCTTGCAGGAGTTTACGAACATGTATTCGCCCGTGCCAAATGGAGGGCAGCCTGATGACGGAGAAGAGAGCGCAGGCGGCAGCGCAGACGTTGATTACGCCGATAACAGTGAAGGCAGTGACGATGACCTGGAGATGTGCGAGGAAGAGGTTCAGGCTCCTCCGCGCACCGAGCGTCATTCCAAGCAGCGCCAAGACCCAGAGGCTGTCCCAAGCAGAACCTTGGCATCGAGCACCAGGAATCCGAAGCGCGACCGGGTTGCGACACCTGAGTCGACTGAAAAGGTTGCGAAACAGCCCAGGTCTGACGCACCAAAACCTCGGAAGGCTCTGCCCCGCATGAAGATCGCCATGCCCGTCGCCTCGACGTGAGTGTTCATTTTCCTTTTTTTTTGCTGTTGTGGAACTTCATGTCTTTGCTGATCGAGTGGAATTTGTTTGCCAGAGCTGCTACCTCGGTGATGTCGCCTCCGCGAGATGAAGAGGAGCACATGGAAGTGGACACTGCTGACGCGGCCACCTCTCAACGACGTATAACAAATCTTCACTCTGCTCTGGTTTTTGAAGACGATTCGTCGATTGAATAAGTTAACGTTGTCGATTGGTAGCTGCCGACGTCATCCACGTGGAAGACGATGAGGAGCCACAGCAGGGTGCGGAGGGTGAAGTTGTGACCTTGGACACCCCACGCGTACGCACTCGGAGGACATCGTTTGGGCAGGCGCCTCGTAGGTCGACTGCTGCATCGTCCCAAGAACTTGGCGATTCTTCCCGAGCCAGAACTGAACTTGTGGTTCCGCTGTCGAGTGCCCTGCCAGCAACTTCAACTCTTGTGGTCTCAGCGCCAATTGGGCAACCTCAGGCAACTCTTGTGACCCCAGCTGCAGCACCGACTCATCCGACGCCCGCATTCCCTCTGTACCGCGTCCCAGAGGACCAGACTAGAGCTGGCAAAGAGGCCATGATCCAGGCTGAGCAAATGATGCTGCGTACGAAGGAGGCATACGAGGCCAGCAAGTTGGCTTATGATGCCTGCTCAGCGCTGCGTGCCAATGTCCGAGTAAGTGCGATTGTAAGTTCATTTCTGATTGAATTCCCGTCCATCTTGACTCTACACCCAGTGGGTGTTTTCTTTTGGTGCATACTTGCTTGTTTTCCCCTCGAGTAGATCAGGTCTTAGTCGAGTGGTTTCTGGTCTAGTGGGGGCCCGCTGAGTGCACCCACTGGGTGTAGTCCCCGAGACCGATGTCGAATGACGGTGACATCGGCAGGGGTCTTATATTTGTTTTGATAGTCGCTTGTCACTCGACAGGCCGGACCTGATCGAGTGATAGTAGGTCCAGTGGGGGCACGCTGAGTGCACCCACTGGGTGTAGTCCTCGAGACCGCCGTCGAGTGCTTGCATCGGCGGGGGTCTGATAGAGACAATGTTTGCATGTTTGCTTTTTTTTTTTACTCGGACAGGTCGGACCTGGTCGAGTGGTGTCGTATCCAGTGGGGGCATGCTGAGTGCACCCACTGGGTGTAGTCCCCGAGACTACTGTCGATCGTTTACGATGGGCAGTAGTCTTAAGAACTTGGACTCGGGGTCCTTTTTCGTACTTGGAGTACGCTTGTCACTCGGTCCGTCGAGTGAGTTCTTTTTCTTAGTGTCTCCACCTCTGAATGCTTGTCTTAGGGATGGAAATGATGTCCATGAAACCAGCAGGATAGGTCTTGTCAGTTCGGACTTTCCATCAACCATGATATGACGCTTTGCAGGGGTGTGGGGTGGGGTGGCGGGCCGCCATTTAGTCGACTAAACTTGCTCTTTTCCACTCGGGAGTGGAGAAATATTTGTGTCGACTGAACTACTTCTTTACTGATTTCAGAAAACCTGTGAGCTTGGGACTCAGTACGTCGACCTGGAGAAGGAGAAAAACCAGCTTCAGCTGGATCTGGAGGTGGCCAAGAGGGACCTAGACCGTGCACAGACCGAGCTGAAGACCTTGGGAAGTAATCCTTGTCGACCAATTGTACTATCACTTTTATTTTCTATCCTTTGAACCGAGTGTCCTCACTCGAACAGACGTGCGTGGTGAGAACCGCCGACTTCAAGCGCAACTCAACAATGTTATTTCTTTAGATACCATGAAGAAGGTGCTTGAAGATAAAGACAAGGCACTCGGTGATGCTCAGAAGGTGGCCAGGGAGAAAACCGAGGCCGCTGAGAAGAAGCTTGTCGCAGCCAGTAAGTTGGAAGAAGAGAACACCAAACTCAAGCAAGAACGGGCCGATTGGATCAAAAAGGTTGAACAGCTGGCCAAGAGAAGGAGCGTTCTGGAGAACTACTTGGGAGACTTCGCGAAGAAGATGTTCGGCATGCTTGAAGGTAACTTTCTTCCGTCGAGTGAATTTCCTTAATTTCTACAGAACAGTAGCGTGACCAACCTTTCATTTCCCCTTCGTGTAGAATTCTGCCAAGACTTTGACAAGGAGACTGAGGAGATTGAGCCAAGTCTGGAGCCCACCAAGTCACCCATCGTGGACGTTGTGGCCATGAACATGTTTTGGCTTGACGCTCGTCTTAGAAGTGTTCAAGGGTATATCACTCGACTGAGGGCTGCGCTGGTGAAGATCGACAAAGAATTGTGGCCAGAAGACACCCTCCAGACTGACCTCGAGTTGATGATGACCCGCCTCAACGAGATCCCCGGTCGAGTACAGGCATGGAAAAAAATCTGCTGCTCGCTGCGGAGCTGACGTGGCGCTTTCACTCGTCCGGGTCCATTGCAAGGAGGCCAAGGAGGACAAGCTGAAGGCTCTCCAGGTGGCCAACACGAAGAAACTTCAATTCGAAGACTTCATGGAGACCTTCATCGAAGCAGCCACTCGGATCACCGATGGGATTGATCTAGACACCTTCGTCGAGCCCGCGAGCCCCACCGGTGTTTGAGAAAAACTTTGCTTGCAGTTGAGACTTTATTTGCCTCGGTATGCCGAGTGATGGTGTAACCATTTAAAACTTCGTTCAGGCCTTAAGCCTAAGTACTTCCATTTGCGTGGGCAAATTTTATCCGCGCTAGAGATTCTGGATTTATCTGCATTTTGCTTTCCAATCCTTTGCTTGACTAAGTTTGTTTGGTTTCCGAGTGAGATGTATGCTCATTAATCGGAAGAATTTTAAACTTAGGTGAAAACTGGTTCGCAACTAAGTTTCCGAGTGAAAGTGTTGCCTGTCACTCGGAACAGCCTTTAACTTAAGCAAGGTCTGACTCGCGGCTAAGTCCCCGAGTGAGAGGAATGCTCTTCACTCGAGAGAGTTTTTAACTTAGACGAAGACTGGTTCGCAGCTAAGTTTCCGAGTGAATGGGATGCTATTCACTCGGCAGGATTTTTAACTTAGGCGAAAAACTTGTTCGCGGCTAAGCCCCTGAGTGAGAGGGTCGCTCACCACTCGGAGGAGTTTTCAACATAGGCGAAGACTGGTTCGCAGCTAAGTTTCCGAGCGAATAGGATGCTATTCACTCGGCAGGATTTTTAACTTAAGCGAAAAACTTGTTCGCGGCTAAGCCCCCGAGTGAGAGGGTCGCTCACCACTCGGAGGAGTTTTCAACTTAGGCGAAGACTGGTTCGCAGCTAAGTTTCCGAGCAAATATGATGCTATTCACTCGGCAGGATTTTTAACTTAGGCAAAAACTTGTTCGCGGCTAAGCCCCCGAGTGAGAGGGTCGCTCACCACTCGGAGGAGTTTTCAACTTAGGCGAAGACTGGTTCGCAGCTAAGTTTCCGAGTGAATAGGATGCTATCCACTCGGCAGGATTTTTAACTTAGGCGAAAACTTGTTCGTGGCTAAGCCCCCGAGTGAGAGGGTCGCTCACCGCTCGGAGTGTTTTTGAATATGAGATTGCACGATCGGAATCGACAAAGGACTGTGGGAGTCATAACTTTGATAAACAACATTGTCTAGAGTACTCTTATTACATCAAACAACTCAGTCGTCACGTATAAAAACGACGAAGTAAATCTGCGTTCCAGGCACGCGGTTCGTCGATATTCTTCTTGAGGTTGAAAAGGTGGTAGGCTCCATTCTTCAGTACTTTGGTGATGACGAAAGGACCTTCCCATGCGGGAGCGAGCTTGTGAGGCCGCTGCTGATCCACTCGGAGCACAAGATCACCTTCATGGAACGACCGACTCCTGACGTGTCTTGCATGGAAGCGACGCAGATCTTGCTGGTACACAGTCGACCGAATCAGAGCCATTTCACGTTCTTCTTCTAAGAGATCTACACCGTCCTGTCATGCTTGTTCAGCCTCAGCCTCTGAGTAAAGATCTACATGGGGAGAATTGTGAAGGAGATCACTCGGCAAAACAGCCTCGGCTCCATACACCATGAAGAAAGGAGTGCGCTCAGTCGACCGGTTAGGAGTCGTCCTCAAGCCCCACAGAACAGACGGCATTTCAGTAACCCAAGCTCCAGCTGCATGTTCAAGATCTCGCATGAGTCGAGGCTTCAGCCCTTGAAGGATAAGGCCATTTGCTCGCTCAGCTTGACCATTAGTCTGGGGGTGCGCAACGGATGCGTAATCCACCCGAGTGCCTTGGGTGGAGCAAAAGTATCTGAACTCTTCCGAGTCAAAGTTTGAACCATTGTCTGTGATGATACTGTGGGGAACTCCATACCAGAACATTATCTCTTTCATGAATTTGATAGCAATGCGCGAATTCAGCTTCTTTATGGGCTTAGCCTCAATCCACTTGGTGAACTTGTCGACTGCTACAAGCAGATGTGTGAATCCACTCTGGCCCGTTCGGAGAGGACCGACCATATCCAAACCCCATACAGCGAACGGCCAGACGAGTGGAATTGTCTTCAAGGCGGACGCGGGCTTATGTGACAAGTTTTTGTAAAACTGGCATCCTTCGCAGTGCTGAACAATATCCTAAGCCATCTCGTTGGCGCGCGGCCAGAAGAAACCAGCTCGGTATGCTTTGGCAACAATTGTCCAAGAGGACGCATGATGACCACGGGTCCCCGAGTGAATTTCCTCCAGAATCAGTCGACCTTCCTTAGGAGAAATGCATCGCTGAGCTACGCCAGTTACGCTTTCTCTGTAAAGTTGTCCATCCATCACAGTAAAGGCCTTCGACCTGCGGACGATCTGTCGAGCTTCAACCCCGTCTTCTGGGAGTTCTTGCCTCAGTATGTATGCAATATATGGCACCGTCCAATCGGGCGTAATCACCAGAATCTCCATGACCAGATCTATGACTGCCGGGACATCAACCTCAGTCGGATTGGAGGCGCTTATTGCTTGCGGGGGCTCTTCTGTGAAGGGATCTTCTTGCACCGAAGGAGAATGTAGGTGTTCCAGAAACACATTGCTAGGTACAGGCCTCCGAGTGGATCCGATCTTTGCTAAATCATCAGCTGCCTGATTCTTCACTCGGGGAATATGGTGGAGTTCCAAACCTTCAAATTTCCTCTCAAGCTTTCTCACTGCATGGCAATATCCAGTCATGGCAGGGTTCCTGACATCCCACTCCTTCATCACCTGATTAACCACCAAATCCGAATCACCGTATACCATCAGGCGCCGTACGCCGAGTGAGATGGCCATACGTAACCCGTAGAGGAGTGCCTCGTATTCAGCTTCATTATTGGAGGAATCAAAGTGAATCTGGAGGACATAACTAAGGTTGTCACCCTTTGGAGATACCAACACCACACCAGCACCAGACCCATTCAGCATCTTAGAGCCATCAAAGAACATGGTCCAGTGCGCCGAGTGGATTTGAGTTGGCTGCTGCTGTTCTATCCACTCGGCCATAAAGTCAGCAAGCGCTTGAGATTTGATTGCCTTCTTTGCTTCAAACATGATATCAAAGTAGAGGAGCTCAATAGCCCATTTGGCCACTCGACCAGTCGCGTCTCGATTGTTGAGGATCTCAGACAATGGAGCATCGCTGACGACTGAGACTGAGTGATCTTAGAAGTAGTGTGCCACCTTCTTCGCTGATAGATATATACCATAGATGAGCTTCTGGTAATGAGGGTACCTTTGCTTTGAAGGAGTCAACACTTCAGAGATATAGTAAACTGGATGTTGGACTTTATAAGCCTTGCCCTCTTCTTCTCGCTCGACAGTGAGAACCGTACTGAAGACTTGGTTAGTGGCTGCAATGTACAGAAGCAGGGGTTCTTTGCTGTGGGGAGCAGCAAGCACCGGCTGGGTGGAAAGCAGGGCTTTGAGCTCGACAAACGCTACTTCTGCCTCAGGAGTCCACTCGAACTTATCAGATTTCTTCATCAGTCGGTATAAAGGCAATGCCTTCTCTCCGAGACAAGAAATAAACCTACTCAATGCCGCCAGGCAGCCCATGAGCTTCTGGACATCGTGCACACGCTCAGGGCGTTTCATTCGGACGATGGCGCCGATTTTCTCGGGATTGACGTAGATCCCTCGTTCGGAAACAAGGAAACCGAGCAACTTGCCACCAGGAACTCCAAAAGTGCACTTGGACGGGTTTAACTTGATATTATATTTGCTTAGGTTGGCGAATGTTTCTGCCAAGTCAGTCAGTAGGTCGGAACCTTTGCGAGACTTGACTACAATATCATCCATATAAGCCTCGACATTCCGACTGATTTGCTCGAGCAGGCATCTCTGAATCATACGTATGAAAGTAGCGCCAGCATTTTTAAGACCAAAAGGCATGGTGATATAACAGAAACACCCGAAAGGGGTGATGAAGGCCGTCTTTATTTCATCTGGACCAAACAGACGGATCTGATGGTAACCAGAGTATGCATCGAGAAAAGATAAGCGCTCGCATCCCGCAGTCGAGTCGACAATCTGATCGATGCGGGGGAGCGGAAAATGATCTTTCGGGCAGGCCCGATTGATATGTTTAAAGTCAATACACATGCGGAGTGACTTGTCTTTCTTGGGGACCATGACGACGTTAGCGAGCCACTCGGAGTGGTAAACCTCGCGTATGAACTTAGCCGCCAAGAGTCGAGCCACTTCCTCGCCGATTGCCTTCCACTTCTCTGCCGCCGACCGACGCAAGTGTTCTTTGACAGGCTTGGCCTTTGGGTCAACCCTCCGTCGGTGCTCAGCCAGTTCCCTGGGTACACCCGGCATGTCAGAAGGCTTCCATGCGAAGATGACCCAGTTCTCACGGAGGAACTGGATGAGCGCGGCTTCCTATTTGCTGTCGAGTGTCATCGAGATGTTGGTCGGGGCAGCATTAGGATCTGTCGGGTGAACGTTCACTTGCTTCACGTCACCTGCCGACTGAAAAGCAGACTCAGAGGCGGGCTTCTACGCACGCAGCAGATCGGCAGGATCAGTATTCCTCTTGTATTCTTCCAACTCGACCACAACCATCTGCTGGTCGGCAATCTTGGAGCCTCGCTGAAGGCACTCCTCAGCCCTCTGTCGATTCCCTGTGACTGTGATCACACCCTTGGGCCCGGGCATCTTCAGTTTGAGGTAGACGTAACATGGACGGGCCATGAAACGGACATAAGCCGGTCGACCAAGGATGGCGTGATATGCGCTCTGGAAGTCTACAACTTCAAACGTCAACTTTTCTTTGCGAAAATTCTTGTCGGTGCCGAACACCACATCCAACGCGATCTGACCGAGCGACTTGGCCTTCTTCCCAGGGATGACTCCGTGGAACTGCATGTTGCTCTCACTGAGTCGGGACATCGGAATGCCCATCCCCTTGAGGGTTTCTACATACAAGATGTTCAATCCACTCCCTCCGTCCATGAGAACCTTGCGGAGTCGAGTGCCTCCTACAACAGGATCCACCACCAGAGCTTGCCGACCGGGGGTAGCGACATGAGCAGGGTGGTCCGACTGGTCAAAGGTGATAGGAGTCTGAGACCACTTGAGGTACGTGGGGGTGGCAGAAACAGCCATGTTGACCTCCCTGTTAATAACTTTCAGTCGACTTTTGCTTTCTACATCGGCAAAAATCATCAAAGTGGCATTAACCTCGGGAAAATCCCCTTTATCTTCATCATCTTCCTTTTCAGGAGTTTTCCCACTCGACTGTCCTTCCTTGAACTGTTGGATCAGTAATCTGCATTGACGAGTGGTGTGCTTTGGCAATATCAAATTGCCTTCCTCATCCTTCTTCATGTGGAGTGCACACGGCATATCTAGGATGTCCGTTCCTGACTGATTCTTTGATTTCTTGGGGGTAAATTGCCCTTTGGGTTTCCCCTTATTCTTTCCTTGCGCTGCCAGAGCGGCTGCCTCTGCCTGAGCAGAACCATCAGCTTTGCGCTTTTGCTTCCGATTGGAATTGCCGCCGCCAGCATCATTGTCGACTGCCTTTCCCTTGCCGCTGCGGAGACGGTCCTCCTCTTCGCCATTGGCATATCCAGTGGCAATCTCCATCATCTTGCTCAGGGACATATCTCCTGTCCGACCAAACTTCAGATAAAGCTCTCTGTACCTAACACCGGCCTTGAAGGCGCAGACGGCCTGGTGCTCGGAAACATTTTCCACCGTGTGATGGAGTGTTGTCCAACGCTGAATGTAATCCCTCAAAGTTTCATTCGGTTTCTGCACATAGTCCTGCAGCTCAGACAAACCAGCGGGACGCTTGCATGTGCCTTCGAAAGTTCTGATGAACACTCGGGCAAGATCCTCCCAGCAGTAGATTCTAGAAGGAGCCAACTGATTTAGCCACGCTCGGGCCGAACCATCCAACATCAAAGACAAATGCTTCATGGCTATATTATCATTTCCTCCACCGATCCGCACTGCCACTCGGTAATCGTCTAGCCATGTTTCTGGCTTCGACTCACCAGTGAATTTGCTTACTCCAGCCGCCAACCTGAAGTTGGGGGGAATCTCAGCGGATCGAATGGCTCTGCTGAAACACTCGGGCCCAGAGACAACGGCACCACTTCCACTCGGATGATCTCTATCATAACCATCCCTGTGAACTCTGCTCTTGTCAATCCGATTCTGCACGAGGACAGACCTCGCGTCAAACCCAGGAACCCGCTCATTGCCGTACGGGCGCCGATCATCATAGTGCCGGGGCACATATGAACCACCCCGTGGAGGAGTAGGCACTCGACGGCGGTCATCACATTGATAACGAGGGGCAAACTGATCCCGCCCTTGATCTCGGTACTAATCTTCACGGTAACCTCCGCCCCTGCGACGCAGAGGTGACCCCGGGCTGTGAGCCGACTGAACTGTGTCTGCCCTGGGCGAATTACTATGTAACCTATTGCGCGACTGGGAAACAGCCGAATTCTGCTGTTGCGCTGCCCCAAACAATGCCCGGATCTGCTGCAAACCTCTGCCAGCCTCTGAACGTGATGGTTGAATGGAATCTGCAATCCTAGCAGCGACCGCAACATTCTGAACTTGAGTACGGAATACCTGGATGTTGTTCTGAGATCCACTCGGAAACAACTGTCGCTGACGTCGACCGGAAGCTTGTGGACGCTGGCGGGTATGCTCGTCGAGTGCCCTCTGCATCTCTTCGAGCCGAAGGCGCGTGGCCTCTAAGGCCTGGGCCTCGGCAGTCGCACCGACAATGGGCGTATGGAGAATATCCTCATCTCGGCGTTGCTGCTCATTCGACGGTCCTCCAACCTCGTGCCCGCCACGGCCGTAGCCAGGCGGGCTTTGATGTGAACCCGCCATAAGAACCTCAGCCGCTGGATCATAGCTCTCGCACTCGGAAGGAACGTCAGACTGATCCGACGCCGAGTCGAACACGCCGTGAAGTGATTCGGCGGGCTCGATAGCCGCAATCTGCGGAGATGACGCTTGGCGAGCCGCCGCATGCCTCACCCAACGCTAGAGCCGCGAGCGACCAGATCGCTTGCGGTGACGAACAGCGGGGAGAGCAAACGATGCCGGAGTCGACGGCTGCTGAAGAAGAACGCCGCAGGAGCTTGCACGAAAGTGCGTCGCCCCGCGGATCGGGAGCGCCTCAACGTCCAGAGGCGCTTCCTGAAGCCATGCCGAGTCGTCGGCGACGAAGGTGAGCGCACCGAGACGGATCTCGTGGCCCAGGAATAAACCGCCGCCGGAAACATGACGAAGAATAAAATTGCAAACTCGCCGGAAGTCGCTTAGACGCCTGCCCCACGGTGGGCACCAACTGTCGTGGGAACAAGCCTGACAGTAGAGGTTAGGGGTACGTAAGGAGAGGGCAGAGTCCTAGCTACGGCGAGATTGTACACACGGATGTATGAGTTCAGGCCCCTCTCGTGGAGGTAACAGCCCTACGTCTCAGTGCTCGGGAGCTTCTGTCGTGTGGAATGTGTGAGTTACAGGGGGTGCGAACCCTTGTGCCAGAGGGGAGGGGTGGCTTATATAGAGTGCGCTACCCCTCATCAATACCCAACAACCAAGGGTTCGATCGTGGTAATAAAGGTGAACGTTACTGATAACGTATGTAATAAATGCTACTTATGGCGACCAGTTGAACACCTGCCCGTTGGCCTCCCTGGAGTGGCTTCTGGTCTTCTGCGGTCGACTGACTTCTGGTTCTTCCGAGTGAAAGGCGGCTGTCGAATGGAGGGAGAAAACCTCCGAGTGGATTTTCCGCGAGTGACTCATGCGCCATGGTGATTTCAGTCGGAGTCTTCCTTGTAATCTTTAAGTTCTTCAATGTAGTGTCCTTAGGTAGGGTATGTAGGTCAGGCCTAAGACCCTACCTTAGGTACATATCCCCATCAGTGATTTCGTCCAAGATAAACCTGGGCATCCTCCCGCCGGGCTTGGTTCAGACAAGGCTTTGCAAACCCCGACCTCAAAAATCTTAAGCCCTGCTCGGCCCAAAACAAATAAACAATTCTTTTAAAATAAAAAAAATTATAACTCTCATGATATTTAAATCTATATTATAGCAATGTTTCTAATAAAATGATGATGTATGCCCTATTCGGGCCTATCTTTGAAGTTTTGGGCGAAAAGGTTGAGCCCGAGCCCGACCCGGATGTGGGGCTTTTGGGCCAGGCTATCCATGCCCGGCTCTATCGTAAAAGCCGCAAAGCTTTTAATGGGAGGATTGTTAGGGGCATGAAAGATATGAGTAGAGTCCAATGGGTGGATACCGAGGCACAGAGAGAAGGTAAATCACCGGTGCATCGCGGGAGAAAGTGCAGGCCGCGGAATAAGGGCATCTCCAAAGTCGGCCCGCAAATCGGACACCGCTTTCATCCGCAAACAAAGGGGACCAGTCCGCGGACACGGATGCGGTACCGACGATCCAAGACACTATATGTTCGTCGGTAAAGGACAATTTGAAATTCAAATACAAAAAATCCATAGCGCGTGCCGGATCACATCATAGGCCGATCACGACCAAAAAAAAGCAAGTATGCATAGTTTTTACATGGCCGATCACAAAAGAATATCAGTCCCTCAGCCTGTGCAAAAAATTGGATTTTTGCCCTATCGGACCGTTCATCCGAGCCTCCACGGTCAATCCTTCATCATCGTCGTTGCCGTGTAGGCCGCCTCCGCCCCTGCCTCGTTCCCCGTTGCCCCGATCTCCTGCTGCTCAACCCTCTCCATCTCATCCTTTTGTCGCTGCAACATCATTAAACTGGTGGCTTGCACGATCATTCTTGCGTTGTCATCCAATTCCGTCACCTTCAAGGTGAGCACCTTCACTTCCTCCGAAGCAGCTGCGCTCCCCACCTTCTTCTCCTCGAGCATGGCCTTCTTATCTTTGATCATGGCCCTCTTCTCTTCGAGCTTGAGCTTCGTCCCGGTCGATTTCATCAACAAGTCAAACCTCCCTGCTTTTTTACCTCCTTGATGTCGAAGCGTTTGATGTATTCCTCCATCTTTTTTGTCAAAATGTCTTCGAACCTCTCCGTCATCTCGGCCTCTATCATAGATTCGTAGTGTATATGGATCAAGGTTGGCAGTTGGCTGACACGATGTGCATGCATGCACCGGTGGTATGGTACAAAGCTCCATGCATGTTCGTGTCACGTAGATACCGAACCGTGCGCGTGTGCAACGTTCGGGGCTTGTCTCGTGAAGGAGTCCCTCTGTTCACGGTAGTTTGGCACCATGCCGTGCCGCCTGGTGTGGCTCCATGCGCGGGCAGAAAGGAGCGGCATGCGTCTGTGTCCAAACTTTTACTTCTCCCGTTGGGAAACCTACTGAGGTTGAAAGCATTTGTCCACCGCGACCACCTACACAAAGTACAATAGTGATCTGATCGGTTGGTCTCACGATTCCGTATATCTGCTGCCGTCATCGTCTCAGATCAACTCCAACGGGCTGACCCAAACAGACGACGGATTTGTCCGCTTTTTGTCCGTTTGGGTCGGCCGTCCGCGCGGCGTCCGCCCTCTCTAACATTTGGGTCGGCTGTGCGCCCAACGCGCGGACCCATATATGCCGGCGTGGCCGGCTGGCCGTCCTTTTTAACACATAGCACAAATTTTGCATTTGCTACACACATTTTTTGCATTAATTTCACAAAGCAAACATATAGTCGACAACAAAATAAATAGCATGGTTTCAACCAAATAAATAACATAGTTTTACAAGCAGAATAAAAATAAAATAGTCTCACATAGTTTTGCAAGCCAATCACACAAGCAGTCATCACCTCCCACATTTTCTTCGTGCTCCAAGTTTTTGCAGGATACCGAACGATGCCCCATCGAGATTGCAAAACACCAAAGGCACGCTCGACGTCATTCCTAGCACTCTCTTGCTCTTGGGCAAATCTTTTCCTCTTCTCTCCGACAGGATTGGGGATTGTCTTCACAATAGTGGTCCATTGAGGATAGATACCATCACCCAGGTAGTATCCTTTGTCGTAGTTGTGGCCGTTGATGGTAAAATTAACCGGTGGGCTGTTGCCTTTGGCAAGCCTAGCAAACACCGGCGAGCGCTGAAGCACGTTGATATCATTGTGCGATCCGGCCATGCCAAAGAAAGAGTGCCAGATCCAGAGATCTTCAGATGCCACTGCCTCAAGTATGACAGTGCATTTCCTGACATGGCCCTTATACTGCCCTTGCCAAGTAGTAGGGCAGTTCTTCCACTCCCAGTGCATGCAGTCTATGCTACCAAGCATCCCCGGAAAGCCCCTACTGGCATTCATCGCCAACAAACCGGCTGTATCTTCAGGAGTCGGCTCTCTCAAGTACTCAGGGACAAACACAACAATAACAGCCTTGCAAAACTTATACAGGGACTCTAGGCAAGTAGCCTCGCTCATACGGACGTACTCGTCAATGAGATCACCGGGCACTCCGTATGCAAGCATTCGAATGGCTGCAGTGCATTTCTGATAAGAGGAGAAGCCAATCTTTCCAACGACATCCTCTTTGCACTCGAAATAGTTATCGTAGCCGACCACTCCCTCTCTAATACGGTTGAAAAGATGCCTACTCATACGGAAACGGCGACGAAATTTCTGATGTTTGAACACTGGGTTCGTTGTGTCAAAGTAGTCTTTCCAAAGAAGGAAATGCCCGCTCTCTTGGTTGCGATCCAACGCCGGAAGGTGCCCCGGAATGGAGCCACAGAACAACGGCCGTTGGCTATTGATGTGGTGATGGACCAACACAGCAGCCAAGACCTCCTCCTCATCATCGGACGAGGAATCGTCGGAGTCACGAAGAAAATTATGAAAGAAGAACTCGTCGGCGGAGTCCATTTTTGTACCTTGGCAAATTGTCAACAGCTTGCGGGCGTCGACGAAGAAGCCGGCCGGCGAAAGGAGTCGCGCCGCCCTCGGACCAGCTAGCTGCCCTGGCGGCGTCAGACGAGTGTGCCTGCGTCCGACGAGCGTGCCGGTGTCAAGACGAAGGAACTGGCCGGGGGGCGGTGAGGCGGCTTCTTGGCCACGGCCTCGGCTGTGTCGGGGGAGTGGGGCCGGGAAGCTTTCGATTCCCCGGCGGCAAGACGGCGAGGACCGGGGCGACGTGGGAGGTGGCGACGTGGGAGGTGGCGGCGTTGCAGGACGGCACCGGCACCGGAAAAATGGGCGGCGACGTCGGTGACAAAGGAGGAGGGTTTGCTGTTGGAATGGGAGAGGATGGCCAATGTGCCACTGACCAGCGGGCCAGGGAGAGTAGGCGGGTGCGCGCGCGTCCGTCTCGTGTCGGCGCCGATGCAAATCCGGCTAAAAAATGGGCCTGGAATGGGTCGGCAGGCGGACGAAAAGCGGACGCGCGTCCGTTTGGGTTGGCGCATTGGGCCGACTTTTCTGTCCGCACCGACCCAAACGGACGCGCGCGGACGGAATGGGTCGCCGCGTTGGAGTTGCTCTCAGCGGGCGGACCAAGAATGATCTTGCTTTCTCAGGTTCAAAAAAAAGAATGATCTTTGCTTTCTTAACGGGAGGAGCTCCGAATCTGCACGTACAACCCATGACTGGCGCGCGGGCCACGGCTCCCCTCCCGGCTCCTGCGAACGAAACGAAAAGACAAGCCGGCTCATGCGAACTCGTACCGCAGCAAAACATGGACCCAACGCACTGACACCTGTGGTCCGCGGAACGCGACCAAGTTATTAACCGGCAAAGCCAAGGAAAGAAAGGGCGGGAACCGCAGCTGATCGCGCCATGGAGCCCGCATGCACTTTTGGGATCTCGCGCAGGCGCGCACGCACGGTCGGTTCACGTTGTTGCAATTGCAATCTTGGATTTTTGTTGTAGGTTCATAGTAGTATACATTATCTGTTTATGCAAAGCAGCTTATAATTTTTCACCGTGGTTACCATCTCAGCGTTTGTGGTTGATAGATTGGTGACACGCCCAATTTGATGCATCTCCCTCGAACGGAAAGTGTGCGTGCTGTGCTTGTCACGATCCATCTCATCAAAAGAGATATTCAGGATCAAACAACCAACAGACGCCTATCTCTGGCGGGACTGCGGAGCGCAGCAGGAGGGGCAGCCAGAGAAGGCTGTCCTTTGCCCTAACACATCCAGCAGGGGCCCTCTACCAAACTCATGTCTATCCCGTCCCGCATGTTGACTACCATCCAGCTTGCGAATCAGCTTGGGTCGTGGACCGGTCGTGCACAAATTTCGTGTTTTGACCCTTTTTGAGTACTTAAGCAGGATCTGACCCCATTTCTAAAAAAAATCGGGATCTGACCCTTTTGCTACCACCAAGATCCCCGGCGGTAGGGTTGAACAACCTACCGCCGCCGAGCCCGGCGGTAGGATGGTAACGGCCGTTAATGGCTGCTTGCGTGGCAAAGGGCTTACCGCCAGAGGGGATGGCGGTAGGTCCACACACCCTACCGTCATGGACCCCGGCGGTAGGGTCGCATGGTGGATAATGTTGTGGGGCCCACCCACCACCCACCCACTCCAATCATCTTCTTCCCCGAGCTCATCTCTCTTCCCTTCTTCTCCCCCCACCAAAGCACCCACTAGACCCCTCTCCATTGCTTGAGATTTGTCCAGTGGATCCGGGGCATTTGCATCACCCAAGGTACCTCTCCCACTCCCCCTTCATTTGTTTGGTTGAAATCACCTAATTTGCTTGGAATCAACTAGTTTTGCAAACCCTAGGTGCACCTCAAGTTCTTGCATTTATGGAGCATTTATGATGCATTTATGGTTTGCCTAACTATTTTGTGTCAATCCTTTTTGTTGGAAGCTAGATTTTGTGTAAGGGTTAGTGATTTAGTTAGAGAATGGTTAGGGTTAGGGTTTGGGTTAATGCTATGATTAAGATATATACTAATTGTTTGATTCATAGTATGCATAGTTTAGGTAGTTCATCCATATAAAATGGCCGGACAATGGATGACTCAATTTTTTTCCCATTGTTTTTAGATGGATAAACTAGTGAATGTGCATTATTTGGACAAGGCGGCTTTTATGAGTGGAAATGCCAATGAAGGGGAGGAGGCCATGGTTTTTGACACAAGCCCGAGCTATGATGATATTGTCGTGAGAGTGAGAAGCGTCCTCAATTGGATTAACCCAAGTGATGAGGTCAAGCTTATTGGGAGGTATGATGTGGGAGTGGGAGTAAAGTCCTGATTAAAGAGTATGCCCATCACCTCTCAATTGCATTGGAATGTTTATAAGGATAAAGTTGAGGAATCGCAAGACAAGTCACTTGAGTTATTTGCCACGAAGGTTGAAGTTCCTCGGCTACTACTTGATTTGAACCGGAATGTGTCATTCCCAATACATGATGGTGTCGTGGTGTATGACCACAATGCTTGTAGCCAACCACCAAGTAGCCAACCAAATGAAGAGGTCATCAATGTTGGAGATGATATTGATCATGGTGAAGATGAGGCCATTGCTCATGTTGATGAACATGCCATTGTTCTTGTTGATGAACATGCCATTGGTCATGTTGATGAAGATGCTATTGCTCAAGATGATGTGTATGCGGAACGAGAAGAGATTCATTACAATCCCGTTGGTGACTTGGATGCCATTGTGCATCAAGAATACATGGACCGTAACCTCCCTTATAGCCGTATGTGTAGGTATGAGTCGGATGCTGAGGGTCCGCCGGAAGAATTGGATGAGGATGGATTCACGGCGCAAGAAAATCAAGTCTACAAGAGGGTCAATGGCAAGGAAAGAGGCCCCTCTTTGTTTCGTGATCTTAGTCTTGCCGACAAGGCCGTTGTTGATGGAGGCATGAGGTTGTGTTTGGTCGAACCATCAACTTGCCCGAGGATGGGTGATCCAAGGCCACCGGGTGAGGACGAGAATGCTCATTTGAAGAAAGGGATCAAGTTTGGTTGTTTGCAAGAGTTCAAGATATGGTTGAGTGACTATGCCATTCGTAACCATAGGCCGTTCGTTGTTGGTCATTCCAACCAAAATGTGCGCTACACCATCAAATGTGACAAAGAAGGTTACCCTTCGAAGGTCCATGGAACAAAGATCAACGAAACCGGGCAATGGGAGTTGAAGGGTTGTGTGGCCACCCAAGAGTGCATACCGCCGGACAAAGCGGACCAAAGCAAGGGATACCATCAACTCACGTCCGAGTATCTAGGCTACAAATTGTTGAATGAGATATCCCACGATCCAACCGTGAAGGTGAAGTTTCTCATGAGTTCGGTCTTTGAACGATTCGGGTACGAGGTCAAGTATGGAAAGGTGTAGATGGCCAAGGCAAATGCTATAAGGATGTTGCATGGTGATTATGCCGCCGCGTACAATATTCTTCCGAGAATGTTGGGAGCCATTGCTCATCGGAACCCGGGCATGCGGCATAGGGTCGAGTCAATTGAGGGAGTGTTTCATCAAGCGTTTTGGAGCTTTGGGCAATGCATCGAGGCATTTAGGCATTGCCGCCCCGTCTTGTCAATTGATGGCACGTTCTTGACCGGCAAGTACAAGGGCACGTTGATGGTCGCAATGGCCCACTCGTCCAATGACAACGTGTTGCCGGTGGTATTTGCGTTGGTGCCTTCCGAGCACGATGACAATTGGGAGTGGTTTATGGATCATGTGAGGACGAAGCTGATTGGCCCAAAAAGAGAGGTGTGCATCATATCGGATCGCCATCATGGGATTCTCAAAGCAATAGAAGTTGACATTCCAGGCTATCCAAACTTCGAACACCGTTGGTGCATGAGGCATTTCGTGGCAAACTTTTACCGGGCATGCAAGAGTAAGGAGTTTTGCAAGGATCTTACCCATGTTTGTGTGGCATTCAACTCACGCGTATGATGTACCGCCGGTATGATGTACCGCCGGTATGTTGTGCAAGTTCAAAGAGTATTTCCAAAGTTTCTTGAACCTATATTACTAATAACCGAGTTTGTTTTATATGTAGTCGCCGCCTCCACTTTGCAAGTACTTCACATGGATAGATGAAGATGTGCCAGAAGATGTTCAAAAGGATCAATATCAAGATTGTCTTAGGAGGCAACAGTTGTTTGAAGAAGCATTTCAGAGAGGCTTGGATGAAGAGCGTCGTCAAAAGGAGAGGATGGGGCGAAAGAAGCGTGAGGAGGAGAGGGCACGAAAAGAGAAGGTCGCTCATGAAGAGGAGAGGGCAAGAAAGCTTGCAAGGGCTCGTGAAGCCCAAGAGGAGGATGAGGCGCGCGACAAGAAAGGAAAATGGCCTCGTCTGACCCAATAAGGCTCTATCGTGCAAGATGGCATGAACTATGTCTTCGAGTCGAGAACTTGTCATGAACTATGTTTGAATTGAAAACTTGTCACGGATTATGTCGTCGAGTCGATAACTTGTCACTAACTATGTCATCTTTGAATTGAAAACGTTTCACGAACTCATGCCCTTGCCTTAATTTTTTCATGCCTATGTTGTGCTGTGTGTATATGTTCTTGAGACAGAGGAAAACAGAAAAGAAAAACAGAGGAAACTCTGTTTCCACACCTACCGCCTGGGTCCCTCGCGGTAGGCTAGGCTCCGTCCAGCGAAACTCTCTGTTACGAAAATAAGTTAATTTGAAGCGGTAGGGTATCTAACCCTACCGCCAGGGCCTTCGGCGGTAGGGTAGGCTACATCCCAACGAAACTCTCTGTTACGAAAACAAATAGATTTCCATTGGTAGGGTTATATACCCTACCGCCAGGGCCTCCGGCGGTAGGGTATGCTACTTCCAGCGAAACTCTCTGTTACGAAAACCAATAGATTTCCAGCGGTAGGGTCATATACCCTACCGCCAGGGCCTCCGGCGGTAGGGTATGCTACATCCCAGCGAAACTCTCTATTACGGTAACCTACCGCCAAGGCCTCCGGCGGTAGGGTAGAAGTTTTCCTTTTTTCATCCTTTAGCATACATGCCCATTAAATCATTACATCAAACAGACTCCGAGATGTTCAAATACCACGGAAATGCATAAATAACATCACAACAGAAAGTTCATTACATCAAGTTCCATCTACCAAATGACTTAGAGCATTGGTTCAAATGACAAGTGTTCTACCAGGAAAGGAGCCTGCTACTTCTCGAGCATGCGTTGGTTTTACCTTGAAGAGGAAAGGGTGATGCAGCAAAGTAGATAAGTATTTCCCTCAGTTGTTGAGAACCTAGGTATCAATCCAGTAGGAGATACAAGCAAGTCCCTAATAGGTGTACCTACACAAATAATCAAACACTTGCACCCAACGCAATAAAGGGGTTGTCAATCCCTTCACGGTTACTTGCAAGGATGAGATCTGATAGAGATAGATAGATATGATTGCTTGAAAGTAAAGTAAAACAAAAGTAAAAAGATTGCAGCAAGATATTTTTGGTATTTTTGGTTTTAGATCTGAAAGTATAATATGGAAAATAGACCCGGGGGCCATAGGTTTCACTAGAGGCTTCTCTCATGAAGGCAAATAATACGGTGGGTGAACAAATTACTGTCGAGCAATTGATAGAAAAGCGAATAATTATGAAGATATCCAAGGCAATGATTATGCATATAGGCATCACGTCCGTGTCAAGTAGACCGAAACGATTCTGCATCTACTACTATTACTCCACACATCGACCGACTCCTGCCTGCATCTAGATTATTAAGTTCATGAAGAACAGAGTAACGCATTAGGTAAGATGACATGATGTAGAGGGATAAACTCAAGCAATATGATGAAAACCCCATCTTTTTATCCTCGATGGCAACAATACAATACGTTCCTCGCTACCCCTACTTTGGCACTGGGTGAGGACACCGCAAGATTGAACCGAAAACTAAGCACTTCTCCCATTGCAAGAATTACCAATCTAGTTGGCCAAACCAAACCAATAACTCGAAGAGACTTGCAAAGATATGAAATCATGCATATAAGAATTCAGAGAAGATTCAAATAATATTCATAGATAATCTGAACATAAACCCACAATTCATCGGATGTCGACAAACACACCGCAAAAGAGTATTACATCGGATAGATCTCCATGAAGATCATGAAGAACATGGTATTGGAGAACAAAGAGAGAGAAGAAGCCATCTAGCTACTAGCTATGGACCCGAAGGTCTGTGGTGAACTACTCATGCATCATCGGAGAGGCAATGGAGTTGATGTAGATGCCCTCCGTGATCGATTCCCCCTCCGACAGATTACCGGAAAAGGCTCCAAGATTGGATCTCACGGGAACAGAGGCTTCCGGAGGCGGAAAAGTATTTTCGTGGCTCTTTTTTGGTATCCAGGGAATATTTGTGAATTTATAGGCCAAAGAATAGGGTTAGGGGGGCTGTCGTGGGGCCACAAGCCAGGGGGCGTCCCCCCTAGGGCGCGCCCCTATGGCTTGTCGCCACACGGCGGCTCCTCTGCCTTCATCTCCAAGTCTTCTGGGTTGCTTCTGGTCCAATAAAAATTATTCCGAAGATTTTATTCCGTTTGGATTCCGTTTAATATTCCTTATCTACAATACTCAAAAACAAGGAAAAAACAGAAACTGGCACTAGGCTCTAGATTAATAGGTTAGTCCCAAAAATAATATAAAATAGCATATTAATGCATATAAAACATCCAAAACAGATAATATAATAGCATGGAACAATCAAAAATTATAGATACGTTGGAGACGTATCAACCATCCCCAAGCTTAATTCCTGCTCGTCCTCGAGTAGGTAAATGATAAAAACAGAATTTTTGATGTGGAATTCTACCTAACATATTTATCCATGTAATATTATTTATTGTGGCATGAATATTCAGATCCGTAAGATTCAAAACAAAAGTCTAATATTGACATAAAAACAGTAATACTTCGAGCACACTAACAAGGCAATTGCGTCCTTTCAAAATAACATGGCCTTAGAAAGTTATCCCTACAAAATCATATGGTCTGGCTATGCTCCATCTTCCCCACACAAAGTATCTAAATCATGCACAACCCCTATGAACAAGCCAAGCAATTATTTCACACTTTTAATGTTCTCAAACCTTTTCAACTCTCACGCAATACCTGAGTGTGAGCCATGGATATAGCACTATAGGTGGAATAGAATATGGTGGAGGTTGCAAGGGAAAAGGAGAAGATAGTCTCACATCAACTAGGCGTATCAACGGGCTATGGAGATGCCCATCAATAGATATCAATGTGAGTGAGTAGGGATTGCCATGCAACAAATGCACTAGAGCTATAAGTGTATGAAAGCTCAAAAAGAAAACTAAGTGGTTGTGCATATGATGAAAAATTCCACTTAGCTATATGAAAGTGACAAAACAAGAGACTCTCTATTATGAAGATCATGGTGCTACTTTGAAGCACAAGTGTGAAAAAAGATAGTAGCAAGTGTCCCTTCTCTCTTTCTCTCATTCATTTTTTTATTTTGGTGGGCATCTTTGGCCTCTTTTTTTTATTTGGGCTTCGCTGGCCTCTTTTATTATTTGTAAAGTCCGGAGACTCATCCCAACTTGTGAGGGATTCATAGCTTCCATCATCCTTTCTCTCATGGGACAATGCTCTAATAATGAAAATCATCACACTTTTATTTACTTACAACTCAAAAGGAAAATTACAACTCGATACCTATGACAAAATATGACTCTATATGCAATATGAAAGTGATGGTGCATGTCATGAAAAACGAAACGGTGGAAGTTGTTGGTGAACGTTGCATGGGAAACAAAAATTTTCCTACGCACACATAAGATCTATCCATGGTGATGAGCATCTACGAGAGGGAGAGTGAATCTACATACCCTTGTAGATCGCTAAGCGGAAGCGTTAATAAACGCGGTTGATGTAGTCGAACGTCTTCGCGATCCAAATCGCCGAGCGTCCCGCGATCCAATCACGATCCTACCGATCTAGTGCCGAACGGACGGCACCTCCGCGTTCAACACACGTACGGCTTGATGACGCCTTCACCTCCTCGATCCAGCGAGCGATGATGAAGTAGTGGTTGAGTTCCAGCAGCACGACGGCGTGGTGATGGTGGTGAGAAACAATCTCTGTAGGGCTTCGCCAAGCGCTACGGAGATTATGACGGAGGAACTAGAGGGCTAGGGTTGCCGGCACACGGCTTGGGAAATCCTGATGTGTCCCGTATGCTAGCCCTGCCCCTCTATTTATATGTTGAGCCTTGGGGTCTAAACTTGGAGTAAAAGCCTCCTCCAGGTCGGTTTTGCCCGCACAAGGTCGGTTTGGCCCGCAGGGAAAGAGTCCAACTCGGATCCCTGCCGAACCGTGCACAGCCGCGCACAAGCGGTAGTACCGCTTCACACAAGCGGTAGTACCGCTTGGGCGGTAGTACCGCTTCACACAAGCGGTAGTACCGCTCGGGCGGTAGTACCGCTTCACCAAGAGGTAGTACCGCTTACGCGGCAGCAAAACTACTTTTGCACTTTCCAATACCTTGTGGGCTTTATCCCTTTGGCTCATATAAAGTGTTGCTGCACCCGAACACTTCGGTAAACATCCGGAACCCCTTCCGGTGAACTTCGGAACTCTTCCGGAGATCAAAACACTATTATCACATATATCAATCTTTACCTCCGGACTCTTCCGGAGATCCTCGTCATGTCCGGGATCTTATCCGGGACTCCGAACAACTTTCGGTCACCAACATAATAACTCAATTATACTAATCGTCACCAAACGTTAAGTGTGTAGACCCTGCGGGTTCGAGAACTATGTAGACATGACCGAGACACCTCTACGGCCAATAACCAATAGCGGGACCTGGATGCCCATATTGGCTCCTACATATTCTACGAAGATCTTTATCGGTCGAACCTCTATGTCAAGGATTCAGTTAATCCCGTATGCTGTTCCCTTTGTTCTTCGGTATGTTACTTGCCCGAGATTCGATCGTCGGTATCACTATACCTAGTTCAATCTCGTTACCGGCAAGTCTCTTTACTCGTTCCGTAATACAAGATCTCGTGGCTAACACTTTAGTCACATTGCTTGCAAGGCTCATTGTGATGTTGTATTACCGAGTGGGCCCTGAGATACCTCTCCGTCATACGGAGTAACAAATCCCAGTCTTGATCCATGCCAACCCAACAGACACCCTCGGAGATACCTGTAGAGCACCTTTATAGTCACCCAGTTACGTTGCGACGTTTGATACACACAAGGTATTCCTCCGGTGTTAGTGAATTGCATGATCTCATGGTCAAAGGAACAGATACTTGACATGCAGAAAACAATAGCAATAAACTGACACGATCAAATGCTACGTTTACAGTTTGGGTCTTGTCCATCACATCATTCTCCTAATGATGTGATCCCGTTATCAAATGACATCTCATGTCCATGGCTAGGAAACCTTAACCATCTTTGATCAACAAGCTAGTCAACTAGAGGCTTACTAGGGACACAGTGTTGTCTATGTACCCACACATGTATTTGAGTTTCCAATCAATACAATTATAGCATGGATAATAAACGATTATCATGAACAAGGAAATATAATAATAACCAATTTATTATTGCCTCTAGGGCATATTTCCAACAGTCTCCCACTTGCACTAGAGTCAATAATCTAGTTCACATCACTATGTGATTTACATTGTAATGAATCGAACACCCATGCAGTTCTGGTGTTGTTCATGTTTAGCCCTTGGAAGAGGTTTAGTCATCGGATCTGCAACATTTAGATCCGTGTGTACTTTGCAAATATTTATGTCGTCCTCCTTGATGTAATCGCGGATGGAATTGAAACGTCGCTTTATGTGTCTGGTCCTCTTGTGAAATCTTGGTTCCTTGGCTAGAGCAATGGCACCAGTATTATCACAAAACAGAGTCATTGGGTTAAGTGCACTAGGCACTACTCCAAGATCTGTCATGAACTCCTTCATCCAGACACCTTCCTTCGCCGCCTCCGAGGCAGCGATGTACTCCGCTTCGCATGTAGAATCTGCTACCACGCTTTGCTTGGAACTGCACCAGCTAACCGCACCCCCATTAAGAATAAATACGTATCCGGTTTGCGACTTAGAGTCATCCGGATCAGTGTCAAAGCTTGCATCGACGTAACCCTTTACGACGAGCTCTTGATCACCTCCATAAACGAGAAACATGTCCTTAGTCCTTTTCAGGTACTTCAGGATATTCTTGACCGCCGTCCAGTGTTCCATTCCTGGATCACTTTGAAACCTTCCGACCATACTTATGGCAAGGCTGACATCGGGTCTTGTGCACAGCATTGCATACATGATAGAGCCTATGGCCGAAGCATAGGGGATGACACTCATCTTTTCTCTATCTTCTGCAGTCACTGGGCATTGAGTCTTACTCAACTTCACACCTTGCAAAACAGGCAAGAACCCCTTCTTGGACTGATCCATTTTGAACTTCTTCAAAATCTTATCAAGGTATGTGCTTTGTGAAAGTCCTATTAAGCGTCTTGATCTATCTCTATAGATCTTGATGCCTAATATGAAAGCAGCTTCTCCTAGGTCCTTCATTGAAAAACTCTTGTTCAAATATTCCTTTACGCTTTCCAGCATTTCTATATTGTTTCCAATCAGCAATATGTCATCCACATATAATATTAGAAACGCTATAGAGCTCCCACTCACTTTCTTGTAAATACAAGCTTCTCCGTAAACTTGTATAAACTCGAACGCTTTGATCACATCATCAAAACGAAGATTCCAACTCCGAGATGCTTGCACCAGTCCATAAATGGATCGCTGGAGTTTGCAAACTTTGTCAGCATTCTCTGGATCGACAAAACCTTCTGGTTGCATCATATACAACTCTTCCTTAAGGAAACCATTAAGGAACGCTGTTTTGACATCCATCTGCCAAATTTCATAATCGAAAAAGGCAGCTATTGCTAACATGATTCTGACGGACTTAAGCATCGCTACGGGTGAGAAGGTCTCATCGTAGTCAACTCCTTGAACTTGTGAAAAACCCTTTGCCACAAGTCGAGCTTTATAGACGGTGACATTACCGTCCGTGTCCGTCTTCCTCTTAAAGATCCATTTGTTCTGAATGGCCTTACGCCCTTCAGGTAATACTTCCAAAGTCCATACTTTGTTTTCATACATGGATCCCATCTCGGATTTCATGGCCTCTAACCACTTCTCGGAATCCGGGCCCATCATCGCTTCTCCATAGCTCGTAGGTTCATCGTTGTTTAACAACATGACCTCTAAGACAGGGTTGCCGTACCACTCAGGAGCAGTACGCGTCCTTGTCGACCTACGAGGTTCGATAGCAACTTGATCCAAAGCTTCATGATCATCATCATTAACTTCCTCTTCAGCTAATGTAGGCTCCACAGAAACAACTTTCTGCGCTGCGCTACTCTCAGGTTGAAGTAAAGGTTCAACAACCTCATCAAGTTCTATCTTCCTCCCACTCAATTCTTTCGAGAGAAACTCTTTCTCAAGAAATGTTCCGTTTTTAGCGACAAACACTTTGCCTTCGGATCTGAGGTAGAAGGTATACCCAACTGTCTCTTTTGGGTATCCTATGAAGACGCATTTCTCCGCTTTGGGTTCCAGCTTTTCAGGCTGAAGCTTTTTGACATAAGCATCACATCCCCAAACTTTAAGAAACGACAGCTTTGGCTTCTTGCCAAACCAAAGTTCATATGGCGTCGTCTCAACGGATTTCGATGGTGCCCTATTTAAAGTGAATGCAGCTGTCTCTAATGCATAACCCCAAAACGATAGTGGCAAATCGGCAAGAGACATCATAGATCGCACCATATCTAATAAGGTTCGATTACGACGTTCGGACACACCATTACGCTGTGGTGTTCCAGGCGGTGTCAATTGTGAAACAATTCCATACTGTCTTAAGTGACTGCCAAACTCATAACTCAGATATTCTCCTCCTCGATCAGATCGTAGGAATTTAATCTTCTTGTTACGATGATTCTCAACTTCACTCTGAAATTGTTTGAACTTTTCAAATGTTTCAGACTTGTGTTTCATTAAGTAAATATACCCATATCTACTTAAGTCATCAGTGAAGGTGAGAAAGTAACGATAACCACCGCGCGCCTCAATACTCATTGGACCGCACACATCAGTATGTATGATTTCCAATAAGTCACTTGCCCGTTCCATTATTCCAGAGAACGGCGTTTTAGTCATCTTGCCCATGAGGCATGGCTCACATGTGTCAAGTGATTCAAAATCAAGTGACTCCAAAAGTCCATCAGCATGGAGCTTCCTCATGCGTTTTACGCCAATATGACCTAAACGGCAGTGCCACAAGAAAGTGGTATTATCATTATCAATTCTACATCTTTTGGCATCAATGTTATGAACATGTGTATTATTACTATCGAGATTCAATAAGAATAAACCCCTCACATTGGGTGCATGACCATAAAAGATATTACTCATATAAATAGAACAACCATTATTCTCTGATTTAAATGAGTAACCGTCTCGCAATAAACAAGATCCAGATATAATGTTCATGCTTAACGCAGGCACCAAATAACACTTATTTAGGTTCATCACTAATCCCGACGGTAATCGAAGAGCGAGCGTGCCGACGGCGATCACATCAACCTTGGAACCATTTCCCACGCGCATCGTCACTTCGTCCTTTGCCAGCCTCCGTCTATTCCGCAGTTCCTGTTTTGAGTTGCAAATATGAGCAACCGCACCGGTATCAAATACCCAGGCACTACAACGAGAGTTGGTAAGGTACACATCAATAACATGTATATCATATATACCTTGTTTGTTGTTGGCCGCCTTCTTGTCAGCCAAATACTTGGGGCAATTCCGCTTCCAGTGTCCAGTTCCCTTGCAATGAAAACACACAGTTTCTGGTTTGGGTCCAGCCTTGGGTTTCTTCACGAGAGGAGCAACTGCTTTGCCACTCTTCTTGGAGTTACCCTTCTTACCCTTGCCATTTTTCTTGAAACTAGTGGTTTTATTGACCATCAACACTTGATGCTCCTTCTGAATTTCAGACTCAGCGGCTTTCAGCATCGCAAACAGCTCGGCGACTGACTTGTTCATCCCGTGCATGTTATAGTTCAACACGAAGCTCTTGTAGCTAGGTGGCAATGATTGAAGAACTCTGTCAGTGATAGCCTCTGGCGGAAGGGGCATCCCTAACTCAGCCAGACGGGTGGAGTACCCAGACATTCTGAGCACGTGATCACTGATAGACCCGTTCTCCTCCATCTTGCAAGCATAGAACTTATCGGAGATCTCATATCTCTCGATCCGGGCATTCTTCTGAAAGATAAACTTCAACTCCTGGAACATCTCATATGCTCCATGACGTTCAAAACGTCTTTGAAGTCCCGGTTCTAAGCCATACAACATTGCACATTGAACTATTGAGTAATCATCAGAACGAGCCTGCCAGGCGTTCACAACGTCTAGAGACTCAACTGGAGCGGGTGGATCACCAAGCGGTGCATCAAGGACATAAGCCTTCTGGGAAGCCGTAAGGATAATCCTTAGATTACGGGCCCAGTCCACAAAGTTACTTCCATCATCTTTCAACTTAGCTTTCTCTAGGAACGCATTAAAATTCAGGGGTGCTACTGCGCGAGCCATGATCTACAACATAAATATAGCAAAGACAACTTAGACTATTGTTCTTAGATAATGAGTTTAGTTAATCATATTTAAAAAAACTCCCACTCAAATTGACATCCCTCCGATCATTCGAGTGTAACATGATCCAAATCCACCAACTCAAGTCCGATCATCACGTGAGTTGAGGTGGTTTCAATGGTGAACATCTTCATGTTGATCATATCTACTATATGACTCATGTTCGACCTTTCGGTCTCTTGTGTTCCGAGGCCATGTCTGTACATGCTAGGCTCGTCAAGTTTAACCCGAGTGTTCCGCACGTGTAACATGGCTTACACCCGTTGTATGCGAACGTAGAGTCTATCACACCCGATCATCACGGCGTGTCTCGAAACGACGAACTTTCGCAACGGTGCACACTTGGGGAGAACACAATTTATCTTGAAATTTAAGTGAGGGATCACCTTATAATGCTACCGTCGTCCTAAGCAAAATAAGATGCATAAAAGGATTAACATCACATGCAAATCATAAGTGACATGATATGGCCATGAACTTGTGCTTTTGATCTCCATCTCCAAAGCACCGGCATGATCTCCATCGTCACCGGCATGACACCATGATCTCCATCAACGTGTCGCCATAAGGTTGTCGCGCTGACTGTTGCTTCCACGACTATAGCTAACGTTTAGCGATAAAGTAAAGCATTACATAGCGCTTAATGATTGACACGCAGGTCATACAATAATTAAAGACAACTCTATGGCTCCTGCCAGTTGCCGTACTCATCGACATGCAAGTCGTGATATTCTATACAAAACATGATCATCTCATACATCACATATATCTCATCATGTAATTGGCCATATCATATCACATCATACCCTGCAAAAACAAGTTAGACGTCCTCTAATTGTTGTTGCAAATTTTACGTGGCTGCTACGGGTTTGCAAGAACCGTTCTTACCTACGCAAAACCACAACGTGGTGTAGTGATTGCTTTTTGATCTTCTAAAAGAACCCTCTTCATTGAAATCGATTCAACTAAAGTGAGAGAGACAGACACCCGCTAGCCATCTTTATGCAACGAAGTTACATGTTAGTTGAAGGAACCTGTCTCGCGTAAGTGTACGCGTAATGTCGGTCCGGGCCGCTTCATCTCACAGTACCGCCGAATCAAATATCAACTAGTAACGGCAAGCAATATGTATACACCCACGCCCACAACTCGTTTGTGTTCTACTCGAGATCTCATCTACGCATAGACCTAGCTCATGATGCCACTGTTGGTGAACGTTGCATGGGAAACAAAAATTTTCCTACGCACACATAAGATCTATCCATGGTGATGAGCATCTACGAGAGGGAGAGTGAATCTACATACCCTTGTAGATCGCTAAGCGGAAGCGTTAATAAACGCGGTTGATGTAGTCGAACGTCTTCGCGATCCAAATCGCCGAGCGTCCCGCGATCCAATCACGATCCTACCGATCTAGTGCCGAACGGACGGCACCTCCGCGTTCAACACACGTACGGCTTGATGACGCCTTCACCTCCTCGATCCAGCGAGCGATGATGAAGTAGTGGTTGAGTTCCAGCAGCACGACGGCGTGGTGATGGTGGTGAGAAACAATCTCTGCAGGGCTTCGCCAAGCGCTACGGAGATTATGACGGAGGAACTAGAGGGCTAGGGTTGCCGGCACACGGCTTGGGAAATCCTGATGTGTCCCGTGTGCTAGCCCTGCCCCTCTATTTATATGTTGAGCCTTGGGGTCTAAACTTGGAGTAAAAGCCTCCTCCAGGTCGGTTTTGCCCGCACAAGGTCGGTTTGGCCCGCAGGGAAAGAGTCCAACTCGGATCCCTGCCGAACCGTGCACAGCCGCGCACAAGCGGTAGTACCGCTTCACACAAGCGGTAGTACCGCTTGGGCGGTAGTACCGCTTCACACAAGCGGTAGTACCGCTCGGGCGGTAGTACCGCTTCACCAAGCGGTAGTACCGCTTACGCGGCAGCAAAACTACTTTTGCACTTTCCAATACCTTGTGGGCTTTATCCCTTTGGCTCATATAAAGTGTTGCTGCACCCGAACACTTCGGTAAACATCCGGAACCCCTTCCGGTGAACTTCGGAACTCTTCCGGAGATCAAAACACTATTATCACATATATCAATCTTTACCTCCGGACTCTTCCGGAGATCCTCGTCATGTCCGGGATCTTATCCGGGACTCCGAACAACTTTCGGTCACCAACATAATAACTCAATTATACTAATCGTCACCAAACGTTAAGTGTGTAGACCCTGCGGGTTCGAGAACTATGTAGACATGACCGAGACACCTCTACGGCCAATAACCAATAGCGGGACCTGGATGCCCATATTGGCTCCTACATATTCTACGAAGATCTTTATCGGTCGAACCTCTATGTCAAGGATTCAGTTAATCCCGTATGCTGTTCCCTTTGTTCTTCGGTATGTTACTTGCCCGAGATTCGATCGTCGGTATCACTATACCTAGTTCAATCTCGTTACCGGCAAGTCTCTTTACTCGTTCCGTAATACAAGATCTCGTGGCTAACACTTTAGTCACATTGCTTGCAAGGCTCATTGTGATGTTGTATTACCGAGTGGGCCCTGAGATACCTCTCCGTCATACGGAGTAACAAATCCCAGTCTTGATCCATGCCAACCCAACAGACACCCTCGGAGATACCTGTAGAGCACCTTTATAGTCACCCAGTTACGTTGCGACGTTTGATACACACAAGGTATTCCTCCGGTGTTAGTGAATTGCATGATCTCATGGTCAAAGGAACAGATACTTGACATGCAGAAAACAATAGCAATAAACTGACACGATCAAATGCTACGTTTACAGTTTGGGTCTTGTCCATCACATCATTCTCCTAATGATGTGATCCCGTTATCAAATGACATCTCATGTCCATGGCTAGGAAACCTTAACCATCTTTGATCAACAAGCTAGTCAACTAGAGGCTTACTAGGGACACAGTGTTGTCTATGTACCCACACATGTATTTGAGTTTCCAATCAATACAATTATAGCATGGATAATAAACGATTATCATGAACAAGGAAATATAATAATAACCAATTTATTATTGCCTCTAGGGCATATTTCCAACAGAAGTTGCATGGCAATATATCTCGGAATGGCTATGGAAATGCCATAATAGGTAGGTATGGTGGCTGTTTTGAGGAAAATATATGGTGGCTGTTTTGAGGAAGGTAGGTTTGATGCACCGGCGAAAGTTGCGTGGTACTAGAGAGGCTAGCAATGGTGGAAGGGTGAGAGTGCGTATAATCCATGGACTCAACATTAGTCATAAAGAACTCACATACTTATTGCAAAAGTCTATTAGTTATGAAACAAAGGATTAGACGCATGCTCCTAGGGGAGAGGTTGGTAGGAGTTAACCATCGCGTGCTCCCGACCCTCACACAAAGGTTGACAATCATTAAACAAATCATGCTCCGACTTCGTTACATAACGGTTCACCATACGTGCATGCTACGGGAATCACAAACTTCAACACAAGTATTCTTACAATTCACAACTACTCACTAGCATGACTCTCATATTACCATCTTCATTATCTCAAAACTATATGCAAGGAATCAAACTTCTCATAGTATCCAATGCACTTACTATGAAAGTTTTTATTATATCCCTCTTGGATGCCCATTATATTAGGACTAAATTCATAACCTAAACAAATTACCATGCTGTTTTAAAGACTCTCATAATAATATAAGTGAGGTACGTGAGTTCAATAATTTCTATAAAATAAAACACCACCGTGCTCTAAAAATATATAAGTGAAGTACTAGAGCAACATTGCCTAGCTCCAAAGATATAAGTGAAGCACATAGAGTATTCTAATAAATTCACGATTCAGCGTGTCTCTCTCAAAAATATGTGTGCAGCAAGGATGATTGTGGCAAACTAACAAGCAAAGACTCATATCATACAAGACGCTCCAAGCAAAACACATATCATGTGGTGAATAAAAATATAGCCTCAAGTAAATTTACCGATGGATTGAAGACGAAAGAGGTGATGCCTTCTGGGGCATCCCCAAGCTTAGGCTTTTTGGTATCCTTGAATATGGCTTGGGGTGCCTTGGGCATCCCCAAGCTTAGGCTCTTGCCACTCCTTATTCCATAGTCCATCAAATCTTTACCCAAAACTTGAAAACTTCACAACACAAAACTCAACAGAAAACTCATGAGATCCGTTAGTATAAGAAAAATAAATTACCACTTTTAGGTACTGTTGTGAACTCATTCTTTATTTATATTGGTGTAATATCTACTGTATTCTAACTTCTCCATGGTTCATACCCCCCGATACAACCCATAGATTCATCAAAATAAGCAAACAACACATAGAAAACAGAATATGTCTAAAACAGAACAGTCTGTAGCAATCTATATACTTCGAATACTTCTGTAACTCAAAAAATTCTGAAAAATTAGAAAAATCAGGGAAATTTGTATATCAATCTTGTGTAAAAATTTCAGATCACAAGCACGTTCCAGTGAATTTACAAAATTCCTGGACTGAGAGCAAAAGTTTCTGTTTTTCAGCAAAATCAAATTGCAAACACCGTAGACCATCCCAAAGGTCTTACTTGGATCAAACACTAATTTAAACAATAAAACACAATTATTACAGAAGTAATAATGTGCAAAACACACAAAAATAGAAACAAAAACAAGAACATAAAAATAAAATTGGGTTGCCTCCCAACAAGCGCTATTGTTTGACGCCCCTAGCTAGGCATAACGCAATAGATCTAGGTATTGTCATCTTTGGTATGCAACTCCTCAATTGCACACTTATAAACCCTTGGAGATTCTTTGGTTTTATCAATAATCACACTCCTAGGTAAAAAATCAAGAAATTCACTTGTAGCAATTGGTTCCCTAACAATATTGATAAAGCTAGGGTGAACACTTATCATCTTAAGATCTTCATCCCCCTTTTTAGAGGATTCACCCTTATTTTTGGGAACATAAACAAACTTGGCAGTCTTAGAGGAAGGAAATTTTGGAGTGGTTTGAATAGAGGCAAAAGCGGAACCCAAGTTGGTAATAATGTCCCCTAGCTTTCTAATTCTAGAGGATTCTTGATCCAGTTTTTCATTAACTATGGGTTCTTTTTCCCTAAGGCTTTTTAAAGTAACTCCTACCTTAGATCCATATTGAGTGATATCATTATGAATCTTTTTATCCAAATTTATCATAGCATTATAAGAATCAAAGGTATTGCTTCCCAAGAAATTTCCTCCCGTAATGGTATCTAAAACATATCTATTCCAAGGAGAAACACCCACATAAAAATTGCGAAGGAGAATGGTAGTAGATTGCTTACGAGTAGATCTATTTTGAGCATTGCAAATTCTATACCAAGCATCTTTTAACTTCTCTACCTCCCTTTTCTTAAAATTAAGAACTTCACTCTCGGGAGTACTAGCGATAGTGGTAAGGCTAGCCATGAATTCAAGCAATCTAACACACAAGCAAACGAAAAGCAAACGAAAAGACGAACGGAAGAAGGGCGAATAAAAAGGCAAATCTTTTTGGAAAATCGTTTTAGAAGTGGGGGAGAGGAAAACGAGAGGCAAATGGCAACTAAAGTAAATGCAAGAGATGAGTTTGTGATGGGTACTTGCTAGGCTTGATGTAGATCTCCCCGGCAACGGCGCCAGAAATCCTTCTTGCTACTTCTTGAGCATGCGTTGGTTTCTCTTGAAGAGGAAAGGGTGATGCAGCAAAGTAGATAAGTATTTCCCTCAGTTGTTGAGAACCAAGGTATCAATCCAGTAGGAGATACAAGCAAGTCCCCAATAGGTGTACCTACACAAATAATCAAACACTTGCACCCAACGCAATAAAGGGGTTGTCAATCCCTTCACGGTTACTTGCAAGGATGAGATCTGATAGAGATAGATAGATATGATTGCTTGAAAGTAAGGTAAAACAAAAGTAAAAAGATTGCAGCAAGATATTTTTGGAATTTTTGGTTTTAGATCTGAAAGTATAATATGGAAAATAAACCCGGGGGCCATAGGTTTCACTAGAGGCTTCTCTCATGAAGGCAAATAATACGGTGGGTGAACAAATTACTGTCGAGCAATTGATAGAAAAGCGAATAATTATGAAGATATCCAAGGCAATGATTATGCATATAGGCATCACGTCTGTGTCAAGTAGACCGAAACGATTCTGCATCTACTACTATTACTCCACACATCGACCGACTCCTGCCTGCATCTAGAGTATTAAGTTCATGAAGAACAGAGTAACGCATTAGGTAAGATAACATGATGTAGAGGGATAAACTCAAGCAATATGATGAAAACCCCATCTTTTTATCCTCGATGGCAACAATACAATACGTGCCTCGCTACCCCTACTTTGGCACTGGGCGAGGACACCGCAAGATTGAACCCAAAACTAAGCACTTCTCCCATCGCAAGAATTACCAATCTAGTTGGCCAAACCAAACCAATAACTCGAAGAGACTTGCAAAGATATGAAATCATGCATATAAGAATTCAGAGAAGATTCAAATAATATTCATAGATAATCTGAACATAAACCCACAATTCATCGGATCTCGACAAACACACCGCAAAAGAGTATTACATCGGATAGATCTCCATGAAGATCATGAAGAACATGGTATTGAAGAACAAAGAGAGAGAAGGCGCCATCTAGCTACTAGCTATGGACCCGAAGGTCTGTGGTGAACTACTCACGCATCATTGGAGAGGCAATGGAGTTGATGTAGATGCCCTCCGTGATCGATTCCCCCTCCGGCAGATTACCGGAAAAGGCTCCAAGATTGGATCTCACGGGAACAGAGGCTTCCGGTGGCGGAAAAGTATTTTCGTGGCTCTTTTTTGGTATCCAGGGAATATTTGTGAATTTATAGGCCGAAGAATAGGGTTAGGGGGGCTGCCATGGGGCCACAAGCCACGGGGGGCGCCCCCCCCTAGGGCGCGCCCCTATGGCTTGTCGCCACACGGCGGCTCCTCTGCCTTCATCTCCAAGTCTTCTGGGTTGCTTCTGGTCCAAGAAAAATTATTCCGAAGATTTTATTCCGTTTGGACTCCGTTTAATATTCCTTATCTGCAATACTCCGTTTAAAATAGCATATTAATGCATATAAAACATCCAAAACATATAATATAATAGCATGGAACAATCAAAAATTATAGATACGTTGGAGACGTATCAGAGCCCCTAATAAGCCGAAAAGTAGGCCCTAATCGACTTAATACGTTCGACTTGTGCATCACGCTCTGGATTAGGCTTCGGTTGGTACTCGGCAGAACCCGCCAAATGTATCATCGAACCCTTTTCCTTGCGGAACCAGGCCCATCGAGCACGTTGGGTTGGATTCTCCGACACTCCTTGTTTGATTGCCTATCCAATGATCTGCCCGAGCTTTGCCATGTCCATCTCGGTGAATTCATCAATGCTTACTGAGAACGCTATCTCCATTGCCAAAGTCCATCTACACTCATCTTCCTTCTCCTGCAACTCCTCAACTATCTTCAATTTTTCTATCTCGAGCTCTTCAGTGATGACACAGAATACATACTTGTTGAAATCATTCATAGCTGCGTCTGCCTCGTCACAACTCTTAATCCATTTTGAAGCTCCATCATCATCCTACGACGTCGTTCTCCTTCACACTTCTCATATGCTATCTGCACCGCCGGGGTCTTGTTTTCCATGCTACATCAAATGGAAGAAACCAAAACTTAAGCATAACACTAACCATAACGTTCACCCTAATCGTAACATTAAACCTAACCCTAACAAAACCCTAAATGCTAGTTCTTAGTACCCCAAACAATGCTAGTCAAACAATATGTTGTCAAAGCACAAACATTACCCTAAATGCATCATATACATTGATTTCACCACAACAAGATCATGAACTAGGGTTTGCAACAAAATGAGCAAAATACATGATTTCAACCAACAAAAATTAGGGGGAATGAGGGAGGTACCTTCGGTGATGAAAGTGCTCCGGATCCACCGTACAAAACTCAAGCAAATGAGTGAGATTTGAGAGGGCCTTGTGTGAGGAGAAGAGGGGAGAAGAGGCCTTCTGATCGAATGGTGAATGTGGGTGAATGAGTGGGTGGGGGAGCACAGCCCCCACCACTCACAACCTTATCCAGTACCCTACCGCCATGGAACCCGGCGGTAGGTTATGATACCCTACCGCCGCGGGCAACGACGGTAGGGGTACTTAGCCACGTCATCGGCCGTTACCGGCCAAACGGCCGTCTATGCCACCTACCGCCATGGGGTGCGGCGGTAGGCTGGCAAAATCTACCGCCATGGTTGAGGGCCGTAGCCAAAAGGGTCAGATCCCGAAAATTTTCAGATACGGGGTCAGATCCTGCTAAGGTATCCCAAAAGGGTCAAAACACGAAATTTAGCCACCGGTCGTGAGGGTACAACAGATGGATACCGAGACAAAGAAAGACAGGTAAACGACCAGTGCAGAGCGAGAGAAAGTGCAGGCCACAGGAGAAGGGTGCTCCTTTTGCGTTTTGGTTCCGCCGTGTGCGCGTGGTTGGTGGGCACCGGAGGGCGGAGAGGCCAAAATAACTTTCTTTTAATCTTTAGATTGACAAATAAGTGTGCCCCGCAACCATCCGCACCAGGTCTGGTCCGGACGTTCTACCATCGAACGCGACACTGCATCGGTGTGCTCGGCAGTCCGGACGCACGTTATCGCGTAAACTGGACACAGACGCCCGACTATCTTGGCCCACTCGAAAACCTTCATCCGTACCCACGCGCGTTTGCCGTTGTAGAGCGGCCGCTACGTATTGACGCCGGTTTACAGCGAACGTGATCTATCATTCGTGCCGACATTGATGCGACGCGCCGTCCTAAAGAGCCGCCCTCGCCACGTCCCTGGTGTCCGCATTCATTGAGTGCCTCATTCGTCCGTAGGTTGCCATTAAGCAGGCTCGCCGGCCGAGGGACCAACTCCGGCGCTGCGCATTGACGCACCCGGACGTGTGGCCTCACTTGAATCCACTAAAGGCGGCCACACCCGGCTAATTCCACATCACAACACTTCCGCTCCAAATCCTACTTCTTTGCTCCACATCCGCCATGACGGTGAATGGGAACGCTCTGTGGGATAGTTTTTCGTCGGAGATGAAGCACGAGGTGGCCGCTTTTGCAGCCGCTTGGCAGTCCCTCCGTGCCAGGTGTATCGAGCAAGGCATGCCGACAAACTCGCCCAAGGTCTCCGACGACAATCCCATGATGGATACGGCCATACCATGGTGCACACGCACAACAACGCCGCCATGACGGACGAGGAGCAGCCTGCGCCGACTCCCATGTCAACGTTCCGACAGACACATGAGGAGCAGAGGTACAACTTGTTCCTCCTTGAGCAACACCGGCTGGCAGAGGACCAGATCTATGACGAGCGCGCAAGCAAGGAGTCCGTGGCCCCCATGGCCGCGACGAAACTGAACTTCATTGCGGAGCTGTGGGCATGATGTCTACTATGCAACTTTATTCTTGTAGACTCTATTGGGCCTCCAAGCGCAAAATTTTATAGGTCAACATCAAATTTCCCTTGGGTAGATAACCTATGGTTAATCATTCGGTGGGAGGTGTAAGATGAAGATAGTCTCTCTCAAACAACCCTGCAATCAAATACAAGAGATCTCTTGTGTCCCCAACTCAACAAATACAATGATAAATTGTATAGGTGCACTAGTTCGACGAAGATATGGTGATACAAGTGTAGTATGGAGAGTAGATATAGGTTTTTGTAATCTCACATAATAAAAACAACAAGGTAACAAGTGACAAAAGTGCGCACAAACAGTATTGCAATGCTTAGAAATAAGGCCGGGGTTCATCCTTTCATCAGTGCAATCTCTCAACAATGCTAACATAAAAAATCATATAACAATCCCTGAAAGTGTGATAAATAATCACTCCAAAGTTCCTATCAGAGAAAGTAGGATGAAAACGTGTATCAACCTTTATGCCTAGATTACCCCAATATCACCACGAGAATCCGCAAGTGATCTCATTAGATTACCCCATTGTCACCATGGGTAATCGAAAGCAAAACATACATCAAGTGATCTCAAATCAAAAGTATTCAATCCAGCATATGGAACTTCAAAGAGCAAAACTCAATTCATCATGAAAAAGATAGAGAGTGAAGAACACCATATGATCAAACTATATTAACAAAGCTCATGGTACATCAAGATCGCGTCCTACCAAGATGACGAGAGAGAGAGAGAGAGAGAGAGAGAGAGAGAGATATCAAACATAGCTACTAGTACATACCCTCACCCTCGAGGTTGAACTACTCCCTCCTCGTCATGGAGGAAACGAGGATGATAAAGATGGCCTCCGATGATGACTTCCCACCTCCGGCAGGGTGCCAGAACAGGGCTCCATATTAGATCGCTTCGGAATAGAGGTTTTCGGCGGCGAAAAAGCTCATCTAAGTTAACTTTTGGGGGTTTCTGGATTTATTGGATTTTTCAGCGTTGGAATCATGCCAAAAGGAGTTACGATGTCCCCACAATGCAAGAGCGCCCTCCCTATCCCCAGGGCGCGCCCTGGTGCCTTGTGGCCACCACATTGGTCTTCAGGTCCTCCCACGAAGCTTTGGGGTCTCTTATGTTCTAGATAAAATCGTTAAAAAAATTTGTCGTGTTTGGACTTCGTTTGGTATGGATATCCTGAAAAACCAAAAAACAAGCACAAAACATCAACTGCCACTGGGCACTAGATTAATATGTTAGTCCATAAAGTAATATAGAAGTGCACCAAAACCATATAGAACTCATGTAAATATAGCATCAATACTTATAGATACGTTGGATACGTATCAGGGCGTTGTACGAGGGCTGCGTGTGCTCTATGCACCGCTCGAATGAAAGATCGCCACATGCGGACGCGGAGGAGGCAACACGTGTGCACGCGCTAGCGGCGAGGACGGGGACACTGACAGCTTCACGTCGTATGCACCGTCGTCCAAATTTCACAGGCACATGTGGCAGGTGGACAATGACGGGCCTCTACGGGCTTTTGAAGAAATCAGACACTTTCGATTGGACCACAGAGGCCACGGAGGCTTTCGAGGCCCTCAAGAGACAGTTGTCTGAGCCACCAATATTGGCAGCCCCTGTGAAAAAGGAACCTATGCTTTTGTACATTGCTGCAAACAACAAAGTTGTTAGTGCAGGTGTGGTGGTCGAAAGAAAATAGGAAGGCAATGAGCATCATGTTCAACGGTCCATCTACTATGTCGGTGAAGTTTTGATAGAGTCCAAGGAGCGTTACCCACACTAGCATAAATTGGTTTTGGTGTCTTCATGGCCAGTCGTAAGCTGAAGCACTATTTCCAAGAACACCCGTTCACCGTTGTTAGTTCTGCGCCCTTAGCAGATATGATTCACAACCGGGATGCAACGGGGCGAATTACCAAGTGGGCTATTGAGATGGGTGATTACCATATCAAGTATGTACCAAGAACCACCATCAGATAACAAGCTTTGGTGGACTTCATCAATGACTGGACAGAGTTGGAAGCCCCTCCAGATAAACCAAACACTAAGTATTGGCCTCTGCATTTTGACGGGTCTCGGCAATTGAAGAGCTAGGGGTTGGAGTTATCTTAATTTCCCCTCGAGGAGATAAGTTCTGTTATGTCTTGCGGATTTATTCACTTGCACTAACAATGCTGTAGAATACGAGACTTTGCTACATGGATTACGCATTGCCAATGAGATGAGCATCACGCGTATCTGTTGTCTTGGAGATTCTTACCTTGTATCTCAGCAAGTTTCAGGGACCTGGGATTCCAAAGACCTAGTTATGGCAACCTATCATTGTGCGGTTACGGCAATTGCCGGACACTTCCATGGTTATCAAGTAGACCACATTGATAGGCAGCTTAACCAGGCGGCAGATGCTTTGGCACGTCTCCGTTCTCAGAAGAAACCTGTCCCACCAAATGTTTTTTCTGGATGAGTTATACAACTCGTCCGTCAAATTAACCACTGAGGAGGACCTTGCTAATCCTGATTCTGGGACTGTGAAAGCACAACATGCTCCCTTGGTGGTTTTGATAATTCATGACAACATACATTGTCTCTTGGACTAATATTTTTACCTAGTGTATTTCAGACAAAAGTCCATAGAGGAAGAAGGGTTGGCAAAAGGATTGTGGAGATACCCCAAGATGCAAGGAAATGGATTGGCAAAGCTTCAAGCAAGAGGACTCTACATTTTACTTTGTGAGAAATCACTTTGAGTCCATAGGAAAGCCAATACTATAAAAAGGGGGTAAGGTACTGTTGGTCAACAAAATGCTCATACGTGCACAAGTGATAGTCACAAAAAACACTCACAAGCTCTTCCACAAAAGTCTGTCCAAAGTCAAATATCCAAAATCGGTGCAACCAACACTTTCCACTCGGTGCCACCAATTCCCAAACTCAGACAGACCCATGCCAAACCCTAGCACATCGGTGCAACCGATTCCACTTCGGTGCCACCGAGTTTGGGTTGCCAACTTTCTGTTACCTCGATTAATAAAATCGGTACCACCGAGTTTTCTGGATCGGCGTCACCGAGTTGCGCAATCTGACCGTTGGTCACCTAATCGGTACCACTGAGGATTATATATCGGTCTCACCGAGATTCAAAAGTTGTCACCTTTTGATCACTTTGGTACCACCGAGATTCACACATCGATGTCACCGAGTTGGTCACTTTAGGTGTAACGGTTGGATTTTTGGGGATGCCTATATATACCCCTTCACCACCACCCACTCGAAAGAGAAGCACTCAGAACTATTCCATACTTGCCCGATCCAATTTTCTGAGAGAGAGCCACCTACTCATGTGTTGAGATCAAGCTATTCCACTCCATCCATATGAATCTTGATCTCTAGCCTCCCCAAGTTGCTTTCCACAAAATCAATCTCTTCCACCATAGCCAAATCTATGAGAGAGTGATTGTGTGTTGAGGAGTCTATCATCTTGAAGCACAAGAGCAAGGAGTTCATCGACATTGCCGAGCCTATTACCTTTTGGAGGGTGGTGCCTCCTAGATTGGTTAGGTGTCGCTTGGGAGCCTCCTACTTTGTGTTGTGGAGTTGAACCAAGAAGTTTGTAAGGGCAAGGAGATCGCCTACTTCGTGGAGATATACCCATAGTGAGGCGAGTTCTTCATGGACGGAAGCCGTTATGGAATAGTCAAGGTTGCTACTTCGTGGACCCTTATGGGTGGAGCCCTCCGTGGACTCTCGCGACCGTTACCCTTCGTGGGTTGAAGACTCCATAAACGTGGACGTACGATAGCACCACCTATCAGAACCACGGGAAAAATCTTCGTGTTCCTCATGCGTTTGATCTTCCTATCTCAACTCTTTACTTCATGTGCAATGTCTTTACTTTCCGCTGCTATGCTTGTTGACGTGCATGTGTAGGGTGTACTAGACTTGCTATAATTGCTAAAATCTGCCAACCAATTAACTTGGGAAAAGGTTAGGTTTTAAATTCCTGCTAGTAGTCTATTCACCCCCCTCTAGACATCCTTCTAGTGATCCCTCAATTGGTATCAGAGCATTGGTCTCCATTGCTTCAGTTTTATCACCGTGGAGGAAGATGGATGTGTCTAGTATAGGGAGTTTGAATTGTAGAGTGCCTATTCTTGATGGAGAGTACTATAGTCAATGGAAAACTTTGATGCTTGAGCTATTTAATGAATTTCAATTGAGCAAGTATGTTAAGAACCCCTATGTACCTCCCATTGATCCTTTACATCCCATACATGAATAGGAAATTGATATGTTATGCAATCTTAGAACTGTTAATCTCATCGTTAGAGGATTGCCTAGAAATGTGCTTAATCAAATGAATAATTTTGAATGTGCTTATACTTTCTGGAATGACTTGGAGAAACGATATCCAAGTTATTCATTGAAAAATCTTTATGAAATTCTTCATAAAACTATTGCCTTTCACAAAATGACGCCTAGTGATCCCAAGTTTGATGATTATCTATTTGAGCTTAGAGACCTCATGCGTGCTAAAGGAGATGTCATAACTATCAACAACATCATTGTAGAAGCCATTCGAATTCACAAGTTTGAACATTGTCATGATCACAACACCAATGAATCTCTTGTTCCTTGTGACGAGGATTTCCCACTTGATGATGACAATGAGGAACATGGCTACTATGAGGAAGATGAGCTGTTCGACATCGAGTATGAGAAGATCATGAAGAATCTAAGTCTCATGGCAAACTTCAAGGATTACATGTCCGGAGGAAAAGAGTGGATTCTCGATAGCGGATGCACCGATCATATGACCGGAGATAGAGACATGTTTGAAGAGATCACACCAAACCATGGACCGCGAAGGTACGTAATGTTTGGAGACAACTCCAAGGGTAACGTACTTGGTCTTGGTAAGGTGGCCATATCCCATGATAGCTCTATTCAAAATGTCATGCTTGTTAAATCCCTTGGCTACAATCTTCTTTCCGTATCTAGACTTGCCGACTTTGGTTTTAATGTGCTATTCACGAAAGTAGATTGCCAAGTGTTTCGTCAAGATAATCATAAAATGGTCTTTACCGGTTTCCGTAGAGGTGATCTATACATTGTTGATTTCACTAAGAGATCCAAACCTCGTACTTGTCTTATTGCAAAATCTTCTAAAGGTTGGCTGTGGCATAGAAGACTAGGACATGTTGGCATGCGTAATCTAGACAAGCTTATCAAAGGTGATCACATACTTGGTGTTAAAGATGTTATCTTTGACAAAGATAGACTTTGTAGTGCTTGTCAAGCTAGAAAGCAAGTAGGTGGAAGTCACCCCGTAAAGAATATCATGACTACTAGGTGACCACTCGAGTTACTTCACATGGATCTTTTTGGTCCCGATGCTTACAAGAGTCTCGGTGGAAATTCCTATGATCTAGTTATAGTTGATGATTTTTCCAGATTTACGTGGGTATTCTTTCTTGATGATAAGTCGCAGGTGCAAAAGATCTTCAAGAACTTCGTTCGCAAAGCGCAAAATCAGTTTGAAGTGAATATCAAGAAGGTTTGGAGCGATAATGGATCGGAGTTCAAGAACACTCATGTGGATACCTTTCTTGACGAAGAAGGTGTTTCAGATGAATTCTCGGCTACGTACATGCCTCAACAAAATGGAGTTGTTGAGAGGAAGAACCGAACACTTATTGAGATGGCAAGAACGATGCTTGACGAATACAAGACGCCAAGACACTTTTGGGCAGAAGCCGTGGAAACAGCATGTCATGCCACAAACAAACTTTACTTGCACAATCTTCTCGGTAAAACGGCATATGAGCTACTCACTGGTAACAAGCCCCAAGTTGGATACTTTCGGGTATTCGGCTCAAAGTGCTACATTCTTGATAAGCATCGTCATACTAAATTTGCTCCTAAATCTCATGAAGGATTCCTACTTGGTTACGGATCGAACTCTCACACTTACCGTGTCTACAACAACTTCACTCGAAAAGTTGAAGAGACGGTAGATGTGAAGTTTGATGAATCTAACGGTTCGCAAGTCGAACAATTGCCAAATGATGTAGGTGATAAGGACCCTTCAGAAGCTATCCAAGACTTGTCCATCGGCAAGATTCATCCCATGGAGGTGAAGGAAAGTACCTCATCAACTCAAGTGAAAGCCCCTACTTCACGTCAAGGTGAACCTCAACATGACATGGAGGCATCCACAAGCGGTACACGACGAGATGATGAAGAGGAGGAAGTACATCATGAAGATCCACCACAACCTCCTTCACCACCACCTCAAGGAAACGACACCTTCAACAACAACGAAGATGAAGTAGGTGATGATGATGATGAAGAAGCTCCACCATCCAACAAGCCTAAGCTACCCTGAGTTCGAGCAAGAGTGACCAAGAACCATCCTCTAAACCAAATCTTTGGTGACATACAAACCGGGAGAAACACTCGCTCTAAAACTCGCTTGGCTAACTTTTGTGAGCATTATTCTTTCATCTCTAGCATTGAACTCCTGAAGGTAGAACAATCTCTTGAAGACCCGGATTGGGTGAACGCGATGCATGAAGAGCTTCACAACTTCGAGAGGAACAAAGTGTGGACACTCGTGGAGAAGCCCGAGGACGAGCACAACATCATCGGAACCAAATGGGTGTTTCGGAACAAGCAAGACGAAGACGGTCAAGTCGTACGCAACAAGGCACGTCTCGTAGCCCAAGGATATATGCAAGTCGAAGGTATGGACTACGGTGAGACCTATGCCCCCGTTGATAGACTTGAAGCTATTCGCATTCTTGTTGCCTATGCTAATCACCATGATATCACGCTTTATCAAAAGGACATTAAAAGTGCCTTTTTAAATGGTGAGATTGAAGAAGAGGTTTATCTTAAGCAACCACCTGGTTTTGTGAACCCTAAGAAACCTAATCATGTTTACAAACTTCGTAAAGCTCTATATGGTCTTAAACAAGCCCCTCGTGCTTGGTACAAATGCTTAATGAAGTTTCTTATTGAAAAGGGTTTTGAAATTGGTAAAATTGATGCAACCTTATTCACTAAGAGAGTTAATGGTGAATTATTTGTGTCCCAAATCTATGTGGATGACATTATCTTTGGATCTACTAACCCACAATTTAGTGAAAGATTTGGAAGGTTGATGTCCGAGAAGTATGAGATGTCCATGATGTGTGAGCTGATATTCTTTCTTGGTTTGCAAATCAAGCAAACAAGAGAAGGAACTTTCATCTCTCAAACAAAGTATACCAAGGACTTGATCAAGAAGTTCAACATGCAAGTGTGCAAAGGTATGAAAACTCCCATGCCTACTAGTGGACATGTTGATCTTACCAAAGAGGACGAACCGGTTGATCAAAAGGTTTATCGATCTATGATTGGTTCATTGCTATATCTATGTGCCTCCCGTCCCGATATTATGCTTAGTGTTTGCATGTGTGCTAGATATCAAGCTGCACCTAAAGAGTGTCATCTTTTGGCCGTGAAACGTATTGTGAGATATTTGATACAAACACCAAACTTTGGCATTTGGTATCCCAAGGGATCTTCTTTTAACCTTGTTGGCTATTCCGACTAGGACTATGCCGGTGACAAGGTTGATAGAAAATCCACCTCGGGTACTTGTCAATTTCTTGGTAGATCCCTTGTGTCTTGGTCTTCCAAGAAACAAAACTCGGTATCTCTATCTACTGCCGAAGCTGAGTATATTGCTGCTGGATCGTGCTATGCACAATTACTATGGATGACACAAACGCTTAAAGATTATGGAGTTAATGTTAAAAATGTTCCATTAATTTGTGACAATGAAAGTGCTATTAAAATTGGTCATAATCCTATGCAACATTCCCGAACTAAACATATTCAAGTTAGACATCATTTCATTCGGGATCATGTTGCCAAAGGAGATATTGATCTTAAGCATGTTCGCACTAACAAGCAATTGGCCGATATCTTTACTAAGCCACTTGATGAGAAAACGTTTTGTCACTTGAGGAGTGAGTTGAACATCATTGATGCTTCAAACTCGAGCTAGACTCACTCGATTGCATGCAAGGGCATGAGCCTTCTTGATATTTCCATGATACTCTAAAAATGTTGTCTTATACCATGGAATTCTATGCTCCCTTGTATTGCATCTAACCCCTTTGTAGGTACTTGGAAGAACTTCATTCCATAAGATTGCCATCAACTCCAATTATAAGCAATCTTGTCATGACCAAGTATCCACAAGCTCTCTTGATGATGGAAGGAAGAAGACAACAAACTATATCCTTGACACATATTTGCATTTCACATTTCGAATCGTGTCATATCATGTTCTTCCTTGCTTGACTAACCTATGTAGGTGACAAGTGTACTAAAACGAGAAGGATTGCTCCCAACTCAAGATGATCTTCATCAACCTCGAGCATCCTCAACAAGTTCACCTACAAGCCATGTCATCAACATCACTCAAAGGTATGTACTCATATCCTTGAAAAAGCTTTACTCCAAGTCATGAGATAAAGCAACTCAAGTGATATGAAAACATTAAAATGCTTAATCGAAAAATGGTAACCCCATTTTGAGCTTAACGATGAGTATGACCTATGATCAAGTATTCTTGCTTGGCTCCTAAGTCAATATACTCTAATATAGGTGACCTAGTCACCGCCCATCATCTAGTTAAGAATTGTGTTTGGTTCATTCTCTATTTTGCAAGATTTCTTGGAACCACTCAAATCTTCTCTAGTTGATATCTCTTTGTAAAGTCTTTTGCATTTTCTTGAAAATCTCTTGTTAACACTTTGTTACAAGCTTTCTAAACTTATTTGCGAATTACTCAACCTTGCCAAGTTTCTGGTTCTGCCTCGGAGCCGCCGATACAAATAACTCGGTTCTACCGAATTAGCAGAACAACTGCAAAACATCATCTCGGTACCACCGATTTGTTTGTCTCGGAGTCACCGATTGATTTCTTCTCTTATTTTTGTTCATAATTGCAAATCCTTGTTCATTAGAGATTCTATGCGGACATTTTCAATTTTTCGATGATCCCTTCTTGAAAAAAAATTTAGGGGGAGATATTCCTTATTCAAGGATCCCTAACTCAAAGGAGGAGAAGTCTCACCAGTTCTCAGATCAACCAAAGGGAGAGAAATTACTTTCAATGATTGCCAAAATTTTCACTTCTATGAACCCTACGTTCTATGACTCTTGTTCTCAAGGATCCCTTCTTAATCAATGATCCCTGTTTCTGACCCTGTGTATGACCTTTTTAGAAATTAATGCCAAAGGGGGAGAAATACCAAATTTTCAAAGCTAAAAGGGGGAGATACATGCTTATGCAAAGAGGGAGATATAATCAAGGGGGAGAATATCAAAGTTTATACTTATATGGACAAGGGGAGAATACCAAAGTAGGGGGAGAAAAATAAATATGTTCGGGATAAAATATGTTTATTTCATTTGACTACTCTTTTAGAATTTTCTCACCCTATCCAATCCCAATATCTACATGCTAAGATTCAGGTGGAGAGGATTATCTACTACTTTCATATCTAAGGGGAGAAAGCTCTAAATGATCTTGGAGAGATATACATTTGAAGGATTACTATCTTCTATATGCTCTTCATATCTTGGTACCATTGAGCTCTATTGCTTTTGATTAGTAGAATACTCTTGGGTTTCCTAACATTGTTTACTCAAGTGTGCTTCTACTACAAGAATGCTCAAGAACTCAAGGTAAGTATATGCATCATATCTTTGATCAAGATGATCTCTTGCTTCTTGCACATATTGTTTGCAAGGGTGAAGTCTTGAACAAGGATACACCTCATTCACACATACTTGATGCATATAGCCAAGATACACATGACTCCTTATATCTCTTCTACTATATATGTGTCCATGCATTCCAAAGCAACTATCCTTTAAAGGGATTGCACACATTTAGGGGGAGCAAGTTTAAGTCATGTGTCTCTCAAAGTCTTCATTATATCCATGCATATCTATATTTGAAGCTTTGATTGTATGTTGTCATCAATTACCAAAAAGGGGGAGATTGAAAGCACAACATGCTCCCTTGGTGGTTTTGATAATTCATGACAACATACATTGTCTCTTGGACTAATACTTTTACCTAGTGTATTTCTGACAAAAGTCCATAGAGGAAGAAGGGTTGGCAAAAGGATTGTGGAGATACCCCAAGATGCAAGGAAATGGATTGGCAAAGCTTCAAGCAAGAGGACTCTACATTTTACTTTGTGAGAAATCACTTTGAGTCCATAGGAAAGCCAATACTATTAAAAGGGGGTAAGGTACTGTTGGTGAACAAAATGCTCATACATGCACAAGTGATAGTCACCAAAAACACCCACAAGCTCTTCCAAAAAAGTCTGTCCAAAGTCAAATATTCAAAATCGGTGCAACCAACACTTTCCACTCGGTGCAACCGATTCCCAAACTCAAACAGACCCATGCCAAACCCTAGCACATCGGTGCAACCGATTCCACTTCGGTGCCACCGAGTTTGGGTTGCCAACTTTCTGTTACCTCGATTCATAAAATCGGTACCACCGAGTTTTCTGGATCGGCGTCACCAAGTTGCGCAATCTGACCATTGGTCACCTAATCGGTACCACTGAGGATTATATATCGGTCTCACCGAGATTCAAAAGTTGTCACCTTTTGATCACTTCGGTACCACCGAGATTCACACATCGGTGTCACCGAGTTGGTCACTTTAGGTGTAACGGTTGGATTTTTGGGGATGCCTATATATACCCCTTCACCACCACCCACTCGAAAGAGAAGCACTCAGAACTATTCCATACTTGCCCCATCCAATTTTCTGAGAGAGAGCCACCTACTCATGTGTTGAGATCAAGCTATTCCACTCCATCCATATGAATCTTGATCTCTAGCCTCCCCAAGTTGCTTTCCACAAAATCAATCTCTTCCACCATAGCCAAATCTGTGAGAGAGTGATTGTGTGTTGAGGAGTCTATCATCTTGAAGCACAAGAGCAAGGAGTTCATCAACATTGCCAAGCCTATTACCTTTTGGAGGGTGGTGCCTCCTAGATTGGTTAGGTGTCGCTTGGGAGCCTCCTACTTCGTGTTGTGGAGTTGAACCAAGAAGTTTGTAAGGGCAAGGCGATCGCCTACTTCGTGAAGATCTACCCATAGTGAGGCTAGTCCTTCGTGGACGGCAGCCGTTATGGAATAGTCAAGGTTGCTACTTCGTGGACCCTTATGGGTGGAGCCCTCCGTGGACTCTCGCGACCGTTACCCTCCGTGGGTTGTAGACTCCATAAACGTGGACGTACGATAACACCACCTATCGAAACCACGGGAAAAATCTTCGTGTCCCTCATGCGTTTGATCTTCCTATCTCAACTCTTTACTTCATGTGCAATGTCTTTACTTTCGCCTGCTATACTTGTTGACGTGCATGTGTAGGGTGTACTAGACTTGCTATAATTGCTAAAATCTGCCAACCAATTAACTTGGGAAAAGGTTAGGTTTTAAATTCCTGCTAGTAGTCTATTCACCCCCCCCTCTAGACATCCTTCTAGTGATCCCTCAGACTGCCTTGGTTGGAGTAGTTCATGATACTCCAGCCTGGACAGAGCCCTACTTGGCTTACAAATAACGGGGAGAACTGCCAGTCGATGAAGTACTCTACAAGCAGATCCAACATCGCTCCAAAGCATATACGATCATCAATGGTGAACTACACAAAGTCAGTACTATGGGAGTATTAGAATGTTGTGTTTCCCAAGAAGAAGGCCAGCAGATTCTCAATGAAATCCACTCAGGTGATTGTGGGCATCACGCCAGTTCCAGATCTTTGGTGGCAAAAGCTTTCAGACATGTTTTTTCTAGCTTACAGCTCAAGCTAATGCTGAGCAGATTGTACGCACTTGTGATGGTTGCTAGAGGTACACTTGACAAGATCATATGTCGGCTCAGGCCCTCGGGATGATTCCAATCACTTGGTCGTTCGCGGTCTGGGGGCTCGACATGGTTGGTCCCTTTAAGATGTCAAAGTGCAAGAAGACCCACCTCTTGGTAGTTATTGATAAATTTACCAAGTGGGTGGAGGCTGAGCCTGTTAGCAGCTACGATGCCGAGACCGCAGTCAAATTTTTGAAGAAGATCATCTTCTGGGTTGGATACCCTCACAACATCATCATGGACAATTGTAGTAATCTCTCAGAGGGAGCTATGCAGAAGTTTTGTGGGTAGGAACACATCCGACTAGGTCTAGCTCCAGTGGCTCACCCATAGTTCAATGGACAGGCTGAACGAGCAAATCAGGAGTTGTTGCGGGGCATCAAACCGAGACTCAAGTTTCCCCTCGAGAGCACAATAGGATGCTGGGTCGAAGAACTCCTAATTGTTCTATGGGGTATACGAACCACTCCTAATCGGTCGACTGGCTATACACCTTTCTTCCTGGTTTACGGCGCGGAGGTCATGTTACCAAGTGATGTCTATCAAGACACATCAAGGGTGGTTGCTTACGTCGAGACTGATAATGAAGCAGCACGACAAAACTCCCTTGACGCCCTAGAAGAGGCATGCGATCTTGCAGCATCAAGGTCGGTGATATATCGGCCAGACCTACGTCGCTATCACAGCCGTAGAGTTCAAAGCCGTACTTTCCAGGAGGGTGACTTATTGCTCCGTCTGATCCAAAAGCAGACAGAAATGGACAAGCTCTCATCACCATGGGAAGGACCCTTTGTTGTCAGCAAAAATCTGGGCAATGGGTCTTATTAGCTCATTGACATACGCGAGTCTCATAAATCACGTACGTTTCAGGAAGAAACACGTCGACCATGGAACATAGCTCTGCTACGTCCTTACGACACTTAGTCTTTACTTTTCGTACTTAGTGTTTCCCACTGTATTTTTTATGACATTATGGTTTATAAATAAAGATGTTTTTCTTCATCACATTTCCATTGTGCACCAAATCTTTTAAACTTATATGGTTACATAGGAACCGATACTGACTAAGTTCAAAGATCTTCACCTTTGTAACCCGGCAAAATAAGGCTGACTTATGTTTTTACCCAATCAGGTTACTCGCAAGTGTATGACCCGGATTTGCACCGTTTAGATCAATCACCTATGTTTCCTATCATGGACTTAGTGTGACCCTAAATCTATTTGAGAACAATCACAACTGTTTAAGTCATGCTATGTTGGGGAACGTTGCATGGGAAACAAAAAATTTCCTACGAACACCCACGATCTATCCATGGAGATGCATAGATACAAGAGGGGGAGTGTATCTACATACCCTTGTAGATCGCTAAGCGGAAGCGTATATAAAGCGGTTGATGTAGTCGTACTCTTCACGATCCAATCGCGATCCGATCCGATCTAGCGCCGAACGGACGACACCTCCACGTTCAGCACACGTGCGGCTCGATGACGTCTCCTCCTTATTGATACAGCTGGAGGGACCCTTCCGGACTCCTCTGGAACCCTCCGGTACCTTCTAGAACCTTCCGGAAGCTTCCCGGTACAATACCGGTAAAACCTGATACTTTTTCGGTAGCCAAAATATGACTTCCCATATATAAACCTTTACCTCCGGACCATTCCGGAGCTCCTCGTGACGTCCGGGATCTCATCCGGGACTTCCAACAACATTCGGTCACCAACGTGAATATCCCAATACTACTCTAGCGTCACCGAACGTTAAGCGTGCGGACCCTACGGGTTCGAGAATCATGTGGACATGCCCGAGACACCTCTCCGGTCAATAACCAATAGCGGGACCTGGATGCCTATATTAGTTCCCACATATTCCATGAAGATCTTTATCGGTCGAACCACGATGCCAAGGATTCAATCAATCCCGTATGTAGTTCCCTTTGTTCATCGGTATGAGACTTGCCCAAGATTCGATCGTCGATATTTTCATACCTAGTTCAATCTCGTTACCGGCAAGTATCTTTACTCGTTCCGTAATACAAGATCCCATGACTAACTCCTTAGTCACATTGCTTGCAAGCTTCTTGTGATGGTGTATTACCGAGTGGGCCCAGAGATACCTCTCCATCATACGGAGTGACAAATCCCAGTCTCGATCCATGCCAACCCAACAGACACCCTTGGAGATACCCGTAGAGTACCTTTATAGTCACCCAGTTACGTTGAGACGTTTGATACACACAAGGCGTTCCTCCGGTGTCAGGGAGTTGCATGATCTCATGGTCGTAGGAACAAATACTTGACATGGATAAAGCATTAGCAATAAACTAACACGATCAAATGCTATGCTTACGGTTGGGTCTTGTCCATCACATCATTCTCCTAATGATGTGATCCCGTTATCAAATGACAACTCATGTCCATGGTTAGGAAACCTTGACCATCTTTGATCAACGAGCTAGTCTAGTAGAGGCTCACTAGGGACATGGTGTTTGTCTATGTATCCACACATGTATGTGAGTTTCCGATCAATAAAATTCTACCATGGATAATAAACGATTATCATGAACAAGGAAATATGATAATAACCAAATTATTATTGCCTCTAGGGCATATTTCCAACAGTGTCCCACTTGCACTAGAGTCAATAATCTAGTTCACATCACCATGTGATTAACACCCAATGAGTTCTGGGGTTTTATCATGTTTTGCTTGTGAGAGAGGTTTTAGTCAACAGGTCTGCAACACTCAGATCCGTGTGTACTTTGAAAATCTCTATGTCATATTGTAGATGCTGCTACCATGATGCACTTGGAGCTATTCCAAATGACTGCTCCACTATACGTATCCGGATTGCTACTCAGAGTCATCCGGATTGGTGTCAAAGCTTGCATCGACGTAACCCTTTACGACGAACTCTTTATCACCTCCATAATCGAGAAAATTTTCCTAAGTCCTCGAGTTACTAAGGATAATTTTGACCGCTGTCTAGTGATCCACTCGTGGATCACTCTTGTACCCCTTGACATACTCATGGCAAGGCACACACCAGGTGCGGTACACAGCATGGCATACTATATAAAGCCTACGACTAAGGCATAGGGGACGACCTTCGTCCTTTCTCTTTCTTCTGTCGTGGTTGAACTTTGAGTCTTTCTCAAATTCATACCTTACAATACAGCCAAGAACTCCTTTGACCAATCTATTTTGAACTCCTTCAAAATCTTGTCAAGGTATGTATTCATTGAAAGTTTTATCAAGCGTCTTGATCTATCCCTATAGATCTTGATGCCCAATATTTAAGTTTCATTCCAGGTCTTCCTTTGAAAAACTCCTTTAAAACAACCCTTTATGCTTTCCAGAAATTCTACATCATTTCCGATCAACAATATGTCAACCATATATACTTATCAGAAATTCTATAGTGCTCCCACTCACTTTCTTGCAAATACTTGTTTCTTATAAACTTTGCATAAACCCAAATGCTTTGATCACATCATCAAAGCGTATATTCCAACTCCGAGATGCTTGCTCCAGTCCATAGAAGGATTGCTGGAGCTTGCATACCTTTTAATATCCTTAGGATCGAAAAAAAACCTTTCGGTTATATCACATACAACCTTTCCTCAAGGAAACCATTGAGGAAACGTTGTTTTGACATCCATCTGCCAGATTTCATAATCGAAAAATGTAGCAACTGCTAACATAATTCCTAACAGACTTTAGCATCGCTACGGGTGAGAAAGTCTCATCGTATTCAACTCCTTGAACTTGTCGGAAACTTCTTTGCGACAAGTCGAGCTTTATGAATGGTGACATTTACCATCAGCGTCTGTCTTCTTCTTAAAGGTCCGTTTGTACTTAACGGCCTGCTGTTCATCGGCCAAGTCTACCAAAGTCCATACTTGGTTTCATACATGGACCCTATCTTGGATTTCATGGCTCCTAGCCATTTGTTGGAATCCGGGCCCACCATTGCTTCTTCATAGCTCGTAGGTTCACTGTTGTCTAACAACATGACCTCCAACACAGGATTGTCGTGCCACTTAGGGGCGGTATGAGTCCTTGTCGACCTACGAGGCTTGGTAGTAACTTGATCTGAAGCTTCATGATCATCATCGTTAGCTTCCACTTCAATTGGTGTACGCATTACAGGAACACCTTTCTGCCATGCGCTACTTTCCAATTCAAGTGAAGGTTCGATAACCTTATCAAGTTCTACCTTCCTCCCACTCACTTCTTTCGAGAGAACATCCTTCTCTGGAAAGGATCCATTCTTGGCAACAAATACCTTGCCTTCGGATCTGTGATAGAAGGTATACCCAATTGTTGCTTTAGGGTATCTTATGAAGATGCACTTTTCCGCTTTGGGTTCGAGCCGCATTCCCAAACTCTAAGAAATGACAACTTAGATTTCTACCAAACCATAATTCATACGGTGTCATCTCCACGGATTTAGATGGTACCCTATTTAAAGTGAATGTAGTTGTCTCTAATGCATAACCCCAAAATGATAGTGGCAAATCGGTAAGAGACATCATAGTACGCACCATATCCAATAGAGCACGACTACGACGTTCGGACACACCATTACACTATGGTGTTCCAGGTGCCGTGAGTTGTGAAACAATTTCCACATTGTCTTAAGTTGCATACCAAACTCGTAACTTAGATATTCACCTCCACGATCATATCGTAGATATTTTAACTTCCTATCACGATGATCTTAAACTTCACTCTGAATTTGCTTGAACTTTTCAAACGTTTCAGACTTGTGTTTCATTAAGTAAATATACCAGTATCTACTCAAATCATCTGTGAAGGTAAGATAATAACGATATCCACCGCGTGCTTCAATGCTCATTGGACTGCATACATCAATATGTATTATTTCCAATAAGTCACTTGCCCGCTCCATCGTACCAGAAAACGGGGTCTCAGTCATCTTGCCTATGAGGCATGGTCCGCATGTCTCAACCGATTCGAAATCGAGTGAGACCAAAGATCCATCAGCATGGAGTTTCTTCATGCGCTTTACACCAATATGACCTTAGCGGCAGTGCCATAAGTATGTGGTACTATCATTATTAACTTTGCATCTTTTGGCATCAATATTATGAACATGTGTATCACTACGATCGAGATTCAATAAACCATTCACATTGGGTGCATGACCATTGAAGGTATTATTCATGTAAAGAGAATAACAATTATTCTCTGACTTAAATGAATAACCATATTGCAATAAACACGATCTAAGCATGTTCATGGTCAACGCAAACACCAAATAACATTTATTTAGGTTCAAAACTAATCTCAAAGGTAGAGGGAGCATGCGATGGTGATCACATCAACCTTGGAAACACTTCCAACACACATCGCCACCTCGCCCTTAGCTTGTCTCTGTTTATTCCGTAGCTTTTATTTCGAGTTACCAATATTAGCAACTGAACCGATATCTAATACCCATGTGCTACTAGGAGTACTAGTAAGGTACATATTAATAACACGTATATCAAATATACTTTTGTTGACGTTGACAGCCTTCTTGTCTACCAAGTATTTGGGGGTAGTGCCGCTATCAGTGACCGTTCCCCTTATAATAGAAGCACTTAGTCTCGGGTTTGGGTTCAACCTTGGGTTTCTTCACTGGAGTGACAACTGGCTTGTCATTCTCGAAGTTTCCCTTCTTTCCCTTGCCCTTCTTGAAACTACTGGTTTTACTAACCATCAACACTTGATGCTCCTTCTTGATTCTACCTTCCCGTCGTAAAACATTGCGAATAGCGGAGGGGTCACCTTCTCCATGCCTTCATGTTATAGTTCATCATGAAGCTCTAGTAGCTTGGTGGCAGTGACTTGGAGAACTCTTTCAATCTCTATCTTATTTGGAAGATGAACTCCCACTTGATTCAAGCGATTGTAGCACCTAGACATTCTGAGCAGATGCTCCCTAACTGAGCTATTCTCCTCCATCTTGTAGGCAAAGAACATGTCACAGATCTCATACCCCTCAACATGGGCATGAGCCTGAAATACCAATTTCAGCTCTTGGAACATCTCATATGATCCATGGCGTTCAAAACGTTTTTGGAGCCCTAGTTCTAAGCCGTAAAGCATGGCACACTAAACTATCAAGTAGTCATGAGAATGTGTTTGCCAGACGTTCACAACATCCACAGACGATGCTTGAGGGGGTGGCGCACCGAGCAGTGCATCGATGACATAAGCCTTCTGTGCAGTGATACGTCTCCGTCGTATCTATAATTTTTGATTGTTTCATGCCAATATTCTACAACTTTCATATACTTTTGGCAACTTTTTATACTGTTTTTAGGACTAACATATTGATCCAGTACCCAATGCCAGTTCCTGTATGTTGCATGTTTTTTGTTTCGCAGAAAACCCATATCAAACGAAGTCCAAACGGGATAAAAACTTACGGAGATTTTTTTTGGAATATATGTGAATTTTGGGAAGTGGAATCAACAGAAGGCGGTGCCCGAGGGGCCCACAAGCCATAGGGACGCGCCCTGGGGGGTAGGGCGCGCCAGGGTGGCTTGTGGTCACCCCATAAGGCGGTTGGTGCCGTTATTTCGCCGCAAGAAATCTAATATCCGGGTAAAAATCGTGTTAAAATTTTAGCGCAATCGGAGTTACGGATCTCTGGGAATATAAGAAACGGTGAAAGGCCAGAATCTGCAAGCGAGAAACAGAAGGAAACAGAGAGAGGAGATCCAATCTTGGAGGGGCTCCCGCCCCTCCGCCGCCATGGAGGCCAAGGACCAGAGGGGAAACCCTCCTCCCATTTAGGGGGGAGGTCAAGGAAGAAGAAGAAGGAGGGGGGCTCTCTCCCCTTCTCTCCCGGTGGCACCGGAACGCCGCCGGGGCCATCATTGTGACGGCGATCTACACCAACAACTTCGCCGCCGTCATCACCAACTCTCTCCCCCTCTATGCAGCGGTTCAACACCTCTTCTCCCCGCTGTAATCTCTACTTAAACCTGGTGCTCAATGCTACAAATTATTTCCCAATGATGTATGGCTATCCTATGATTTTTGAGTAGATCTGTTTTGTCCTATGGGTTGATTGATGGTCATGATTGGTTTGAGTTGCATGTTTTATTATTGGTGCTGTCCTATGGTGCTCTCCGTGTCGCGCATGTGTGAGGGATACCCGCTGTAGGGTTTGCAATATGTTTATGATTGGCTTATGGTGGGTGGCGTGAGTGACGGAAGCACAGACCCGAGTAAGTAGGTTGTTTAGGTATGGGAGTAAAGAGGACTTGATACCTTATAATGCTATGGTTGGGTTTTACCTTAATGATCTTTAGTAGTTGCGGATGCTTGATAGAGTTCCAATCATAAGTGCATATGATCCAAGTAGAGAAAAGTATGTTAGCTTATGCCTCTCCCTCATATAAAATTGCAATAATGATTACCGGTCTAGTTATCGATTGCCTAGGGACAAATAACTTTCTTGTGACAAAAAGCTCTCTACTAAGACTATCTTAGTTGTTTATTTATCTAAACAGCCCATAGATTTTATTTACGTGATCTTTATTATCTTGCAAACCTATCCTGCTACACCTACAAAGTACTTCTAGTTTCATACTTGTTCTAGGTAAAGCGAACGTTAAGCGTGCGTAGAGTTGTATCGGTGGTCGATAGAACTTGAGGGAATATTTATTCTACCTTTAGCTCCTCGTTGGGTTCGACACTCTTACTTATCGAGAAAGGCTACAACTGATCCCATATACTTGTGGGTTATCAAGACCTTTTTCTGGCGCCGTTGCCGGGGAGCAATAGCGTGGGGTGAATATTCTCGTGGGTGCTTGTTTGCTTTATCACTAAGTAGATTTTATTTGCTGTTCTAAGTTGTTCTCTATCTTTAGTTATGGATATGGAACACGAAATACCAAAAAAATTAGTTGAACCTACTACACCAATGGTTGAAGAACCACCCATAATCTATCACACTGTTGAAGCTTTTTACTTGGATCATCTTCGATCCGTTTGTGCTCGTGCTGAAACCCCAACTAGCTTAGTTGAGGGCAAATCATTAAATGAGCATGCTTATTATGCGCGACACCGCTTATCTCAAAAAGGGGAACTTTTATGGCATCATATTAATACTTTGCAATGCTATGCTTGGAATTTATGCAAAATTTATGATTTTACTTGTTGTTCTGAAGACCCTAAAAAACACCTTCCCTATCAATGTGAGTTTAAGGATAATGGAATCGTATCTTCTTATGCCAAGGGTGTTTATAATTACTATGATATTGAGCAAATTGAAGAATTTGTTGCTTTTAAGGGTGCCTATGAAATTGCTTCTTTGATTGAAAAGTGTGATGCTACTCTTTACAAATCTCAAAGTTTTGCCATACTTAAATATTGCTATGAAAACTATGCTTCTAATGCTTATGTTAAGCCATATATTGAGGACTCCTCCGCTGTCCAAGAGGAGACTAATATTTTGCAAGAAACTATGGAAGAAGAAATTCTTGACACTGTGAGCTCATTAGATGAAAAAGATGACGAGGTGAGCGAAGAACAAAAGGAGGAAGAGCAGATTAGCTACCCGTGCCCACCTTCTAATGAGAGTAACTCTTCAACTCATACATTATTTAATTTCCCTTCGTTCTTACCGAAGGATGAATGCTATGATAATTGCTATGATCCCTTGGATTCGTTTGAAATATCCCTTTTTGATGAAATTGATGCTTGCTATGCTTGTGGCCATGATGCCAATATGAATGATGCTTATGGAGATGAACTTGCTATAGTTCCTTATGTTAAACGTGAAATTGTTGCTATTGCACCCACACATGATAGTCCTATTATCTTTTTGAATTCTCCCAACTACACTATATCGGAGAAGTATGCACTTATTAAGGATTATATAGATGGGTTGCCTTTTACTATTACACATGATGATTTTGATAGATATAATATGCATGTGCTTGCTGATCCTACTTGCAATTATTATGAGAGAGGAACTACATCTCCACCTCTCTATGTTTCCAATATGATAAAATTGCAAGAAACTGCTTATGCTATGTATTGGCCTTTACTTGATGTGCATGAATTGTTATTTTATGATATGCCAATGCATAGGAAGAGAGTTAGACTTCGTTGTTGCATGATATATTTTAATTTGTGCTCACTACTAAATTACAAATCATTGTTAATTAAAATTGGCTTTGATATACCTTGGGATCCGGGTGGATCAATTACTTGAGCACTTTATGCCTAGCTTAATGGCTTTAAAGAAAGCGCTGCCAAGGAGACAACCCAGAAGTTTTAGAGAGTCATTTTATTCTGTTGTGTGCTTTTATATAGTTTAAAAAACAAAACAAAAAAGAGGGGAACCTAAAACTTTTTCAAAAAGAAAAGTGAAAGTGAGAGAGACGAGCATTGTTAAAATGGGAGCATGCCTTGAACTTTGTTCATGCCCATGGAAACCTTGTGAATCTTAATTACAGAAACTTTTCAAAAAAATAATTATCCCTTTGTATAAATCCATTGTATTATAAAAATAATGTGCCAAGATTTGCCTTTAGGATGATTAGATTGCTTGTTTGGTGTGTGCAGTGCAAAAACAGAAACTTTGGCTGTAGTGCGTGAATTTACATTTTTTACTGGAATGTCAAAAATTTCTGAAATTTTTACACAGTACTGATATGCAATTTTTTTATTTTTTCCTAATTTTTCAGAATTTTTAGAGTTACAGAAGTATAGTAAATGTTCAGATTGCTTCAGACTGTTCTGTTTAAGACAGATTATGTTTTTGATGCATTGTTTTGCTTGTTTTGATGAAACTACCGATTGTATCGGTGGTATAAGCCATAAAGAAGTTAAAATACAGTATCTAAAATGCAAAAATAAAATGTGAATGGGTTTGCAACAGTACTTAAAGTGGTAATTTGCTTTATTATACTAACGGATCTCACGAGGGTTTTGTTAAGTTTTGTGTGATTGAAGTTTTCAAGTTTTGGGTGAGGTCAAGATGGATGAAGGAATAAGGAGTGGAAAGAGACTAAGCTTGGGGATGCCCGAGGCACCCCAAGGTAATATTCAAGTACTCCCAAGAAACTAAGCTTGGGGATGCCCCGGAAGGTATCCCCTCTTTCTTCTAACAACCATCGGTAATTTTACTTGGAGCTATATTTTTATTCGTCACATGATATGCGTAAATCTTGGAGTGTCGTGTGCTTTTTATTTTTCTTTTAATAATGCACCATGCTGGTATGAGAAAGTCCTTGGTTTATTTATAGAAGGCTCTTTGCACCTCACTTATATCTTTTGAGTATGGCTTTGTAGAATGCTTCATGTGCTTCACTTATATCATTTGAAGTTTGGATTGCCTGTTTCTCTACACATAGAAAACCGCCATTTGTAGAATGCTCTTTTGCTTCACTTATATTTGTTAGAGCATGGGCATATCTTTTGTAGAAAGAATTAAACTCTCATGCTTCACTTATATCTATTTAGAGAGTTAACAGGAGTTGGTCATTCACATGGTTAGTCATAAAATCCTACATAAAACTTGTAGATCACTGAATATGATATGTTTGATTCCTTGCAATAGTTTTGTGATATAAAGATGGTGATATTAGAGTCATGCTAGTGAGTAATTGTGGATTGGTAGAAATATTTGTGTTAAAGTTTGTGATTCCCGTAGCTTGCACGTATGTTGAACCGTTATATGAAGAAGTCGGAGCATGATTTATTTATTGATTGTCATCCTTTGTGTGGAGGTCGGGATCGCGCGATGGTTAACTCCTACCAACCATTCCCCTAGGAGCATGCGTGTAGTACTTTGTTTCGATGACTAATAAATTTTTGCAATAAGTATGTGAGTTCTTTATGACTAATGTTGAGTCCATGGATTATACGCACTCTCACCCTTCCACCTTTGCTAGCCTCTCTAGTACCGCGCAACTTTTGCCGGTGCATTAAACCCACCATACTCTCTTCCTCAAAACAGCCACCATACCTACCTATTATGGCATTTCCATAGCCATTCCGAGATATATTGCCATGCAACTTCCACCGTTCCGTTTATTATGACACGCACCATCATTGTCATATTGCTTTGCATGATCGTAAGATAGCTAGCATGATGTTTTCATGGCTTGTCTGTTTTTTGATGTCATTGCTACGCTAGATCATTGCACATCCCGGTACACCACCGGAGGCATTCATATAGAGTCATATTTTGTTCTAGTATCGAGTTGTAATTCTTGAGTTGTAAGTAAATAAAAGTGTGATGATCATCATTATTAGAGCATTGTCCCATGTGAGGAAAGGATGATGGAAGCTATGATTCCCTCACAAGTTGGGATGAGTCTCTGGACTTTACAAATAAATAAAAGAGGCCAAACAAGCCCAAATAAAAAAAAGAGGCCAAAGAAGCCCACAAAAAAAAACAAAAAAAATGAGAGAAAAGAGAGAAGGGGCAATGCTACTATTCCTTTTTCCACACTTGTGCTTCAAAGTAGCACCATGATCTTCATGATAGAGAGTCTCCTATATTGTCACTTTCATATACTGGTGGGAATTTTTCATTATAGAACTTGGCTTGTATATTCCAATGATGGGCTTCCTCAAATTGCCCTAGGTCTTCGTGAGCAAGCAAGTTGGATGCACACCCACTTAGTTTTCAGTTTGAGCTTTCATACACTTATAGCTCTAGTGCATCCGTTGCATGGCAATCCCTACTCACTCACATTGATATCTATTGATGGGCATCTCCATAGCCCGTTGATACGCCTAGTTGATGTGAGACTATCTCCTTCTTTTTGTCTTCTCCACAACCACCATATTCTATTCCACCTATAGTGCTATATCCATGGCTCACGCTCATATATTGCGTGAAAGTTGAAAAAGTTTGAGAATACTAGAGTATGAAACAATTGCTTGGCTAAAACCGGGGTTGTGCATGATTTAATACTTTGTGTGATGAAGATGGAGCATAGCCAGACTATATGATTTTGTAGGGATAACTTTCTTTTAGCCATGATATTTTGAGAAGACATGATTGGTTTATTAGTATGCTTGAAGTATTATTGTCTTAATGTCAAATGATAGACTATTGCTTTGAATCACTCGTGTCTTAATATTCATGCCATGATTAGATTATATGATCAAGATTATGCTACGTAGCATTCCACATCAAAAATTATCTTTTTTATCATTTACCTACTCGAGGACGAGCAGGAATTAAGCTTGGGGATGCTGATACGTCTCCGTCGTATCTATAATTTTTGATTGTTTCATGCCAATATTCTACAACTTTCATATACTTTTGGCAACTTTTTATACTGTTTTTGAGACTAACATATTGATCCAGTGCCCAGTGCCAGTTCCTGTTTGTTGCATGTTTTTTGTTTTGCGGAAAATCCATATCAAACAAAGTCCAAACGGGATAAAAACTTACGGAGATTTTTTTTGGAATATATGTGAATTTTGGGAAATGGAATCAACAGAAGGCGGTGCCCGAGGGGCCCACAAGCCATAGGGTCGCGCCCTGGGGGATAGGGCGCGCCAGGGTGGCTTGTGGTCACCCCGTAAGGCGGTTGGTGCCCTTCTTTCGCCGCAAGAAAGCTAATATCCAGATAAAAATCGTGTTAAAATGTCAGCCCAATCGGACTTACGGATCTCCGGAAATATAAGAAATGGTGAAAGGCTAGAATCTGGAAGCGAGAAACAGAAGGAAACAGAGAGAGAGATCCAATCTCGGAGAGGCTCCCGCCCCTCCGCCGCCATGGAGGCCAAGGACCAGAGGGGAAACCCTCCTCCCATCTTGGGGGGGGGGGGGGGTCAAGGAAGAAGAAGAAGGAGGGGGGCTCTCTCCCCCTCTCTCCCGGTGGCACCGGAACGCCGCCGGGGCCATCATCGTGACAACGATCTACACCAACAACTTCGCCGCCGTCATCACCAACTCTCTCCCCCTCTATGCAGCGGTTCAACACCTCTTCTCCCTGCTGTAATCTCTACTTAAACATGGTGCTCAACGCTATATATTATTTCCCAATGATGTATGGCTATCCTATGATGTTTGAGTAGATCCGTTTTGTCCTATGGGTTGATTGATGATCATGATTGGTTTGAGTTGCATGTTTTATTATTGGTGCTGTCCTATGGTGTTCTCCGTGTCGCGCAAGCGTGAGGGATCCCCGCTGTAGGGTTTGCAATATGTTTATGATTCGCTTATGGTGGGTGGCGTGAGTGACGGAAGCACATACCCGAGTAAGTAGGTTGTTTATGTATGGGAGTAAAGAGGACTTGATACCTTATAATGCTATGGTTGGGTTTTACCTTAATGATCTTTAGTAGTTGCGGGTGCTTGCTAGAGTTCCAATCATAAGTGCATATGATCCAAGTAGAGAAAGTATGTTAGCTTATGCCTCTCCCTCATATAAAATTGCAATAATGATTACCGGTCTAGTTATCGATTGCCTAGGGACAAATAACTTTCTTGTGACAAAAAGCTCTCTACTAAGACTAACTTAGTTGTTTCTTTATCTAAACAGCCCATAGATTTTATTTACGTGTTCTTTATTATCTTGCAAACCTATCCCGTTACACCTACAAAGTACTTCTAGTTTCATACTTGTTCTAGGTAAAGCGAACGTTAAGCGTGCGTAGAGTTGTATCGGTGGCCGATAGAACTTGGGGGAATATTTGTTCTACCTTTAGCTCCTCGTTGGGTTCGACACTCTTACTTATCGAGAAAGGATACAACTGATCCCCTATACTTGTGGGTTATCATGCAGCAATGAGGACAATCCTCAGATCACGGACCCAGTCCGCATAATTGCTACCATCATCTTTCAACTTGCTTTTTCTCTAGGAACGTATCAAAACACAGGGGAGCTACAGCGTGAGCTATAGATCTACAACATAATTTGCAAAAACAACTTTAGACTATGTTCATGATAAAAGAGTTCAATTAATCATATTAGTAAGAAATTCCACTCAAATCAACATCCCTCGGGTTGTCTAAGTGTGACATCATCCAAATCCACCAACCCAAGTCTGATCATCACGTGAGATTGGATGGCTTCAATGGTGAACATCCCTATGTTGATCATATCTACCATATGACTCATGTTCGACCTTTCTGTCTCCTGTGTTCTGAGGCCATGTCTGTACATGCTAGGCTCATCAAGTTTAACCCAAGTATTCCGCGCGTGTAAATCCGGCTTACACCTGTTGTGTCGGGGGGATGACCCCCGGGTAAGCAACGGAGCCCGAATCCCTTTCGGAAAATCATCAGAGCAAGACAAGTCCCTCTGGCCGGCTTGCCAAGCACGCCGGCTCCCCAGCGCGAGCCGGCTCGGCGTGGCAACCCGGCCTGGCCGGCTCGCCCATGCCGGCTAGCCGCGAGACGGCGAAGCCTTAGCGACGAAGCAAGCAGTGCTACAGCGCTCCTTCCTTTACCCTGACAGAGCAGGTGAGGCTGCAGCTTTCTTTGCGCCCCCGCCCGAGGCGGGCGGTGTCAGTGAGGCGCGGTCCTGTAGAAACGGCGGCGCCGACCTCCCTCTGACGATGGACAAGACTCGCCATAGTGCCTCAAACCCAGACTGACGAGACAAGACCCGTCACGATGCCCGCGCCAGGCAGTTGCGGCGCACCTGGCGACCCGGCACCCGGCGACACGGCATCCCGGCATCTGGCGACCCGGCGACCCGGCCACCGGATCCTGGTCAATGACACCAGGGGCCCGCGCCTCTGGTACGTTACCGTTGTAACCCTGGGGTCGGCCTATAAGACCCCCAGGGAGGCATCCGTGCAGACGGATCGGGTTTTAGTGGCTGAGAGTTCGAGTTAGTGCGGTAAGGTCAGTCCTCACCCTAGCTAGCTCTCTCCAGATCACGAACACTCGCGCAGGAGAGGCAGAACGGTGGCTTAGCCCCTTCTCCCTCCTCCGTCCAAGCAGCTCTAGGAGCGACTCTGTAACCTCTGTGCTTATCAGCTCACACGGCAGGAGTAGGGGTGTTACCTCTCCAGAGGGCCCCGAACCTGGGTACGTCTTGTGTCCCGCACTCGCTCGTGCCAACCTCGCCTCCGGAACCCACCGGCGTCCTATCGTAGCCCCACCTCATAAGCCATCTCATGGCATCTGCCGTGAATCACGCACCCCCAGCGAGAATACCACGACAGTTGGCGCCCACCGTGGGGCTGCTCGCGGCGTCGGCCGGAGTCAAGTTCCGGACGAGGCCCTTCACCAGCTCCGGCGAGCGCATCGTGCACGGTTTGGTCCGTGCGCCCCGCACGGCCAAACCGGCCGGCTGCAGCGCTACGCTGGGCGCGGACGTCGCCGGCCCCGCAGGCTGCTTCATCGTCCCCTTCGGCGCGCTGCGCGTCTTCATCGCGCTCGTCCCCGACGTGTTTCCCAGCGAAGTGTGCAACTGCGCCGACTCACCTGTCCCCGTTGGCCGCGCCGTCCCCGACGATGTCGCTGCTCTCTGCGTTCACGCGGAGGTGCTCACCATCGGCACCCGTTCCGGCTCCCCGCGCGCCAAGGAGAAGGCTGCCGCGACCGCCGCCTTGGCTGCGGCTCCGCCTCGCCGGACTGACCCGCTCCACGACACGATCCGGAGTCTGCAAGCCCCCATCACGCCAGACGCCGACGCGGCTGCTGCAGCGGCCCAGCTCAACGAGGGCCGCCAGCATCTGCTGCTCGAGGCCACGGAGCTTGCGGCAACCCGGCGCCGGCTGGAGTCCGCCCAGCGAGAATTCGACAGCGCGCATGGCCTCACTCCGCCTGCCGTCGAGCCCAGCCGGGTCGCGGAGGTGCGGATCCGCGGGGGCGCACTCGGCCGTGCGCTAGGCGCAGGCCGACCCGTCTATGACACCCCCGTCAAGAACATGCGCGCGGCGCAGGCCGCGATTGCTGATCTCGAGTTCCTGGAGGGCGAGGAGCTGCTGCAGCAGCAGCAGCGCATCCGCGACCTCATCACCGCGGCGAATGAGCAGCAGCAGCGCTTCGACCCAGCCCAGCCATCCGGCTCCGCCTCAAGAAGAACCGGGGACCCGGAGAGGGCTCTCCGGGATGCGCGGCAGACTTCTTCGCACGCCACTAGCGCAAGCCACTCGGGCCGGCACCGGTCCGGCCGGAGTCGGCACAACCGCGCCAACACCGCTGGAGACGGCAACGCTGGCGAAACGGACGGCGACGGCCGGGTTCAGCAGCCGGAGCCTCCTGTGCGGCCGGCTTGGCGGCCCGAGCCGGCCCCGGATGCTCCTGCTCCCCGCGGTCCCGTGACCGACCGAATCGGCCTCCGCGTTCCCGTGGCTGACCGGCTTAGCCCCCGCGAGCCCTACGACGAAAGCGACACCCGTCACCGCATCGACCGGCTGGCGCGCTCCACGGCCCTGGAGGAGGAAAGCTCTGTTGGCCCGGCGTGCTTCGGCCCCCGCATTCGGGAAGAACCCTTCCCCAAAGGCTTCTTGCTGCCCCGCGACTCGCCAAAATACACCGGCGCCACCAAGCCAGAGGACTGGCTAACCGACTACACCACAGCTGTCGGCATAGCCGGCGGCAACCGGCGTGTGGCTGTCCGTTACGTCCCCCTCATGCTGCTCGGTTCGGCCCGGACGTGGCTCAACAGCCTCCGTGCCGGCAGCGTGAACTCCTGGCTGGATTTCGAAGACGCGTTCGTCCGCAACTTCACCAGCACCTACACGCGACCCGACAAGCCTCGCCAGCTCTCCATGTGCGAACAGAAGCCGGGCGAGCCCCTGCGCGACTTCCTCACGCGGTGGACGGAGCTTCGCAACTCCTGCAAAGGGGTCCACGAGGTCCAGGCCGTCCAATACTTCATCGACGGATGCCTAGATGGCACTCTGGTCAAACACCGGCTGGTGTGCGACGAGCCGGAGACCCTGGCGGAGCTCATGGCCGTGGCGGACAAGTACGCTATGGCCGACTCCGCGATGGATGTGAAGATCACGATCGGCGCGGACGGCAAGCTTCTCCCAGCCCAGCCGGCTCCCCCCAAGCCGGCTGGCGACAACAGCCAGCGCCGGCAAGACGGCAACAACAACGGCAAGCGCCGGAGCGACCAGCCGGCGCCTCGCTACGACCACCGGCAAGTCGCTGCCGTGGAGAGGGAGCAGCCGGCCGAGCAAGGCCCCAGCCAGCGCCCGCGCACCGGCAAGGCCGTCTGGCAGCCCAAGCTGACCTTCGAGCAGATGCTCGACGCCCCCTGCAAAAACCACAGCGGCGCGAAGCCATTGACGCACACGCTCCGGCAGTGCAGCTTCACGCAGCGCTTCTTGAAGGGCAACCTTCCACCCCCGCCGCCTGGAGTCGGCTCGCAGCAGCCGCCGCTGCCACCGCCTCCACCGCCACCCGGCGCCCTCGCCGACAACCCTTTCCCGCGCTCGAACGCTTCCTACGTCGTCTTCACCGGCGAGGGGGATGACAAGCACGCCAAGCGCAAGCACGCGGCCGAGGTGAACGCCGTCGTCCCTCCGGTTCCCCAGTACATGCACTGGTCCGACCGACCGGTGAGCTGGACCCGAGAGGATCACCCGGCCGTCATGCCCACGCCGGGCGGCTACGCCCTCGTGCTCGACCCCACCTTCGTCTCCGAGAAGCGCACCTGCCACTTTTCGCGGGTGCTGATCGACGGCGGCAGTAGCATCAACATCCTCTACCGCGACACGATGACCAAGCTCGGCATCGAGGCGCGACAGCTGGAACCGACCCGGACAGTGTTCCACGGCATCGTGCCAGGATACTCCTGCTCCCCGATCGGCCGGCTCCGGCTTGACGTCCTTTTCGGCTCCAGTAGCCATTTCCGCCGCGAGCCGATCTGGTTCGAGGTGGTCGACCTGGCTAGCCCCTACCACGCGCTGCTGGGCCGGCCCGCGATGGCCAAGTTCATGGCGGTCCCCCACTACGCCTACCTGAAGTTGAAGATGTCGGGTCCCAAGGGCCTCATCACCATCATCGACGACTACAAGAAGTCCCTCGAGTGCGCCAAAGCTGGCTCCCAGCTGGCCGAGTCGCTGGTCATCGCCGAGGAGAGGCGCCAGCTCGACAGGATCGTGGCGCTGGTTAACGCGCAGTCGGCTGTGCCGGCTCCGCCCAAGCCGGCCGACGATGCCTCCTTCAAGCCGGCCAAGGACACGAAGCGGGTCCCGCTCGACCCGGCCGACCCCAGCTCCAGCAAGTACGTCGTCGTGGGTGCCGGCCTCGACAGCAAATAGGAAGGCGAGCTCGTCGATTTCCTCCGTGAGAATCTGGACATCTTCGCATGGTCTCCCAAAGACATGCCGGGTGTCCCGAGGGAATTCGCCGAGCACAAACTTCATGTCTGCAAGGACGCCAAGCCCGTCCGGCAGCCGCTGCGTCGTTTCTCCGAGGAGAAGCGAAGAACCATCGGCGAAGAGATCGCCCGGCTGCTCAAAGTCGGGTTCATCATGGAAGTATTCCACCCCGAATGGCTGGCCAACCCGGTCCTCGTCCTGAAGAAAAATGGTACTTGGCGCATGTGTATCGACTACACCAGCCTGAACAAGGCATGCCCCAAGGACCCGTTCGCTCGGCCGCGGATTGACCAAGTCATCGACTCCACAGCCGGCTGCGAGCTCCTGTCCTTCCTGGACGCCTACTCCGGCTACCATCAGATCAAGCTGGACCCGGCCGACGCCCTCAAGACGTCCTTCATCACGCCCTTCGGGGCCTACTGCTACATCACCATGTCGTTCGGGCTGAAGAACGCCGGCGCCACCTTCCAGCGCTGCATGCAGAAATGCCTGCTGCCCCAGCTCGGCAGAAATGTGCACGTCTACGTCGACGACATCGTGGTGAAGACCAAGCAGCACCTCACGCTCCTGGCCGACCTTAAGGAAACCTTCGCCAATCTGCGCCGGTTCCGGATCAAGCTCAACCCGGAGAAATGCGTCTTCGGCGTGCCGGCTGGCCAGCTCCTCGGCTTCCTCGTCTCGGCGCGCGGCATCGAGGCCAACCCGGAGAAGATCAAGGCAATCGAGCGCATGCGCAAGCCGACCCAGCTGCGCGACGTCCAGAAGTTCACCGGCTGCTTGGCCTCTCTCAGCCGGTTCGTCAGCCGGCTGGGAGAGAGGGCCCTGCCCCTGTATCAGCTGATGAAGAAGACGGCGGCGTTCGAGTGGAGCGACCAGGCGGACGAAGCCTTCCGCGACCTCAAGCGCATGCTGTCAACCGCGCCCGTCCTGGCCGTGCCGGCTGAGAAAGAGCCACTCCTGCTATACATCGCCGCCACCTCTCGCGCGGTCAGCACGGTGCTGGTCGTCGAGCGCCCGGAGGAGGGCAAGGTGCAGCCGGTCCAGCGTCCGGTGTACTACCTCAGCGAGGTGCTCTCTGCCTCCAAGCAGAATTATCCCCACTACCAGAAGATGTGCTACGGCGTGTACCTTGCCGCCAAGAAGCTGAGGCAGTACTTCCAAGAGCACGCCATTACCGTGGTGAGCACGGCCCCCATCGGCGAGATCGTGGGCTGCCGGCATGCCTCTGGCTGGGTGGCCAAGTGGGCCCTCGAGCTAGCCGACCACACAATCCTCTACGAGCCGCGCACCACCATCAAGTCCCAAGCGCTGGCCGACTTCCTCGTCGACTGGACCGAGACGCAATACCTGCCGCCGGCGCCGGAGTCGACTCACTGGCGCATGCATTTTGACGGCTCCAAGATGCGCAACGGCTTGGGAGCCGGCATCGTGCTGTCCTCCCCCAAGAACGATCGGCTGCGGTACGTGCTCCAGATCCATTTCGCCGCCTCCAACAACGTCGCCGAGCACGAAGCTCTCGTGCACGGCCTCCGGCTGGCCAGGGAGATCGGCATCCGGCGCATCCTCTGCTACGGCGACTCGGACCTGGTGGTGCAGCAAGTTTCCGGCGATTGGGACGCCAAAGACGCCAACATGGCCAGTTACCGTTTCCTGGTCCAGCAACTCTCCGGCGGGTTCGATGGTTGCGAGTTCCTCCATGTCCCACGCGCCGACAACGAAGCAGCCGACGCCTTGGCCAAAGTAGGCTCCACCCGGCAGGCCATCCCGTCCGGCGTCTCCCTCGAGCACCTGCGGAAGCCGTCCATCAAGCCGTCTCCCGAGTCGGAGTCCATCTTCGTCCCGGGCGACCCCAGCGCGCCCCCACCCGGCCCTGGGATTCCCGGCCCAAGCTCAAGGACTGCCAGCACCAGCCCGGGGACTGCGGTCTCCAGCTCGGGGGCTGCCGTCCCCGACTCGGGGGCTGCCGGCTCCAGCCCGGAGACTGCCGGCTCCGGCTCGGGGGCTGCCGTCCCGGGTCCCATCCCGGCGACCGTCCTCACGGTGGTCACGGCGCCCTCCTGGGCTCAGCCAATCCTTGCCTTCTTGGAAGACGGCGAACTTCCCATCGACGAAACTGAAGCCCGGCAAGTGCAGCAGCACGCGTCCGCCTACGGCATCATCAACCACGAGCTCGTCAAGCGCAGCACGACGGGCGTGTTCCAGCGCTGCATCGAGCAGAGCCAAGGGATCGAGATCTTCCTCGACATCCACCAGGGCGAGTGCGGGCACCACGCCGCCTCGAGATCCCTGGTGGCCAAAGCATTCCGGCACGGTTTCTACTAGCCCACGGCCCTGCAAGACGCCGAGGAACTGGACCTCAAGTGCGAGAGCTGCCAACGCTTCAGCAAGCGCCGCCGCCAGCCGGTTTCGGCCCTCCGAACCATCCCGATCACATGGCCCTTTGCCGTCTGGGGACTCGACATGGTGGGGCCCTTCAAGACCGCCCGAGGCGGCATGACGCATCTCCTCATCGCCATCGACAAATTCACCAAGTGGATCGAGGCCAGGCCGATCAAGAAGCTCGACGGGCCCACGGCCGTCCGATTCATCAAGGATATCGCGGTTCGCTACGGCATGCCGCACAGCATCATCACCGACAACGGCACCAACTTCGCCAAGGGCGCGCTGGCTCACTACTGTTCTGCATCCGGCATCCGGCTCGACTTGGCCTACGTCGCCCATCCCCAGTCGAACGGCCAGGTCGAGCGGGCAAACGGCCTCATCCTAGCCGGCATCAAGCCGTGACTCGTCGAGCCGCTCGTGCGCTCACCCGGCAGCTGGCTCGACGAGCTGCCGGCCGTCCTCTGGAGGCTCCGGACGACGCCGAACCGCTCCACCGGGTTCACCCCGTTCTTCCTCGTCTACGGAGCTGAAGCCATCATTCCAACCGACGTCGAGCTCGACTCACCCCGGGTGGCGATGTACACCGAAGCCGAAGCAAAAGAAGCACGCGAAGACGGCGTCGATCTGCTCGAGGAGGCGCGCCTCCTGACCCTCAGCCGGTCCGCCATCTACCAACAAGGCCTGCGCCACTACCACAGCAAGAAGATCAAGCCCCTCGCGTTCCGCGAAGGCGACCTCGTACTCCGGCTCGTCCAGCGAACAGCCGGGCAGCACAAGCTGGCCTTCCCCTGGGAAGGCCCCTTCATCGTCAGCAAGGCTCGCTGCGACCGGAGCGCATACTACCTCATCGACGCGCAGAAGCCGAACAAGCGCAAGCGAGATGCAGCCGGCGAGGAGTCCAGCCAGCCCTGGAACGCGGAGCTCCTCCGTCCGTTTTACAGTTAAACCCATGTATGTATGCATCACCATCTTTTGGACTTAATCAAAGCAGGCAGCTCCCCCGTTCTTATGTTTCCTGCCGAGTCGGCGCAGCTGGCTCGGGGGCTCCCTTTTTCCCGCTTTATTCTGTGTCTACACACAACCATGCTTTTTCTAATTCCCCCACCGAGTCGGCATAGCCGGCTCGGGGGCTCGGGGGCTAGCCGGCTAGACCACACCCCGTCTTTTTTCCCTTAGTCTATCTCGGAGTGTAGGATCCGCCAAAGCCCTCTCTTCGCCAGCCACAGCCGGCTCCCGGCTGTCCGGCCGGCAAGAGCCAAAGGCCGGAAGCATCGTTACGCCAGAACGACTAAGGAGACAGCTCGGCACGGCCAACCCGGCTTAACCCATTTTATCTCGCCTATTCGCCGCACGACCGGCTGTGCGCCAGGCGGCCTCGCCGCCTGCCGCCAGCCGGCCCAGTGGGTGTTTCGCTCGCGCTCAACGTCCGAAAAAGCCTAAGTACTGTGCGTTCGCTCTCAAAGCCGAGTTCCCGTCCGAGCCACAGTCCGCAACCCAGCTGTCCGGCTAGTGGGAAGGAAGCCCAGAGAAACAACAAACAGGAAAAGGCCCAAGGCCGAACAGCAGAAAGTGAAATCACCACGACAGTTGGTGCCAAATCGCATGCCAAATTTATATATAGCATGGGCCTTCGGCCACGAGTTCATTACATTGAACTACACCCCCAGTGGGTGGACCTGCTACCTAACAAAAGTTTGAGCACAGAAAAAACAAAGGCCCTAAGCGGCACCCGCGTCGTCTCCGGCCGGCGTCGGCCCAGCCAAGGTGGACGCAGCCGCCGGGTTGGGTCCAGCGCTCTCCGCCGTCCTCTCCGCCGTGGCGTCGTCGTCCGCGTCAGTATCGTCGTCGGCATAGGCGCCCGTCTCGGCCCAGCTGCTGTCCGTGTCGTCGAGCAGAAGGCCGAGCGTGTCGGCAGGGAGCTCCTCGCCGTCTTCCGTTCGCTCGACGACGAACTCGTCGTGCGGGACGAACGCTGCCAAGTAGCTGGCCCGCCCGGCGATCCGCTGCGCCCGCGCCGCCAAGTCCTCCTCCGCGCCGGCCCGCTGCGCCGCCAGATGGTCGAGGTCCATGCCTGGATACCACGACACGACAAAGCGCAGCGCCGTCTCCACGCCGGCCCGGGCCGCGGAGGCCCTCCACGCACCGAGTCGCTCCACGCCGGCCTCCAGCCACCGCGCCAGCCGGGTGAAGATGTTCGGCGCCACCGCGCTGGGCCAGAGGCCGCACGCCATGCCCAAGCCGGCCTCGAACAGGCGACGCATCTGCTCCTCCACGGCCCGAAGACGGGCCTCGCCGGCAAGAACAAGCTCCGAGAAGGACCAGGCGGCGTACGCGTCGATCTCCGCCCCCAGCTCGCGCTGCTCGGCCCGGTGGGCGTACACGGCCGCATCAGCCGCCTCCTGTGTCTCCGGGAAGACTCCTGGCAAAGGAAAGAAACAAGTCAGTCAAAGAAGGCAACTTGCCGGCTTCGCCAGCCGGCCCAAAGAAAGAGATGATACTTACGGGCGAAGGTCTCGTCAAGGTGCTGCGCCTCGCCCAGCATCCCCCTCTCTCGGATCTCCGACGCGCGAGCCTGGGCCTCGAGATCCTTCTCGAGCTGGGCGATCTTCCTGCCGGCGTCCGCCAGCTCCTCGGCCGCCTTGCCGCGCTCCTCCGCCAACCGGCCCAGCTCCGCCTGATGGGCCTCCTCCGCCCTGGCCTTCTCGGCCACCATCCGGTCCACCTCGGCCTGGAGCCGGTCGCGGTCGCCGACGGCGAGGTCGTGCTGTTGGCCGGCTTCCGCAAGCCGGCCTCGAAGGCCTAGCACCTCGGCCGCATCGGCTGCGCGACAAGATTCCCGGTCAGATGCCGGAAGCAAGGATTAGAAGAAAAAGTCAAGGCTCTAAGATTCGACCCGGCTGCTCCGCAGTCCGGCCCGAATCTCGGGGGCTACACCCAGTGGGTGCGCTGGCGCGCACCCACTGAAGGCACGAAGGCATACCTTGGACCCGATGCAGCTCCTCCTCCGAGGCGGCAAGCCGGGTTCTGGCCTCGCGGTACCGTTCCCGGAGCCGGTTGAACGCGTTGGCCCGCAGGTCGTACAGATGCTGCGCGCAGACAGAAGATTAAGATAAAGCAAAAGACGGCCATAAGATTCGACACGGCTGCTCCGCAGCCCGGACGAACCTCGGGGGCTACACCCAGTGTGTGCGCGCCGGGTTCGACAATCAAGATAGAAGAAAAAGCTCACCGCGATCGCCTGCTCCAGCTGCCGTGCCCGGTCCAGCTCCTCCCGGAGGAAGGCCTGTAGGCGCTCGTCCCGGCCGCGAAGTTGCGAGTGCAAGGCATCCGCCGCATCGTCCTCCCGGGTTCGCGGCCCCACCACGGCTTCGCTGGAGCTCGCCCACGGAAGCTGAAGTGCGGTCCCGGCGCCGGATCCACTTCCACCCGGCCGCTCGGGGTCCATAGCGGCTTGGGGCGGCACGACCGCCAGGGTGCCGGTGCCTTCTGCCTCGGCCCCCGCGGCCGACGTCGGCTGCGCTTGGCCGGATGGTGCGGAGTCCGCCTCGCGCCTCTCCCCACCGTCCTCGCCTCCCTCCGCCGGGTTGGCCCGGGGCGGCGTGTCCACGACGATCTCCTCGTCAACGTCCGACCCGCCGCCGGCCGGCTCCGCCCTCGTCTCCGGATCGCCCGCTCCCGCCGGCTACGGCTCAATGACCGTCACCGCCGGCGCCGAGCCCGTCTCCATCTCCGGCGAGGCCGGATCCGCGGTAGGCCTGGCCCATGTCGCGGAGGCCCTCACCCACGCCTGGGCCGAGGCCTCCCGCATCACCTTCTCAGCCTCAGCCCGGTCCCGCCAGGCGGCACGCGTCGCCGCCTCAAGATCCTGGCTAGACTGGCGGGCCTCGAGTTCTTCCTCCCCGGACCGACTCGGCGGAGGGTCGACGGCGCTGCTCCTGGTCTTCCTCCAGGTGACCTCGCCCACCGCGGCCTCCGTCGGCGCCACCGCCAAGTCAAGAGCCGACCTGTGCTCGGCGGATTCGTCACGGCGAAGGCATAAGGAAGAAAAAAGATAATCCACAAGACGACAGTTGGCGCCCCACGAATAAGGCAAGGAGCACTTACCCGATGACCGTCGGGGGCTCCCGCCTCGGCCCTACGGACGGGGCGAGCCGGCGCTTCTTCTTCACGACGGCCCTCGCACGTGCCGGCTCCGCCGCCGGGCGTTTCGCGGCCGGTCTCGCCTCGACCACCTCCTTCCCGTGCGGCCGGCTGGCGGTCGCCGCCGCGCGAGCTGGCCCAGCGCCAGCCGCCTTCCGCAGCCGTCTTGCGGGGTCGACGCTGGCGTCCTCCCCAGCCGAGGGCGCTGCACCGTGGGCGTCGGTCAGGCTCTCCTTGTCGTCATCCGGCCAGTCCCGCAGTAGATCTGGAGGCGGAGACTTACCTGCGACCCGCGACCCGCCGGCTGCGGCGTCGGCCAGGCGCGCCTCGACCGCCCCCTCCTCCGCCTCGGCGCCGGCCTCCTCCACATCCGAGTCGGGCAGGTCGGCTAGCAGGATCTGGGCGTTCGACCCGTCGTGGTTCCACTGGCTGGCGAATAGCTGCGGCCATCCCGCGGCGTGAGGACGCAAGAATAACGTCGAAGCGGAAAAATATAAAGACCAGGGACTCACCGCAGGCGCCGGGTTTTCCCGGTGATAGGGCGCCTTCCCGAAGCTCCACTCCCCCTCCTTCAGCGCGGCCTTGGAGATGTAGTTGACCCGCTGGACGATCCCAGCCGGCGTCAGCTCCTTGGTCGACATTCCGGCCGGGTCGTGCCGGCCGCTCATGTCGCCAATCCGGTGTGCCTGGCGCTGCAGCGGCAGAACCCGGCGGGCGATGAAGGTCGCGATGAGATCAGCCGGCTTCGGCCCTTCGTTCTTCGTCAGCTCCCTGACCCGGCCGCAGATCTTCTCCATCTCCTTCAACGGCTCCTTGGGGCGATACCCCCAATTCGGTTTCTCGAGTGGCGGCGCGTCAAAGAACGGCAGAAGGTTGATGACGTCGACAGCCGGGTCGGCGTTCCGGACGTAGAAAAACGTCGACTGCCACTTCTTGGCCGAGTCCTCAAGCGGCAGCTTGGGAAACGGCCCCTTTGGCCGGCCGGTGACCATCGCTGCGCAGCAGTCGGACATGGCGCCGGCTGACGTTCCCTGCTGCTTGAGGAAGAATATCATCGCCCACAGCTCCACAGTCGGCAGCATCCCGAGATAGCCTTTGCAGAGCGTGGCAAAGCCGGCTACCTGCAACACGGCGTTGGCGCCGAGATGATGCGGCTGCAGCCCGAAGAAATCGAGCCACGCGCGGAAGAAGAGACTCGCGGGGAGGCCGAGCCCGCGCTCGAAGTGCGAGAAGAAGACCACATGCTCGCCCTCCTGCGGCGCCGGCACCCTCTCCAAGCCCGGCGCGCGCGCGAGCAGCGCCTCCGCCGGTGGCAGCCCCTTCGTGCGGCGGAGGTACCGGATGTTTTGCTCCGTCATGATGGAGCCCTCCCAAGAGCCTTTCGTCAGCGCCATTGGGGAGGGTTTTCCGCGGGCGGCGAGATTCGGCGATGGAGAGGAGGAAGAGAGGAGGAGGGCGGCGCGCTGCGGGCTTCGGGTCGCGGCGTGCAGCAGGCGTGGGCGAGGCGACGACGGCGGCAGCACTTCGCTCGGGCATGGCGGAGAAGGAGAGGAAGCAGAGGAGGAGCAAGGGGCAGGGGTGCGAGCGCGGGCGTCTCCGTCGCACTCCCCCCTTCTCGTCTATAACCACGCGAAATCGTGGGGGAGTGGGATCGGCAGCGCCCACAATCCCCACTCCCCCGCACTGCGCGCGCGCGTTCCCCACGCGCAGTAACTACGCGGGGAAGCGCAATCGCCAACGGTCGCCGCAGTGAATCCCCCGCGCGCGGGCCGAGGGCGTGTAGTGGCGGGCCCGAGCCACGGTCACGTCCCGTCGCGCGCGTGGGCTGGCAGGCCTTGCCCACCGCAAGGCCGCACGTGGTAGCCCGTCGAGCTGCGGCGGGCGCAAATCGGCGTACGAAGCAAGACCCATCTGGCGGGCATTTCCGTTTACCGCTCAGGCCGGGGTGCCGCGACCCGCCCCCGGAGGCCGGCCCCCCAGCGGGTGTTCCCGGCGTCCGCTGCCGCGAAGCCGGCAAGCTACCAGGCGAAGCCGCCCGGCCGGACTCCGGCGCTTCATCAACAGAACCGGCTCCTCAGGGTGGTAAGCTGCAAAGGCTCCCCTGCCTGAAGCCGGCGAACCTTCACAGCTTCGGGGACTACTGTCGGGGGGATGACCCCCGGGTAGGCAACGGAGCCCGAATCCCTTTCGGAAAATCATCAGAGCAAGACAAGTCCCTCTGGCCGGCTTGCCAGGCACGCCGGCTCCCCAGCGCGAGCCGGCTCGGCGTGGCAACCCGGCCTGGCCGGCTGGCCCATGCCGGCTGGCCGCGAGGCGGCGAAGCCTTAGCGACGAAGCAAGCGGTGCTACAGCGCTCCTCCCTTTACCCTGACAGAGCAGGTGAGGCTGCATCTTTCCTTGCGCCCCCGCCCGAGGCGGGCGGTGTCAGTGAGGCGCGGTCCTGTAGAAACGGCGGCGCCGACTTCCCAACGACGATGGACAAGACGCGCCACAGTTCCTCGAACCCAGACTGACGAGACAAGACCCGTCACGATGCCCGCGCCAGGCAGGTGCGGCGCACCTGGCGACCCGGCACCCGGCGACCCGGCATCTGGCGACCCGGCAACCCGGCCACCGGATCCTGGTCAATGACACCAGGGGCCCGCGCCTCTGGTACCTTACCGTTGTAACCCTGGGGGTCGGCCTATAAGACCCCCAGGGAGGCCTCCGTGCAGAGGGATCGGGTTTTAGTGGCTGAGAGTTCGAGTTAGTGCGGTAAGGTCAGTCCTCACCCTAGCTAGCTCTCTCCAGATCACGAACACTCGCACAGGAGAGGCAGAACGGTGGCTTATCCCCTTCTCCCTCCTTCGTCCAAGTAGCTCCAGGAGCGACTCTGTAACCTCTGTGCTTATCAGCTCACACGGCAGGAGTAGGGGTGTTACCTCTCCAGAGGGCCCCGAACCTGGGTACGTCTTGTGTCCCGCACTCGCTCGTGCCAACCTCGCCTCCGGAACCCACCGGCGTCCTATTGTAGCCCCACCTCATAAGCCATCTCATGGCATCTGCCGTGAATCACGCACCCCCAGCGAGAATACCACGACACGTTGTATGCGAACGTAGAGTCTATCACACCCGATCATCACGGGGTGCTTCAAAACGACGAACCTTCGCAACGGTGCATACTTGGGGAGAACACATTTTATCTTGAAATTTTAGTGAGGGATCATCTTATAATGCTACCGTCGTTCTAAGCAAAATAAGATGCATAAATAGGATAAACATCACATGCAAATCATATAAGTGACATGATATGGCCATCATCATCTTGTGCTTTTGATCTCCAGCTCCAAAGCACCGGCATGATCGCCATCGTCACCGGCATGACACCATGATCTCCATAAATGTGTCGTCACGAGGTTGTCTCGCCAACTATTGCATCTACAACTATTGCTAACGCATGTGATAAAGTAAAGCAATTACATGGCATTTAATGATTGACACGCAGGTCATACAATAAATTAAAGACAACCCTATGACTCCTGCCGGTTGCCGTACTCATCGACATGCAAGTCGTGATAACTAATACAAAACATGATCATCTCATACATCAACTTATATCAAATCACGTCTTGGCCATATCACATCACAACATGCCCTGCAAAAACAAGTTAGACGTCCTCTACTTTGTTGTTGCAAGTTTTACGTGGCTGCTATGGGCAACTAGTAAGAACCGTTCTTACCTACGCAAAGCCACAACGGTGACATTCAAGTTGCTATTTAACCTTCTACAAGGATCGCCTCTGTCGAATCTGATTCAACTAAAGTGGGAGAGACAAACACCCGCCAGCCATCTTTATGCAACAAGTTGCATGTCAGTCGATTTAACCGGTCTCTCATACGTGAACGAGTAAGGTTGGTCCGACCCGCTTTATCCCACAATACCGCCAAATCAAGATAAGACTAAGGAAGCAAGCAATCTGAACATTGATACGTCTCCAACGTATCTATAATTTTTGATTGTTCCATGCTATTATATTATCTGTTTTGGATATTTTATATGCATTAATATGCTATTTTATATTATTTTTGGGACTAACCTATTAATCTAGAGCCTAGTGCCAGTTTCTGTTTTTTCCTTGTTTTTGAGTATTGCAGATAAGGAATATTAAACGAAGTCCAAACGGAATAAAATCTTCGGAATGATTTTTCTTGGACCAGAAGAAACCCAGTAGACTTGGAGATGAAGGCAGGAGACCTGCCGTGGCGTCACAAGCCACCAGGGCGTGCCCTAGGGGGGGGGCGCCCCCCTGGCTTGTGGCCCCACAGCAGCCCTCCTAACCCTATTCGTCGGCCTATAAATTCCCAAATATTCCCTGGATACCAAAAAGAGCCACGAAAATACTTTTCCGTCATCGGAAGCCTCTGTTCGCGTGAGATCCAATCTTGGAGCCTTTTTCGGTAATCTGCCGGAGGGGGATTCGATCACGGAGGGCATCTACATCAACTCCATTGCCCCTCCAATGATGCGTGAGTAGTTTACCACAGACCTTCGGGTCCATAGCTAGTAGCTAGATGGCTTCTTCTCTCTCATTGTTCTTCAATACCATGTTCTTCATGATCTTCATGGAGATCTATCCGATGTAATACTCTTTTGCGGTGTGTTTGTCAAGATCCGATGAATTGTGGGTTTATGATCCGCTTATCTATGAATATCATTTGAATCTTCTCTGAATTCTTATATGCATGATTTCATATCTTTGCAAGTCTCTTCGAGTTATTGGTTTGGTTTGGCCAACTAGATTGGTAATTCTTGCAATGGGAGAAGTGCTTAGTTTTGGGTTCAATCTTGCGGTATCCTCACCCAGTGACAAAGTAGGGGTAGCGAGGCACGTATTTGTATTGTTGCCATCGAGGATAAAAAGATGGGGTTTTCATCATATTGCTTGAGTTTATCCCTCTACATCATGTCATCTTACCTAATGCGTTACTCTGTTCTTCATGAACTTAATACTCTAGATGCAGGCAGGAGTCGGTCGATGTGTGGAGTAATAGTAGTAGATGCAGAATCGTTTCGGTCTACTTGACACGGACGTGATGCCTATATGCATAATCATTGCCTTGGATATCTTCGTAATTATTCGCTTTTCTATCGATTGCTCGACAGTAATTTGTTCACCCACCGTATTATTTTCCGTCATGAGAGAAGCCTCTAGTGAAACCTATGGCCCCCGGGTCTATTTTCCATCTTATATTTTCAGATCTATAAACCAAAAATACCAAAAATACTTCGCTGCATTATTTTTACTTTTGTTTTACTTTACGTTCTAGCAATCTTTTATATCTATCTCTTTCAGATCTCATCCTTGCAAATAACCGTGAAGGGATTGACAACCCCTTTATAGCGTTGGGTGCAAGTGTTTGATTCTTTGTGTAGGTACATCTATTGGGGACTTGCTTGTATCTCCTACTGGATTGATACCTTGGTTCTCAACATCTGAGGGAAATACTTATCTACTTTGTTGCATCACCCTTTCCTCTTCAAGGGAAAACCAACGCATGCTCAAGAAGTAGCAAGAAGGATTTCTGGCGCCGTTGCCCGGGAGATCTACATCAAGCCTACCAAGTACCCATCACAAACTCATCTCTTTCATTTACATTATTTGCCATTTGCCTCTCGTTTTCCTCTCCCCCACTTCTAAAACGATTTTAAGAAAAAACCAAAAATATTTGCCTTTTTTATTCGCCCTTCTTCCGTTCGTCTTTTCGTTTTTTTTTCGGTTGCTCGTTTCCATGGCTCAGCCCAAAAGTTTTGATCCTTATCTTAGGAAGTTGGAAGATATTGAGAATAATGCTAAGGGCTTCATGTCGCTCCAATTTGACCATAATAGTTTCTTTAGGAGCGAGCTTAAAGAACAAAGGTTTATGCTGGAATACATGAATAAAGAACTTGATGATATGACTAACGAATTTTGTGGTTTGAAATCTCAGTTTGCTCACCTTGAAAACTTAGTAGGCCAAATTTCTGATAAGCAAGCTACCTTAGTCAATAGAATGGCCGCGAAGCCAGAATCTTTAAATAATGATGAAGATCTTAAAGTGATTGATGTGACTCCTATTGAATCTTTGTTTTCTAATATAAATCTTAATAAAGATGGGACTGGAGATAAGTCAACTTTAGTTAAAAGGCATCCCAATGATTCGGAGTTTATAGATCTTAATGCTAAGATTGATAAAAGTGGGATTGATGAGGTCAAAACTTTAAATAGCAATGAACCCACTCTTTTGGATTTCAAGGACATTAATTATGATAGTTGTTCTTTGATTGATTGTGTTTCCTTGTTGCAATCCATGTTGAATTCTCCGCATGCTTATAATCAAAATAAAGCTTTTACTAAACATATCGTGGATGCTATGATGAAATCTTTTGAAGAAAAACTTGAGTTGGAAGTTTCTATACCCAGAAAGCTTTATGATGTGTGGGAACCTACTATTAAGATTAAAATTAAAGATTATGAGTGCCATGCTTTGTGTGATTTGGGTGCTAGCGTTTCCACGATTCCAAAAACTTTATCTGATGTGCTAGGTTTCCGTGAATTTGATGATTGGTCTTTAAATTTGCATCTAGCGGATTCCACCATTAAGAAACCTATGGGAAGGATTAATGATGTTCTTATTCTTGCAAATAGGAATTATGTGCCCGTAGATTTCACTGTTCTTGATATAGATTGCAATCCTACATGTCCTATTATTCTTGGTAGACCTTTCCTTAGAACGATTGGTGCAGTTATTGATATGAAGGAAGGAAATATTAGATTCCAATTTCCAATAAGGAAAGGTATGGAGCACTTTCCTAGAAAGAAAATAAAATTGCCTTATGAATCTATTATGAGAGCTACTTATGGATTGCATACCAAAGATGACAATACCTAGATCTATTGTGTTATGCCTAGCTAGGGGCGTTAAACAATAGCGCTTGTTGGGAGGCAACCCAATTTTATTTTTATGCTTTTGTTTTTACTTTTGTTTTGAGTGTTTTACACATTATTACCTCTGTAGTAATTTTGTTTTCTTGTTTAAATTAGTGTTTGAGCCAAGTAAGACCTTTGGGATGGTCTACGGTGTTTGCGATTTGATTTTGCTGAAAAACAGAAACTTTTGCTCTCAGTCTAGGAATTTTGTAAATTCACTGGAACGTGCTTTTGATCTGAAATTTTTACAAAATATTGATATACAAATTGCCCTTATTGTACTAAGTTTTTCAGAATTTTTGGAGTTAAAGAAGTATTCGAAGTCTATAGATTGCTACAGACTGTTCTGTTTTAGACAGATTCTGTTTTCTTTGTGTTGTTTGCTTATTTTGATGTATCTATGGGTTGTATCGGGGGGTATGAACCATGGAGAAGTTAGAATACAGTAGATATTACACCAATATAAATAAAGAATGAGTTCACAACAGTACCTAAAGTGGTTATTTATTTTTCTTATACTAACGGATCTCATGAGTTTTCTGTTGAGTTTTGTGTTGTGAAGTTTTCAAGTTTTGGGTAAAGATTTGATGGACTATGGAATAAGGAGTGGCAAGAGCCTAATCTTGGGGATGCCCAAGGCACCCCAAGCCATATTCAAGGATACCAAAAAGCCTAAGCTTGGGGATGCCCCGGAAGGCATCCCCTCTTTCGTCTTCAATCCATCGGTAAATTTACTTGAGGCTATATTTTTATTCACCACATGATATGTGTTTTGCTTGGAGCGTCTTGTATGATATGAGTCTTTGCTTGTTAGTTTGCCACAATCATCCTTGCTGCACACATATTTTGAGGGGGACACGCATTAATAGTGAATTTATTAGAATACTCTATGTGCTTCACTTATATCTTTTGAGCTAGGCAATGTTGCTCTAGTACTTCACTTATATCTTTTTAGAGCACGGTGGTGTTTTATTTTATAGAAATTATTGAACTCTCGTACCTCACTTATATTATTTTGAGAGTCTTTAAACAGCATGGTAATTGGTTTCGGTTATGAATTTAGTCCTAATATAATGGGCATCCAAGAGGGTTATAATAAAAACTTTCATATTAAGTGCGTTGAATACTATGCGAAGTTTGATTCCTTGCATATAGTTTTGAGATATGAAGATGGTAATACGAGAGTCATGCTAGTGAGTAATTGTGAATTGGAAGAAATACTTGTGTTAAAGTTTGTGATTCCCGTAGCATGCACGTATGGTGAACCTTTATGTAGCGAAGTCGGAGCATGATTTGTTTAATGATTGTCAACCTTTGTGTGAGGGTCGGGAGCGCGCGATGGTTAACTCCTAGCAACCTCTCCCCTAGGAGCATGCGTCTAATGCTTTGTTTCGATAACTAATAGACTTTTGCAATAAGTATGTGAGTTCTTTATGACTAATGTTGAGTCCATGGATTATACGCACTCTCACCCTTCCACCTATGCTAGCCTCTCTATTACCGCGCAACTTTCGCCGGTGCATCAAACCCACCTTCCTCAAAACAGCCACCACATATTTTCCTCAAAACAGCCACCATACCTACCTATTATGGCATTTCCATAGCCATTCCGAGATATATTGCCATGCAACTTCCATCGTTCCGTTTTTCATGACACGCACCATCACTTTCATATTGCATATAGAGTCATATTTTGTTCTAGGTATCGAGTTGTAATTTTTGAGTTGGAAGTAAATAAAAGTGTGATGATCTTCATTATTAGAGCATTGTCCCATGAGAGAAAAGGATGATGGAAGCTATGACTCCCTCACAAGTTGGGATGAGTCTCCGTACTTTACAAATAATAAAAGAGGCCAGCGAAGCCCAAATAAAAAAAAAGAGGCCAAAGATGCCCACCAAAATAAAAAAAAATGATGAGAGAAAGATAGAAGGGACAATGCTACTATCTTTTTCCACACTTGTGCTTCAAAGTAGCACCATGATCTTCATGATAGAGAGTCTCCTATTTTGTCACTTTCATATAACTAGTGGAATTTTTCATCATATGCACAACCACTTAGTTTTCTTTTTGAGCTTTCATACACTTATAGATCTAGTGCATTCGTTGCATGGCAATCCCTACTCACTCACATTGATATCTATTGATGGGCATCTCCATAGCCCGTTGATACGCCTAGTTGATGTGAGACTATCTTCTCCTTTTTCCTCGCAACCTCCACCATATTCTATTCCACCTATAGTGCTATATCCATGGCTCACGCTCATGTATTGCGTGAGAGTTGAAAAGGTTTGAGAACATAAAAAGTGTGAAACAATTGCTTGACTTGTCATCGGGGTTGTGCATGATTTAGATACTTTGTGTGGGGAAGATGGAGCATAGTCAGACCATATGATTTTGTAGGGATAACTTTCTAAGGCCATGTTATTTCGAAAGGACGCAATTGCCTTGTTAGTATGCTTGAAGTATTACTGTTTTTATGTCAATATTAGACTTTTGTTTTGAATCTTATGGATCTGAATATTCATGCCACAATAAAGAATATTACATGGATAAATATGTTAGGTAGCATTCCACATCAAAAATTCTGTTTTTATCATTTACCTACTCGAGGACGAGAAGGAATTAAGATTGGGGATGCTTGATACGTCTCCAACGTATCTATAATTTTTGATTGTTCCATGCTATTATATTGTCTGTTTTGGATGTTTTATATGCATTAATATGCTATTTTATATTATTTTTGGGACTAACCTATTAATCTAGAGCCTAGTGCCAGTTTCTGTTTTTTCCTTGTTTTTGCGTATTGCAGATAAGGAATATTAAACGGAGTCCAAACGGAATAAAATCTTCGGAATGATTTTTCTTGGACCAGAAGAAACCCAGCAGACTTGGAGATGAAGGCAAGAGACCTGCCATGGCGTCACAAGCCACCAGGGCGCGCCCTAGGGGGGCGCCCCCTGGCTTGTGGCCCCACGGCAGCCCTCCTAACCCTATTCTTCGGCCTATAAATTCCCAAATATTCCCTGGATACCAAAAAGAGCCACGAAAATAATTTTCCGCCGCCAGAAGCCTCTGATCCCGTGAGATCCAATCTTGGAGCCTTTTCCGGTAATCTGCCAGAGGGGGATTCGATAACGGAGGGCATCTACATCAACTCCATTGCCCCTCCGATGATGCGTGAGTAGTTTACCACAGACCTTCGGGACCATAGATAGTAGCTAGATGGCTTCTTCTCTCTCTTTGTTCTTCAATACCATGTTCTTCATGATCTTCATGGAGATCTATCCGATGTAATACTCTTTTGCGGTGTGTTTGTCGAGATCCAATGAATTGTGGGTTTATGATCAGCTTATCTATGAATATTATTTGAATCTTCTCTGAATTCTTATATGCATGATTTCATATCTTTGCAAGTCTCTTCGAGTTATTGGTTTGGGTTGGCCAACTAGATTGGTAATTCTTGCAATGGGAGAAGTGCTTAGTTTTGGGTTCAATCTTGCGGTGTCCTCACCCAGTTACAAAGTAGGGGTAGCGAGGCACGTATTTGTATTGTTGCCATCGAGGATAAAAAGATGGGGTTTTCATCATATTGCTTGAGTTTATCCCTCTACATCATGTCATCTTACCTAATGCGTTACTCTGTTCTTCATGAACTTAATACTCTAGATGCAGGCAGGAGTCGGTCGATGTGTGGAGTAATAGTAGTAGATGCAGAATCGTTTCGGTCTACTTGACACGGACGTGATGCCTATATGCATAAGAACTGCCTTGGATATCTTCATAATTATTCGCTTTTCTATCAATTGCTCGACAGTAATTTGTTCACCCACCATATTATTTTCCTTCATGAGAGAAGCCTGTAGTGAAACCTATGGCCCCCGGGTCTATTTTCCATCTTATATTTTCAGATCTATAAACCAAAAATACTTCGCTGCAATGTTTTTACTTTTGTTTTACTTTTCGTTTTAGCAATCTTTTATATCTATCTCTATCAGATCTCATCCTTGCAAATAACCGTGAAGGGATTGACAACCCCTTTATAGCGTTGGGTGCAAGTGTTTGATTGTTTGTGTAGGTACATCTATTGGGGACTTGCTTGTATCTCCTACTGGATTGATACCTTGGTTCTCAACAACTGAGGGAAATACTTATCTACTTTGCTGCATCACCCTTTCCTCTTCAAGGGAAAACCAATGCATGCTCAAGAAGTAGCAAACATCAACTCCCACAAACTCTTTTGTGTTCTACTCGTGCATGTTATCTACGCATAGACCTAGCTCTTGATGCCACTGTTGGAGAACGTTGCATGGGAAACAAAACTTTTCCTACGAACACCCAAGGTCTATCCATGGAGATGCATAGCTACGAGAGGGGGAGTGTATCTACATAACCTTGTAGATTGCTAAGAGGAAGCGTATATAACGCAGTTGATGTAGTCGTACTCTTCACGATCCAATTACGATCCGATCCGATCTAGCGTCGAATGGACGACACCTCCGCGTTCAGCACACGTGCGGCTCGATGACGTCTCCTCTTTCTTGATCCAGCAAGAGAGGAAGGAGAAGTAGATGGGATCTCAACCAGCACGACGGCATGGTGGAGATGCTGGTGGAACAATCCCAGCAGGGCTTCGCCAAGCGCCTCTGGAACTACAAACGAGGAAGAACGGGAGAGAGTGGAGGCCGCAGGGCGTGGGAATTGTTGTGTCCAGCCGTTGCGCCTCCTCCCCACTATATATAGGGGTGTTGGAGGGCTGGGGACGCAGCCCTAGCCCCTCCTCCAAGGAGGGGAGGCGGCCAAATGGGGAGGAGTGCCCTCCAAGCCAAGTGGAGGGCCCTCCCCCTTAGGGTATCCCTTCCCCTAGGAGGATGGGGCTTAGGGGGGTGGTGGGCCTGGACCAATAAGGCTAGGACGCCCCCCCCTACACCCATGCATGCCCTAGGTGCTGGAAGGACCCTTCCGGACTCCTTTGGAACCCTCCGGGACCTTCTAGAACCTTCTGGAAGCTTCCTGGTACAATACCGATAAATCCCGAAACTTTTCCGGTAGCCACAATATGACTTCCCATATATAAATCTTTACCTCCGGACCATTTCGGAGCTCCTCGTGACGTCCGGGATCTCATCCGGGACTCCGAACAATTTTCGGTCACCAACATGAATATCCCAATACTACTCTAGCGTCACCGAACGTTAAGCGTGCGGACCCTACGGGTTCGAGAATCATGTGGACATGACCGAGACACCTCTGCGGTCAATATCCAATAGCGGGGCCTTGATGCCCATATTGTTTCCCACATATTCCATGAAGATCTTTATCGGTCGAACCATGATGCCAAGGATTAAATCAATCCCGTATGCAGTTCCCTTTGTCCATCGGTATGTTACTTGCCCGAGATTCGATCATCGGTATCTCCATACCTAGTTCAATCTCGTTACCGGCAAGTCTCTTTACTCGTTCCGTAATACAAGATCCCGTGACTAACTCCTTAGTCACATTGCTTGCAAGCTTCTTGTGATGTTGTATTACCGAGTGGGTCCAAAGATACCTATCCGTCATACGGAGTGACAAATCCCAGTGTCGATCCATGCCAACCCAACAGACACCCTTGGAGATACCTGTAGAGTACCTTTATAGTCACCCAATTACGTTGTGACGTTTGATACACACACTAGTGCAAGCGCCTGCTATACAAACGGTTTTTAACCCCTTTTCGTGACGTAGTCTCAAACCGTCACCTTGCATGTGTGGGCGATAGGGGGGCTATCCCACATGACACGGAAAACCCGTCGGCGATGGCTGCGCTCGGTCACACACGATGAGCAAAAATATGTCATGTGCGATTGGAAGGGCCATCACAAACATATATATTTGGGAATTCGTGTGAGATGTGCTTAGCATCCCACACAGTGAATCCCAAACGTACGTTTCCGTTCGCATTCTACATCACACACAATTTTCTGCATAACATCATCTGTGTTAGGGGTGGTCATCACGCACGGTGCCTTGAAGAAACTGTTTGGCATAGGGCTGTCCATCACACACATGTTTTATTTGAAAACGTTTGCAAATGTATGTTCTAACGCACACTGTTTACGGCTGGAAGTCGTGTGTGATTTTTCACTGATCCAACACGCCAAATTTCCAGGAACCGTGTGGGTTTGGTGAGGTCATCACCCACGGTGTTCTATGACAACAGCCTGCAATATGAAACCCCAATAATCAGCCTAATTACTCTATTATTTATAAGCCAGCTAGTAAACAAATTGACACTTCATATCAAGCACACAATATATTTCGTTTCGTATTACGGCAACCATGATTTCATAATTGAAATACATCATAGTACAACATCATATAGCTACCTAGCTACCCAATTACACGACAGGACCGAGTTTCACATGCAACATCTAAAACCTTTGGAAAATAGCATCATATACGGTAAATAGACAGATGAATCTCGTCTATAAAACTGTTGAAGCAGAAGGCAAATATTGAGCCTTCGCTGATGTCGAAGGTCCTTGCAACTTTATGCCAGTGCCTGTGGATGGTTGCCCGCCCATCCTTCATCCTCTTGAGGAAGACTTCAAGATTATACCGTGGGTACTATACGAATACCTTCCTCGCCTCATGACCATACAGGTGGTTTGAGACGTACTCATTGATGAACTGCTTTGGGAAGGACTGCAAACAAAGATATGCATAAATTTCGTTTCGAAAAATTGTAATGTCACAAAGGGAAAAAAGACAAGGTAAAAGCGATAGTACCATCCTATAGTTCACTGATGTCTTCTTCATTGTGTAGACAAACAACTTGTTGTTTTTCATTGCAAGTTTCTTTATCTTAACAATCTTTCTCAGTTTCTTGATTTGACTGATATTCATGAACACATCATTTCCCCACATGAAAAATGGGTCGAACAGTGGGTCTAAACCTCTTACAGCAGGACCTACATGTGCAAGACCAAATTATTATTAGAAACCTAAATATTAGAATGGTTCCTGCAATTGCACAATAATGTGCTATTAGCCAAAGGATCATGAAAGTGCAAACCTAAATGTTAAACTTAAGTGTCTCCCATTATTCCCCCTGTAACGTGTTTAAGATAGATATTGATCAGGTTTTAAGTGAGATTTGGCGTGCTATCAGTAAAATATGTTAATGAAAAATAAACGCATTGCAGATCCAACATATTAATTCAAGCCACATGGAAAAGCCAAGCGTGCTAAGAACTATGAAATATAGCAATTGTATGTTTCACATGCATAACAATACAAAATTGTACCAACAATAATCGAACGTCACATTGCAGATGACCACCAAAACAAATGAACCAAACAGTTAACTGAGCATCACATTGCACAATAGAACATACTAGAAGGTCATATTGCATAGTAGCATTACTTGCATATTTCACTAGAATTTCTTAAGGAAAGGCAGGAGCAGCACATGCAACAGGTAAAGAAAACATGCTTAACAGGCATTTCTACCTGAACACAGGTCATTACTAATTAAGCTAAAAAAACAAGCTATTCCTCATTGTCGGAGATATCGATAACGATGGGCTTGGAAGAGGGCGAGGCCTCCACATCGTGGGTTCCCTCCTCGTAGTGGTGAGTGGCCTCAGCCTATCCGGACACCAACCTGCCGGCTCTGGAGTTGAGGAAAGCACGGGCACGCTGAGAAAACAACTCGTAGTCGTCGTCGAAGGCAAAAGCGGATCCCTCGAGAAAACACAACGAGTTTTTGTTCAAAGCAACCAATCGCGTGGAGGCGTCCACGCACGAGGTGTCGACCGTGGCCTCGACGGCGAGGTGCTGCTCCAAGATCTAGGGGTCGGCACGCATGGCAGCCATCACGGCCTCATCCGTACGTGCGGTCGCGGTTTGCTTCTCCGCTGCCAGGTGCTCCTTGAGATTCTGGCTATACTGCGTGCACCATGTCTTTCGGCGAAGATTATGTGGGGGGTGGGCCGGTGATTTTGGTAGAATGTGTCGCGCCGGTGGCCGGGGCATGTGGAATGGAGGAGGAGGGGGTGGAGGGGGTGTGGTGTGGGGAAGGTGTGGATTACCTCACTAGATGGAGGAGGGCGAGCAGCAGGAAGGAGCGGCGCCAGTGAGGAGGCGGCGCTGCAAGCAAGCTGTGCAGGTTTGAACTTAGGAAAGGAGGGGGGAAGTAGGGGGGTGTGTGGATTTTGGTTGGTACGAGGGGCGGGGGAGGTAGATATTTGCGCGGCGGCCCAAAATTTCGTTCGGTGCGGTGAAAAAGTAGCGCGCACAGCCACATCGGACACAGTCCCTTTACCATAACTATGTGAGATATTCAACAACACAAACGAATCCTATAGTTGATCCCGTGTGTGATGAGGCTGAACGTGGAAATTTTGGTCTCCAAGCTTCAGGAGTAAGATATCGGATACTACATTGCACACGGTATTTGCATTTCATTTTCATTTGGAAGAGAAAATGGGGATACGGCGGCAAATTTTGGTCCGAATTTCCCTCGTTACATTGTTCATCGACAACATTGCTTAATTTAACAACACTTGCAAATTTGAGTACTACACAAAAGAGCCTACAACACTGCCCGCACTTACTTAATCGAGCAACTAATAAACATTAGTTAGTTGACCTAAACATTACTCTAACAAAAGACCATCGCTCTAGACAAAGACTAATATTCCGCCTGGCATTCGTCGATCTTCGCCGCCTCCTCGATGACCAGCTCCCGCTCGACGACCTCCGGGGTAAGGAGATCCATGGGATCCATCCCCACATACTCCAGCACCTCGCAGTCTTCGTCCACCATCTCTTGGATAAGGCCGCCATGAGCCAGGCATGGGCGGCCTTGCTCCAGGCATGGACGGCCACAATTTTGGCTAGGGAGGCCGCCGACGAACGGACGCCTGCTCGAGCACACTCAGCGATTACCAACTCATCGGACGTGGGTTGTCGACCGCTGTCGGAGAAGGCAGATGTGATTTGTGCAGTGACCGAGAGGAGATGGGCATGGGTGGACTCAAGATGGGACTGGGTGTCCGCCATCAGGGCAACGGCGACTGCCGTGAAACTGATAGCTGATGTGTCGTTCTCGCCATTTGCTATCCCCGTCGCGGTTGTTGCTGCCGCCCTCTCAGCTGTAGCAGCTGCCCTTTCGGTTGCTGCAGCCGCCCTGTCGGAGGTAGCGACCGCGTTCAAGCATGTTGAGAGTGCGCTCATGGCTGATGCGGTTGTGCTCGGGCCGGAGTGGGTTGCCGAAGTTGCCCTCACGACGGGGATCCATGTCCCCATCTTTCACCGGCGACGATCGAAAAGTAAAATGCTCTGAGGAGTTCGTGCGGTAAACTGGCCCACGCTGTACTGTAGTCGACGAAGCTACCGTCCTAAGCCATGCATTATTAGGATTGGCCCGAGATATTTTGTACTGCATCACACACGATTCATGAACTTGAACTGTTTGTGAAGGACTTGATTTTCAAAATGTTTTCAAAACAAAAAATGAGGTTACTTCGACAAAGGATGGTGTTTGGATTGCAATAAAATTTATCTGCAGTGAACAGTTACCAATAGCTGTGTTGTGCTAAAATATGGAATTATTTAGGGTCTGTTTGGCATTTGTATGCATTAATTTAGTTTTCTATACATTTAATGTGTATAATTCAAATTTGAACTATCATCCCAATGTCTGGTGCGTCAAAATGGGATGAAAATCATATTAGTGTCCATGGCTTCATCTTTAGGTCACGGGCAAGAAATGGGAATGAATTTCAAACATATCGGGGTCTTGGCTCGGCATCAAACGTTGAGAAACTTAGTTTTTAAATTACTGTAAATCCAAAACGCGACAGAAATTCTGAAAACTAGGCATGTTGTCATGACATGGCACATATGTGCCATTGAAAAAAATTGTCCAGCTTGGGACAATTATAGGGACAAGTCCCTTACAAACCGGAGCTTCTCACTGCAAGCTTTGTGGTTCCGATAAGGAACACGTCACCTTACGTGGGCAAAATGACATCCGCTCATCTTCTCTCCTTGAACTTTTGTTAGAGGCAACACAGACCAGTAAGAATGTCTTGTTAAAATATGGAATTATTCAGGGTTCTTTTTGCAATTTCATACGTTAATTGAGTTCTATAGGCATTTAATGTGGATAACTAAAATTTGAACTAAAATCACAAGGTCTGGTGCATCAAAATGGGTTGAAAATCATATAAGTGTCCATGGCTACTTTGGGCCATGCAAGATATGTGAATGGATTTCAAACATCTCGGGGTCTTGGCTCGGCCACATACATTGAGAAGCTTGGTTTTACATTCATGTATAAATCAGAAACTCGTCATAATTTAATGAAACTTGGCATGGTGTCATGACATGGGTCATACGTGCCCTGGTGAAAAAAATGTACGATTTGGGACAAGTTTTGCAACAAGCCCCTTACAAACATGAGCTTCTCACGGGAAGCTTTTGTGGTTTTGATATGGAACGCGTCACCTTATGTGGGCAAATCAACATCCGTTGCATCTTCTCGTCTTGAACTATATATTTCTAGAGGCAACATATACCAAAATGAGTGTCGTTCCAAAATATGAAAAATATACATGGTTCGTTTGGCCTTTTATAGATTAATGGACTTTTATATGCATTATTTAACGTGCATAATTCAAATTTGAACTACAATCACAAGGTCTGGTGCATCAAAATGGGTTGAAAATAATACAAGTGTACATGCATCTTTAGGATCCCATGCAAGATATGGGAATGAATTTCAAACATCTCATGGTCTTGGCTCGGGCACACAAACATTGAGAAACTTGGGTTTTAAATCATGTATAAATCAAAAACTCGTCAGAAAAGTCATGAAACTTGGCATGGTGTCATGACATGCATGGCGCATATGTGCCCTGGTAAAATAATATCCAATTTGGGACAAGTTTTCGCACAAGCCTCTCACAAACCTAAGCTTCTCACGGGAATCGTTTGTGGTTTCGATATGGAACGTGTCACCTTATGTGGGCGAATCGACATCCGCTGCATCTTCTCATCTTGAACTATATATTTCTAGAGGCAACATATACCAAAATGAGTGTCATGCCAAAATATGAAATTATACATGGTTCGTTTGGACTTTTTATACATTAATTGACTTTTATATGCATTATTTAATATGCATAATTCAAATTTGAACTACTAACACAAGGTCCGGTGCATCAAAATGGTTAGAAAACCATATTAGTGTGCATGCATCTTTAGGTCCCATGCAAGATACGGGAATGAATTTCAAACATCTCGGGGTCTTGGCTAGGCCACATAAACATTGAGAAACTCGGGTTTTTAATCATGTAAATCAAAAACTCGTCAGAATATTCATGAAACTTGGCTTGGTGTCATGAACATGGAACATAAAGGCATCATATCATTTTGTTTTCCTATTTGAGACTCGTTTTTTAATATATTTTTCCTTTTAGAGCCAACATTGAGAATATTACGTTAAATTATAGTAAATCTAGAACTCACACAAAATTCAAGAAATTGGGCATGGCGTCATGATATAGCACAAATATGACGGACACATTAATAGCTAACAAAAGCTTTTTGGAACAAAGAACTGTCACGTTTCCACGCAAATGGTTGCATTATTTTCAAACCGTGGGCGTTCTACTGCCCTTACGTGCTGCCAAGCGTCGCACTCTTTTATTGGCTAGGGCTTAGGAGGTGTCGTGCGAGCAACTGCTAGAGTTGACAGGACATGTGCGAGCTGGCCTCCGCTACGCAGGCTCACCGGGAGGCGTGCGGGTTGTACGCCTCAGGCTCACGGGGAAGCGAGCCCTTTGACCTCCGTATCCGCCCTCCTCGCTTCCAACCTGTCCATCAATGGCGCCCGAGCCGCTGTTTAATAGGTGGCTTTACTGCCCACTCACTGACAATCCTCTCTACATCTTCGCCTCCCATTCCCCTCCATCATTCAGACCTCCACGTCGACCTACGCCATGGTGCACAAGGATCATATGCCACTATTCTTTCGTTTTGGTGAAGCTGACACCGAACCGGAAGAGATAGAACATAAAGACGAATGGGACGCCATGGACATGGCCCTGGAAGAGCTGCATGCCGCAGTGGATGCTGCCCCGACGCACTCGCCAGCAACCATCCCCGTGCCCGCGCCAGCAACCATCCCCGTGGCATTGACGGGCTGGTTGATGTCTACTACGCAACTTTATTCTTGTAGACTATGTTGGGCCTCCAAGCGCAGTGTTTTGTAGGTTAGTAGCAATTTACCCTCAAGTGGATGACCTAAGGTTTATCAATCCATGGGAGGTGTAGGATGAAGATGGTCTCTCTCAAACAACCCTGCAATCAAATAATAAAAAGTCTCTTGTGTTCCTGATGACCCACAAGTATAGGGGGTCAATCATAGTCCTTTCGATAAGTAAGAGTATCGAACCCAACGAGGAGTAGAAGGAAATGACAAGCGGTTTTCAGCAAGGTAATTTCTGCAAGCACTGAAATTGTAGGTAACAAATAGTTTGATAGCAAGATAATTGATAACGAGCAAGCAACGGTAACGGTAAATAAAGTGCAGCAAGGTAGCCCAATCCTTTTGTGGCAAAGGACAGGCCAGAACAATCTCTTATAATAGGCAAAGTGTTCTTGAGGGTACACGGGAATTTCATCTAGTCACTTTTATCATGTTGGTTTGATTTGCGTTCGCTACTTCGATGATTTGATATGTGGGTGGACCGGTGCTTGGGTGCAGTTCTTACTTCAACAAACCTCCCACTTATGATTAACCCCCTCACAAGCAGCCGCAACTATGAGAAAAATATTAAGATAAAATCTAACCATAGCATTAAACGTTTGGATCCAAATCAGCCCCTTACGAAGTAGCGCATAAACTAGGGTTTAAGCTTCTGTCACTCTAGCAACCCATCATCTAATAACTACTCCACAATGCATTCCCTTAGGCCCAAAGATGGTGACGTGTCATGTAGTCGACGTTCACATGACACCACTAAGGGAATCACAACATACATATCATCAAAATATCGAACACATATCAAGTTCACATGATTACTTGCAACATGGCTTCTCTCGTGACCTCAAGAACAAAGGTAACTACTGATACGTCTCCAACGTATCTATAATTTTTGATTGTTTCATGTTGTTATATTATCATTCTTGGATGTTTTACAATCATTTTTTAGCAACTTTATATCATTTTTAGGGACTAACCTATTGACATAGTGCCAAAGTGCTAGTTGTTGTTTTTGCTTGTTTTTTACTTCACAGAAAATCAATACCAAACGGAGTCCAATCGTGCTGAAACTTTTTGGAGATTTTTTTTGGACCACAAGACACCAGATGGGCCAAACAAGTACCAAAGAGGAGGCCCGAGGTGGGGAACACCCACCAGGGCGTGCACACTCGGGACCCCCCCTCCACCGCCTATGACGCCTATAAATTCCCAAATATTCAGAAAACCCTAGAGGAGTCGACCATAGACCTACGGGGTCGTAGGCTGTAGCTAGATGGCTTCCTCTCTCTCTTTTGATTGTCAATACAATGGTCTCTTGGAGATCTATTTGATGTAAACCTTTGCGGTGCGTTTGTTGGGATCCGATGAATTTCGAGTTCATGATCAGTTTCTATCCATGAATATTGTTTGAGTCTTCTTTGATCTCTTATATGCATGATTGCTTATAGCCTCGTATTTCTTCTTCGAATCTTTGGTTTAGTTAGGCCAACTAGATCGATTTTTCTTGCCATGGGAAGAGGTGCTTTGTGATGGGTTCGATCTTGTGGTGTCGTTTCCCAGTGACAGAAGGGGCAGCAAGGCACGCATGTATCGTTGCCATTAAGGATAACAATATGGGGTCTATTCCTACATGAATAGATCTTGTCTACTACATGTCATCGTTCTTATTGCATTACTCCGTTTTTCCATGAACTCAATACACTAGATGCATGCTGGATAGCGGTCGATGTGTGGAGTAATAGTGGTAGATGCAGGCAGGAGTCGGTCTACTTATCTTGGACGTGATGCCTATATAATGATCATTGTCTTGGATATCGTCATGACTATTCGATTTTCTATCAATTGCCCAACAATAATTTGTTCACCCACCGTGCGCTATACTCATGAGAGAAGCCACTAGTGAAACCTACGGCCCCCGGGTCTACTTTTCCAACATGTTGCTTTCCGATCTATCTTGTTGCCATCTTTTTTTCAGATCTACTATACCAAAAAAAACAAAAAATATATCGCTGCACTTTTTATTTCCCTTTTTATTTTTGTGTTCTTGAGAGATCTATCTCTCCTATCTATCACTGCCTAAGCTTTTTTCACGTAGAGAGATTGACAACCTCTCTTTCGCATCGGGTTGCAAGTATTTGTTGTTTGTGTGCAGGAGCTGCTTATTGGATGGTGGTGATCCTCCTACTGGTTTGATAACCTTGGTTTCATAACTGTGGGAAATACTTGCCGTCACTGTGCTGCATCATACCTTCCCTTGGGGGAAAAAAATCGACGCAGTCTCAAGCCACATTATAAATAACAGTAGGAAATCATGATGCAAAATGGACGTATCAACTCCCCCAAGCTTAGAGCTCGCTTGTCCTCAAGCGAAAGCCGATATCGAAAAACATGTCCACATGGTTTGAGAGAGAGGTGTCGATAAAACAAAATACGGACATAGTAGCATCATGCTTATTATCATAGCAGCAACAAACTTTAACATAGAACTTATTCATATAAATTTTATTATATAACTTCACAATATAACTTCTCATGAACAACTAACAATTCATCACAACATAAAAGTATGAAGCATAAACCTTATTGAAAACCAACAAACTATGTTCTGAGTCAACTTTGCAACTACAATTCATCATATTTTCAGGAAGGATCTCGTGTCGGAGCCTTTTGGCAAGTCCACATACTCATCCATCATTTAGTCTTCTATGATTGCTAACACTCACAGCATACCCATGAGAAAAAGTTTCAACCAGACACATAGAAAGATAGGGGCTTATAGTTTCGCCTCCGAACATATTCACCTCAAGGGTGATGTCAACAATAATAACTCATGCTCACTCACATCCAACTGGATATATGTGCCTAGATCTTTCCTCACCACATGATGCTTGCAAAAAGAAAAAGTAAAAAGGAATAGGGAAGAATACTTTGACTCTTGCATAAAAGTAATTACATAAGAAGTAAAAGATAGGTCCTTCGCAGAGGGAAGCAGAGGTTGTCATGCGCTTTTTGTTTGTATGCCAAATCCCTTAATGTAAAAGAACATCACGTTATATTGCCCCTATGATAGCAACCTTTATTATGCAGTCCATCGCTTTTATTACTTTGCCATCATAAGTTTGTACAACGCTCAATTTTCTCTTACACTAATTGATCAAACAAATTTAGAAGGAATTTTTATTGGCTTGGTGCACCGATGACAACTTACTTGAAGGATCTTACTCAATCCATAGGTAGGTATGGTGGACTCTCAAAACATGAATTTGGGTTTTGGGTTTTTGGATTCATAAGTAGTATCTCTACTTAGTGCAAATTTTTTTGGCTAGCAAAGATATTGAGCAAGCACCACATGTTGAAGGATCTATGATAATATAACTTCTATGTGAATATGAACAAACATAAATCATTACGTTGTCTTCCTTGTCCAACGTCAACAATTTTGGCATATAATATTTAATGGGGGCTCACAATCATAAACGATGTCCAAGATAATGTATTTGCATGTGAATCTTCTCTTCCCTTATTAATTCTTTCATGAATTGCATCATTGACCAATGCTATGTTTGTCAATCTCCTATAAATTTTACCACTTATACTTTTCCTTGTGTGGCGTCATTACTTACCATAAGATTAGCATATGATCTTTTTCATTATTTTGATTGCAAGAAAAAGGTAGAGAAGCACGAACTCATCTAAACTTTATTATATAATTCTCACTCGATTACATAGATAGATAGATCATGAAACTAGCACTCAAAAATAGATCATACTAAACTTTTATTCAACTAGATCACGGAAGAGCTAAGGATCGAATTAAAATAGATAAAATTGAAGGTGATACGATATCAGGGCACCTCGCCCAAGCTTGGCTCAAGCCAATGGGAGTGCCCATACCCGTGTACTCAAGTCTCCTTTGGTGGTGAAGATGATGAAGGTGGTGGTGATGAAGTGTCACACTTTAGCCTCAATAGGTACTCCAATTTAAGGATGACGCTTCGAAGGGTGATGATGTGCTCCTCTAGCAAAATATTTTCATGAGTGATAAATTATTCTGAATACGAACCGATTCGAAAGCCCTAAAAGCTTCGATTTCAGTGGGGGTGAGATGACTGTAATAAAGTTGAAGGATATCTTCTTCTTCCTCCGCTTCTGTTGGCATGGAGTGACCTCCTTCTTGAGCTTGATCTCTCATAGCTTCCTTGCCCTTGTCTTCATTGTTGACTTTTGGCTCCTCTCTCTTTAGCTCCATCTTCGTCAACCAAGCATCTTCTTCTAAGTTATTGGAGAAGGGAGAAGACATGATGCCTGGCTTGATATATATGATAAGAAAACAACACGAACCAAGAACAGGGGATTTTTCTGTGATGCGATGGTCAAATCAATTGGGGGTATATATAACGAATTTTTTTATCTTGTAAAGCAAGAATATGGAAGGAAAACGGAGTCAGGAAGGTGTCTGAGGTGGGCACAACCCACCTGGGCGCGCCTGGGGGGCCTGGCGTGCCCTAGGTTATCGTGCTCACCTTGGTTGCTTTCCTGTTTATTTCTTATTTTCCTATTTTTTTTATATTCCAAAACTAACAAAAAATATTTTTGCAGATTTTTCGGAGTTCGTTTACTTACAGTATCACGTACCTCCTCTTTTTCAGAATTCTAGAGTGTTCCGGAAGGTTTCTTTTATGTGATCGTCCGGTGTCATAGTTTGGATAATATTGGTTTCAACATTAATAGGCGTACCTGAGATATAGTGTTTAATTCTTTGTCCATTGACCACCTTTGGGTTAGTACCTTCGGCATTATTAATCTTGATAGCCCCAGAACGATAAACCTCTTCGATAACATAGGGTCCTTCCCATTTGGAAAGAAGTTTTCCTGCAAAAAATCTAAAATGAGAATTGTACAAAAGAACATATTCCACAACATTGAATTATCGCTTTTGGATTCTTTTGCCATGCCATCTTTTAACTTTTTCTTTGAATAGTTTGGCATTTTCATAAGCTTGGGTTCTCCATTCATCTAGTGAGCTAATATCAAATAACATCTTATCACAGGCAAGTTTGAAATCATAATTGAGTTCTTTAATTTCCCAAAATGCTTTATGTTCTAACTCTAGAGGCAAATGACAAGCTTTTCCATAAACCATATTGTATGGAGACATACCCATAGGATATTTATAAGTTGTTCTATAGGCCCAAAGTGCATCATATAGTTTTTTAGACCAATTCTTTCGAGACCTATTGACAGTTTTTTGTAATATTCATTTTATTTCTCTATTGCTAAGTTAAACTTGACCACTAGATTGAGGATGATAGGGTGATGCAATTCTATCATTAACATCGTATTTAGCAAGCATCTTACGGAAAGCACCATTGATAAAGTGTGAACCTCCATCAGTCACTAAATATCTAGGGACTCCAAACCTCGGGAAAATAACTTCTTTAAGCATTTTAATGGAGGTGTTATGATCAGCACTACTATTTGGAATAGCTTCTACCCACTTAGTAACATAATCAACAGCAACCAAAATATGAGTATACCCATTAGAGGAAGGAAAAGGTCCCATATAATCAAAACCCCAAACATCAAATGTTTCAACAACAAGTGAATAATTCATAGGCATTTCCTAACACTTACCGATATTACCAATTCTTTGACATTCATCACAAGACAAGACAAACTTACGGGCATCCTTGAAGAGAGTAGGCCAATAAAAACTAGATTGCAATACCTTGTGAGCAGTTCTATCTCCCGCATGATGTCCTCCATAAGCTTCAGAATGACATTTCCGTAGGATTTGTTCCTGTTCATGCTCAGGTACACAACGTCTAGTAATACCATCTACCCCTTCTTTATAAAGATGTGGGTCATCCCAAAAGTAATGTCTTAAATCATAGAAGAATTTTTTCTTTTGTTGGTATGTGAAACTAGGTGGTATATATTTAGCAACAATGTAATTAGCATAATCAGCATACCAAGGAGTGTTTTGAGAAACATTTACTGCAGATAACTGTTCATTAGGAAAACTATCATCAATAGGTAGTGGGTCATCAAAAATATTTTCTAACCTAGACAAGTTATCAGCCACGGGGTTCTCAGCTCCCTTCCTATAAGTGATATGCAAATCAAATTCTTGAAGTTAGAGAACCCACCTAATGAGTCTAGGTTTAGCATCTTTCTTTTCCATAAGATATTTTATAGCAGCAAGATCAGTGCTAACAATAACTTTGCAACCAACAATCTAAGATCGAAATTTATCACAAGTGGACACAACTGCTAAAAATTCTTTTTCAGTAGTAGCATAATTTCTTTGGGAACTGTCTAGAGTTTTGCTAGCATAGTGGATAACATTTAATTTCCTATCAACTCTTTGTCCTAGAACAGCACCAACAACATAATCACTGGCATCACACATAATTGTAGGGGAACGTTGCATGGGAAACAAAAAATTTCCTACGCACACACAAGATCTATCCATGGTGATGAGCATCTACGAGAGGGAGAGTGAATCTACATACCCTTGTAGATCGCTAAGCGGGAAGCGTTAAGAAACGCGGTTGATGTAGTCGAACGTCTTCGTGATCCAAATCACCGAGCGTCCCGCGATCCAATCACGATCCGTCCCGATCAAGTACCGAACGGACGGCACCTCCGCGTTCAGCACACGTACAGCTTGATGACGATCTCCGCCTTCTTGATCCAGCAAGAGAGAGCGAAGAGATAGACGAGTTCTCCGCCAGCACAATGGCGTAGTGGGGGTGGTGGTGGAGCTGTTCCGGCAGGGCTTCGCCTAAGCACCGACAAAAACAGATTTGAGGAAAACCGTATAGACGGGGGGAGAGAGGGCTGCACCGTGGCTTAGGGTGTTTGGCCCTCTCTCCCCTCTAGTATATATAGGAGGGAGGGGGAGGGGGCTGGCGCCCTAGGGTTTCCACCCTAGGTGCGGCCGAACCAGGGAGGAGGAGGTGGACTCCTCCACTTTTCCTTGTCCAATTAGGACTCCTTCCTTATTTGTTTCCCCTTCCCTTTTCTTTGGGGTTTTTCCTTCCCACTTAATTCCAGCCGCATGGGCCTTATAGGGATGGCTTTCCCAGCCCACTAAGGGCTGGTGCAACTGCCTTTAGGCCCATGTGGCCTCCCGGCGTGGGTGGCCCCTCCCGATGGCCCTCCGGCACTCCCGGTACACTACTGGAAATACCCGAAACTTTTTCGGTGGCCAAAATGGGACTTCCTATATATCAATCTTTACCTCCGGACCATTCCGGAGCTCCTCGTGATGTCCGTGATCTCATCCGGGACTCCGAACAACCTTCGGTCACCAACATGCATAACTCAAATCTACCGAAACGTCACCGAACCTTAAGTGTGCAGACCCTGCGGGTTCGAGAATTATGTAGACATGACCGAGACACCTCTACGGCCAATAACCAATAGCGGGACCTGGATGCCCATATTGGTTCCTACATATTCTACGAAGATCTATATCGGTCGAACCTCTATGTGAAGGATTCAATTAATCCCGTATGTTGTTCCCTTTGTTCTTCGGTATGTTACTTGCCCGAGATTCGATCGTCGGTATCTCTATACCTAGTTCAATCTCGTTACTGGCAAGTCTCTTTACTCGTTCCGTAATACAAGATCTCGTGGCTAACACTTTAGTCACATTGCTTGCAAGGCTTATTGTGATGTTGTATTACCGAGTGGGCCCTGAGATACCTCTCCGTCACACGGAGTAACAAATCCCAGTCTTGATCCATGCCAACCCAACAGACACCCTCGGAGATACCTGTAGAGCATCTTTATAGTCACCCAGTTACGTTGCGACGTTTGATACACACAAGGTATTCCTCCGGTGTCAGTGAGTTGCATGATCTCATGGTCATAGGAACAGATACTTGACATGCAGAAAACAATAGCAATAAACTGACACGATCAAATGCTACGTTTATAGTTTGGGTCTTGTCCATCACATCATTCTCCTAATGATGTGATCCCGTTATCAAATGACATCTCATGTCCATGGCTAGGAAACCTTCACCATCTTTTGATCAACGAGCTAGTTAACTAGAGGCATACTAGGGACACAGTGTTGTCTATGTATCCACAAATGTACTTGAGTTTCCAATCAATACAATTATAGCATGGATAATAAACAATTATCATGAACAAGGAAATATAATAATAACCAATTTATTATTGCCTCTAGGGCATATTTCCAACAGTCTCCCACTTGCACTAGAGTCAATAATCTAGCTCACATCACTATGTGATTTACATTGTAATGAATCGAACACCCATGCAGTTCTGGTGTTGTTCATGTTTAGCCCTTGGAAGAGGTTTAGTCATCGGATCTGCAACATTCAGATCTGTGTGTACTTTGCAAATATTTATGTCGTCCTCCTTGATGTAATCGCAGATGGAATTGAAACGTCGCTTTATGTGTCTGGTCCTCTTGTGAAATCTTGGTTCCTTGGCCAGATCAATGGCACCAGTATTATCACAAAACAGAGTCATTGGGTTAAGCGCACTAGGCACTACTCCAAGATCTGTCATGAACTCCTTCATCCAGACACCTTCCTTCGCCGCCTCCGAGGCAGCGATGTACTCCGCTTCGCATGTAGAATCAGCTACCACGCTTTGCTTGGAACTGCACCAGCTAACCGCACCCCCATTAAGAATAAATACATATCTGGTTTGTGACTTAGAGTCATCCGGATCAGTGTCAAAGCTTGCATCGACGTAACCCTTTACGACGAGCTCTTGATCACCTCCATAAACGAGAAACATGTCCTTAGTCCTTTTGAGGTACTTTAGGATATTCTTGACCGCCGTCCAGTGTTCCATTCATGGATCACTTTGAAACCTTCCGACCATACTTATGGCAAGGCTGACATCGGGTCTTGTGCACAGCATTGCATACATGATAGAGCCTATGGCTGAAGCATAGGGGACGACACTCATCTTTTCTCTATCTTCTGCAGTCACTGGGCATTGAGTCTTACTCAACTTCACACCTTGCAAAACAGGCAAGAACCCCTTCTTGGACTGATCCATTTTGAACTTTTCCAAAATCTTATCAAGGTATGTGCTTTGTGAAAGTCCTATCAAGCGTCTTGATCTATCTCTATAGATCTTGATGCCTAATATGAAAGCAGCTTCTCGTAGGTCCTTCATTGAAAAACTCTTGTTCAAATATTCCTTCACGCCTTCCAACATTTCTATATTGTTTCCAATCAGCAATATGTCATCTACATATAATATTAGAAACGCTATACAGCTCCCACTCACTTTCTTGTAAATACAAGCTTCTCCGTAAACTTGTATAAACTCGAACGCTTTGATCACCTCATCAAAGCGAAGATTCCAACTCCGAGATGCTTGCACCAGTCCATAAATGGATCGCTGGAGTTTGCAAACTTTGTCAGCATTCTCTGGATCGACCAAACCTTCTGGTTGCATCATATACAACTCTTCCTTAAGGAAACCGTTAAGGAACGCTGTTTTGACATCCATCTGCCAAATTTCATAATCGAAAAAGGCAGCTATTGCTAACATGATTCTGACGGACTTAAGCATCGCTATGGGTGAGAAGGTCTCATCGTAGTCAACTCCTTGAACTTGTGAAAAACCCTTTGCCACAAGTCGAGCTTTATAGACGGTGACATTACCGTCCACGTCCGTCTTCCTCTTAAAGATCCATTTGTTCTGAATGGCCTTACGCCCTTCAGGTAATACTTCCAAAGTCCATACTTTGTTTTCATACATGGATCCTATCTCGGATTTCATGGCCTCTAACCACTTCTCGGAATCCGGGCCCATCATCGCTTCTCCATAGCTCGTAGGTTCATCGTTGTCTAACCACATGACTTCTAAGACAGGGTTGCCGTACCACTCAGGAGCAGTACGCGTCCTTGTCGACCTATGAGGTTCGATAGCAACTTGATTCGAAGGTTCATGATCATCATCATTAACTTCCTCTTCAACTGATGCAGGCTCTACAGAAACATCTTTCTGTACTGTGCTACTCTCAGGTTGACGTAAAGGTTCAACAACCTCATCAAGTTCTATCTTCCTCCCACTCAATTCTTTCGAGAGAAACTCTTTCTCAAGAAATGTTCCGTTTTTAGCGACAAACACTTTGCCTTCGGATCTGAGGTAGAAGGTATATCCAAATGTCTCTTTTGGATATCCTATGAAGACGCATTTCTCCGCTTTGGGTTCCAGCTTTTCAGGCTGAAGCTTTTTGACATAAGCATCACATCCCCAAACTTTAAGAAACGACAACTTTGGCTTCTTACCAAACCAAAGTTCATATGGCGTCGTCTCAACGGATTTCGATGGTGCCCTATTTAAAGTGAATGCAGCTGTCTCTAATGCATAACCCCAAAACGATAGTGGCAAATCGGAAAGAGACATCATAGATCGCACCATATCCAATAAGGTTCGATTACGACGTTCGGACACACCATTACGCTGTGGTGTTCCAGGCGGTGTCAGTTGTGAAACAATTCCACATTGTCTTAAGTGACTGCCAAACTCATAACTCAGATATTCTCCTCCTCGATCAGATCGTAGGAATTTAATCTTCTTGTTACGATGATTCTCAACTTCACTCTGAAATTGTTTGAACTTTTCAAACGTTTCAGACTTGTGTTTCATTAAGTAAATATACCCATATCTACTTAAGTCATCAGTGAAGGTGAGAAAGTAACGATAACCACCGCGCGCTTCAATGCTCATCAGACCGCACACATCAGTATGTATGATTTCCAACAAGTCACTTGCCCGTTCCATTGTTCCAGAGAACGGCGTTTTAGTCATCTTGCCCATGAGGCATGGCTCACATGTGTCAAGTGATTTAAAATCAAGTGATTCCAAAAGTCCATCAGCATGGAGCTTCCTCATGCGTTTTACGCCAATATGACATAAACGGTAGTGCCACAAGAAAGTGGTTTTATCATTATCAATTCTACATCTTTTGGCATCAATGTTATAAATATGTGTATCATTACTATCGAGATTCAATAAGAATAAACCCCTCACATCGGGTGCATGACCATAAAAGATATTACTCATATAAATAGAACAACCATTATTCTCTGATTTAAACAAGTAACCGTCTCGCAATAAACAAGATCCAGATATAATGTTCATGCTTAATGCAGGCACCAAATAACATTTATTCAGGTTCATCGCTAATCCTGATGGTAATCGAAGAGCGAGCGTGCCGACGGCGATCACATCAACCTTGGAACCATTTCCCACGTGCATCGTCACTTCGTCCTTTGCCAGCCTCCATCTATTCCGCAGTTCCTGTTTAGAGTTGCAAATGTGAGCAACCGCACCGGTATCAAACACCCAGGCACTACAATGAGAGTTGGTAAGGTACACATCAATAACATGTATATCATATATAACTTGTTTGTTGTTGGTCGCCTTCTTGTCAGCCAAATACTTGGGGCAGTTCCGCTTCCAGTGTCCAGTTCCCTTGCAATGAAAACACTCAGTTTCTGGTTTGGGTCCAGCCTTGGGTTTCTTCACGGGAGGAGCAACTGCTTTGCCACTCTTCTTGGAGTTACCCTTACCCTTGCCATTTTTCTTGAAACTAGTGGTTTTATTGACCATCAACACTTGATGCTCCTTCTGAATTTCAGACTCAACGACTTTCAGCATCGCAAACAGCTCGGCGACTGACTTGTTCATCCCGTGCATGTTATAGTTCAACACGAAGCTCTTGTAGCTAGGTGGCAATGATTGAAGAACTCTGTCAGTGATAGCCTCTGGCGGAAGGGGCATCCCCAATTCAGCCAGACGGGTGGAGTACCCAGACATTCTGAGTATGTGATCACTAACAGACCCGTTCTCTTCCATCTTGCAAGCATAGAACTTATCAGAGGTCTCATACCTCTCGATCCGAGCATTCTTCTGAAAGATAAACTTCAACTCCTGGAACATCTCATATGCTCCATGACGTTCAAAACGTCTTTGAAGTCCCGGTTCTAAGCCATACAACATTGCACATTGAACTATTGAGTAATCATCAGAACGAGCCTGCCAGGCGTTCACAACGTCTAGAGACTCAACTGGAGCGGGTGGATCACCAAGCGGTGCATCAAGGACATAAGCCTTCTGGGAAGCCGTAAGGATAATCCTTAGATTACGGGCCCAGTCCACAAAGTTACTTCCATCATCTTTCAACTTAGCTTTCTCTAGGAACGCATTAAAATTTACGGGTGCTACTGCGCGAGCCATGATCTACAACATAAATATAGCAAAGGCAACTTAGACTATTGTTCAAGATAATGAGTTTAGTTAATCATATTACTCAAAAAACTCCCACTCAAATTGACATCCCTCCGGTCATTCGAGTGTCACATGATCCAAATCCACCAACTCAAGTCCGATCATCACGTGAGTTGAGGTGGTTTCAATGGTGAACATCTTCATGTTGATCATATCTACTATATGACTCATGTTCGACCTTTCGGTCTCTTGTGTTCCGAGGCCATGTCTGTACATGCTAGGCTCGTCAAGTTTAACCCGAGTGTTCCGCACGTGCAACATGGCTTCCACCCGTTGTATGTGAACGTAGAGTCTATCACACCCGATAATCACGGCGTGTCTCGAAACGACGAACTTTCGCAACGGTGCACACTCGGGGAGAACACAATTTATCTTGAAATTTAAGTGAGGGATCACCTTATAATGCTACCGTCGTCCTAAGCAAAATAAGATGCATAAAAGGATTAACATCACATGCAAATCATAAGTGACATGATATGGCCATGAACTCGTGCTTTTGATCTCCATCTCCAAAGCACCGGCATGATCTCCATCGTCACCGGCATGACACCATGATCTCCATCATCTTGATCTCCATCAACGTGTCACCATGAGGTTGTCGCGCCGACTGTTGCTTCCACGACTATTGCTAACGTTTAGCGATAAAGTAAAGCATTACATAGCGCTTAATGATTGACACGCAGGTCATACAATAATTAAAGACAACTCTATGGCTCCTGCCAGTTGCCGTACTCATCGACATGCAAGTCGTGATATTCTATACAACACATGATCATCTCATACATCACATATATCTCATCATGTAATTGGCCATATCACATCACAACATACCCTGCAAAAACAAGTTAGACGTCCTCTAATTATTGTTGCATGTTTTACGTGGCTGCTACGGGTATCTAGCAAGAACGATTCTTACCTACGCAAAAACCACAACGGTGATATAAAAGTTGCTATTTCACCTTCGACAAGGACCGCCTCTGTCGAATCCGATTCAACTAAAGTGGGAGAGACAGACACCCGCCAGCCATCTTATGCAACAAAGTTACATGTCAGTCGATGGAACCGGTCTCTCGTACGTGGACGAGTAAGGTTGGTCCGAGCCGCTTCATCCCACAATACCGCTGAATCAAGAAAAGACTAAGGAGGGAAGCAATCTGAATATCAACGCCCACAAACTCCTTTGTGTTCTACTCAAGATCTCATCTACGCATAGACCTAGCTCAGATGCCACTGTAGGGGAACGTTGCATGGGAAACAAAAATTTTCCTACGCACACACAAGATCTATCCATGGTGATGAGCATCTACGAGAGGGAGAGTGAATCTACATACCCTTGTAGATCGCTAAGCGGGAAGCGTTAAGAAACGCGGTTGATGTAGTCGAACGTCTTCGTGATCCAAATCACCGAGCGTCCCGCGATCCAATCACGATCCGTCCCGATCAAGTACCGAACGGACGGCACCTCCGCGTTCAGCACACGTACAGCTTGATGACGATCTCCGCCTTCTTGATCCAGCAAGAGAGAGCAAAGAGATAGACGAGTTCTCCGCCAGCACAATGGCGTAGTGGGGGTGGTGGTGGAGCTATTCCGGCAGGGCTTTGCCTAAGCACCGACAAAAACAGATTTGAGGAAAACCGTATAGACGGGGGGAGAGAGGGCTGCACCGTGGCTTAGGGTGTTTGGCCCTCTCTCCCCTCTAGTATATATAGGAGGGAGGGGGAGGGGGCTGGCGCCCTAGGGTTTCCACCCTAGGTGCGGCCGAACCAGGGAGGAGGAGGTGGACTCCTCCACTTTTCCTTGTCCAATTAGGACTCCTTCCTTATTTGTTTCCCCTTCCCTTTTCTTTGGGGTTTTTCCTTCCCACTTAATTCCAGCCGCATGGGCCTTATAGGGCTGGCTTGCCCAGACCACTAAGGGTTGGTGCAACTGCCTTTAGGCCCATGTGGCCTCCCGGCGTGGGTGGCCCCTCCCGATGGCCCTCCGGCACTCCCGGTACACTACTGGAAATACCCGAAACTTTTCCGGTGGCCAAAACGGGACTTCCTATATATCAATCTTTACCTCCGGACCATTCCGGAGCTCCTCGTGATGTCCGTGATCTCATCCGGGACTCCGAACAACCTTCGGTCACCAACATGCATAACTCAAATCTACCGAAACGTCACCGAACCTTAAGTGTGCAGACCCTGCGGGTTCGAGAACTATGTAGACATGACCGAGACACCTCTACGGCCAATAACCAATAGCGGGACCTGGATGCCCATATTGGTTCCTACATATTCTATGAAGATCTATATCGGTCGAACCTCTATGTCAAGGATTCAATTAATCCCGTATGCTGTTCCCTTTGTTCTTCGGTATGTTACTTGCCCGAGATTCGATCGTCGGTATCTCTATACCTAGTTCAATCTCGTTACTGGCAAGTCTCTTTACTCGTTCCGGAATACAAGATCTCGTGGCTAACACTTTAGTCACATTGCTTGCAAGGCTCATTGTGATGTTGTATTACCGAGTGGGCCCTGAGATAGCTCTCCGTCACACGGAGTAACAAATCCCAGTCTTGATCCATGCCAACCCAATAGACACCCTCGGAGATACCTGTAGAGCATCTTTATAGTCACCCAGTTACGTTGCGACGTTTGATACACACAAGGTATTCCTCCGGTGTCAGTGAGTTGCATGATCTCATGGTCATAGGAACAGATACTTGACATGCAGAAAACAATAGCAATAAACTGACACGATCAAATGCTACGTTTATAGTTTGGGTCTTGTCCATCACATCATTCTCCTAATGATGTGATCCCGTTATCAAATGACATCTCATGTCCATGGCTAGGAAACCTTCACCATCTTTTGATCAACGAGCTAGTTAACTAGAGGCATACTAGGGACACAGTGTTGTCTATGTATCCACACATGTACTTGAGTTTCCAATCAATACAATTATAGCATGGATAATAAACAATTATCATGAACAAGGAAATATAATAATAACCAATTTATTATTGCCTCTAGGGCATATTTCCAACAATAATTTTAACATGCAAGTTTCAATCAGGTGGTTGAACAATAGGTGCGGTAGTTAAGGCTTTCTTGAGTGTTTCAAAGGCTTCTACACAATCATCATCAAAGACAAATGGAATATCTTTTTGCAAAAGATTTGTAATAGGCCTAGAAATTTTAGAGAAGTCTTTAATAAACCTCCTCTAGAAACCAGCATGATCGAGGAAACTTTGAATACCTTTAATATATTTAGGACATGGCATTTTCTCAATTGCATCAACTTTAGCTTTATCCACCTCAATACCTCGTTCAGATATTTTATGCCCCAAGACAATACCTTCATTCACCATAAAGTGGCACTTCTCCCAATTAAAGACGAGATTAGTTTGTTCACATCTCCGCAAAACTCAGTCAAGGTTGCATAAGCAATCATCAAAAGAAGTTCCGTAAACGGAAAAATCATCCATGAAAACCTCCACAATCTTTTCACAAAAATCAGAGAATATAGTAGTCATACATCTTTGAAAGGTAGCAGGTGCATTGCATAAACCAAAAGGTATACGTCTGTAAGCATAGGTTCCAAAAGGACAAGTAAAGGTGGTTTTCTCTTGATCCGGTTGCGACACATGTATATGACAGAAACCGGAATATCCATCCAGAAAACAAAAGTGTGTGTGCTTCGATAATATTTTTAGCATTTGATCGATGAATGGCAGAGGGTAATGATCTTTTCTAGTAGCTTTATTTAATTTTCTAAAATCAATTACCATTCTATAGCCAGTGATAATTCTCTATGGGATAATTCATTTTTATCATTAGGAACAACACTAATACTCCCCTTCTTAGGGACACAATGAAGAGGACTTACCCATCTACTATCAACTATGGGATAAATTATACCTACTTCCAGAAGCTTTAATATTCAAGTTCTTACCACTTCTTTCATCTTAGAATTCAATTGTAGTTGGTGATCAACAACGGGTTTAGCATCAGGTTCCATATTAATCTTGTGCTGACATAGACTGGGACTAATGCCCTTAAGATCGTCAAGAGTATATCCAATAGCAGTCTGGTGCTTCCTCAGAATTTTTAATAATCTTTCTTCTTCATGTTCTGAAAAGTTAGCACAAATAATAAAAGGATATATCTTTTTCTCATCAAAATAAGCATACTTCAAAGTGTCAAGCAATTGTTTTAATTCAAACACATGATCACCTTTAGGTGGAGGAGGACCTCCTAGAGTTTCAATAGGCAAATTATGTTTTAGGAGTGGTTGTTGTTCAAAGAAAGTTTTATCTATTTCATTTATTTCATGCAAGTGCATATCATTTTCATGGTCAAGCAAATATTGTTCTAATGGATCGGTAGGAGGCACAATAATAGAAGCAAGACCAATTATTTCATCCTTACTAGATAATTCTTTATCACGAGGTTGTTTACTAAACTTGGAAAAATTAAATTCATGAGACACATCACCAAAACTAACACCGACAGTTTGCTTTTCACAATCTATCTTAGCATTAACAGTGTTCAAGAAAGGTCTACCAAATATAATGGGACAAAAGTCATGTTGTGGGGAACCAAGAACTAGAAAATCAGTAGGATATTTTATTTTCCCACAAAATACTTCAACATCTCTAACAATCCCAAGTGGTGTGATGGTGTCTCTATTAGCAAGTTTAATAGTAACAGCAATGTCTTCTATTTCGGAGGGTGTTATATCATTCATAATTTGTTGGTATAAGGTAAAAGGCATGACACTAGCACCCAAATCACATAAACCATGATAGCAATGATCTCCTATTTTAACTGAGACAACATGCATGCCAACTATGGGTCTATGTTTATCTTTTTCATCGGGTTTGGCAATTCTAGCAGCATCATCACAGAAGTAAATAACATGCCCATCAATATTTTCTACCAAGAGACCTTTAACCATAGCAACACTAGGTTCTACTTTAATTTGTTCAGAGGGCTTAGGTGCTTTAATATTACTTTTGCGAACCACAGTTGATACCTTAGCATGTTCCTTTATCCTAACAGGTTTAATTTCTTCTTTAATAGTGGGATGATATTTAAATCACTTCTCCTTAGGGAGATCAACATGAGTAGCAAATGATTCACAGAAAGAGGCTGCTATCTCAGAGTCAAGTCCATATTTAGCGCTAAACTTGGCAAAAGCATCGGTATTCATAAAAGATTTAACACAATCAAACTTAAGATTAATACCTGACTCATTACCTTCGTCGAGTTCCCAATCTTCAGAGTTGCATTTAATTCTTTCCAAGAGATCCCACTTGAATTCAATAGAATTCTTCATAAAAGAACAAGTACAAGAAGTATCGAGCATGGTTTGATCATTATGAGAAAGCCGAGCATAAAAATTGTGAATAATATTTTCTCTCGGGAGCTCATGATTGGGGCATGAATATATCATTGACTTAAGCCTCCCACAAGCTAGAGCGATGCTTACTCCTTCACAAGGCCAAAAATCATATATACAATTCCGATCACGATGAACTAGATGCACAGGATAAAACTTTTGGTGGAATTCTAATCTCAATCGATTCCAGTTCCATAATCCAATATCATCACATAGCCTATACCATGTCAATTCTTTGCCCTTCAAAGATAAAGGGAAAACCTTCTTCTTAACTTCATCTCCGGGTAAACCTACAAGCTTAAATAATCCAAAAAATTTCATCCACATGTATTAAATGCATATCAGGATGTTCAGTTCCGTCTCCTGCATAAGGATTAGCTAGAAGTTGTACTACCATACCCGAAGGAATTTCATAACCAATATTTTCAGTAGGTGCAGTTGGTTGAGCGGTAAATAATTGTGGTTCCGGTCGAGGTGAAGATACCCCAAACAAACCCCTCAAAGGATTGTTTTCCATAGTAGCAAGTGACAAAAAATTTCAGCACGTAGTATAAGTTACTATCTCAGAGTCAAGTCCATATTTAGTGCTAAAATCACGAAAAGCATAGGTGTCTATAAGGGATTTAACACAATCGAACTTAAGATTTATACCTGACTCCTTACCTTCGTCGAGTTCCCAATCTTCAGAGTTGCGTTTAATTCTTTCCAATAAGTCCCATTTGAATTCAATATCTTTTTTCATAAAGGAACCAACACAAGAAGTATCGAGCATGGACCGATCATTATTAGAAAGCCGAGCATAAAAATTCTGAACAATAATTTCTCTCAGGAGCTCATGATTGGGGCATGAATATAACATTGACTTAAGCCTCCCCCAAGCTTGAGCAATACTTTCTCCTTCATGAGGCCAAAAATTATAAATATAATTCCAATCACGATGAACCAGATGCATGGGATAAAACTTCTGATGAAATTCCAATTTCAATCGGTTGTAGTTCCATGATCCAATATCATCACATAGCCCATACCATGTCAATGCCTTCTCCTTCAAAGATAAAGGAAAGACCTTCTTGACATCATCCTCGGGCAAACCTGCAAGCTTAAATAACCCACAAACTTCATCCACATAGATTAGATGCAAATCAGCATGTAGCGTTCCATCTCCTGCATAAGGGTTAGCTAGCAGTTTCTCTATCATACCTGAAGGAATCTCATAATAAATATTTTCAGTAGGTGCAGTAGGTTGAGGAGCATCTATTTGTGCTTCCGGTCGAGGTGAAGATACCCCGAACAAACCCCTCAAACGATTATTTTCCATAGTAACAAGTGACAGTAAATTTCAGCACAGTATATAAATTTTTCCTTACCAAGTTCCACTCACCAAAGGCGCTTCACTCCCCGGCAACGGCGCCAAAAAAGAGTCTTGATGACCCACAAGTATATGGGATCTATCGTAGTCCTTTCGATAAGTAAGAGTGTCGAACCCAACGAGGAGCAGAAGGAAATGACAAGCGGTTCTCAGTAAGGTATTCTCTGCAAGCACTGAAATTATCGGTAACAGATAGTTTTGTGATAAGGTAATTCGTAACGGGTAGCAAGTAACAATTGTAACAAAGGTGCAGCAAGGTGGCCCAATCCTTTTTGTAGCAAAGGACAAGCCTGGACAAACTCTTATATAAAGCAAAGCGCTCCCGAGGACACATGGGAATTTGTCAAGCTAGTTTTCATCATGCTCATATGATTCGCGTTCGTTACTTTGATAATTTGATATGTGGGTGGACCGGTGCTTGGGTGCTGCCCTTACTTGGACAAGCCTCCCACTTATGATTAACCCCTCTCGCAAGCAGCCGCAACTACGAAAGAAGAATTAAGATAAATCTAACCATAGCATGAAACATGTGGATCCAAATCAGCCCCTTACGAAGCAACGCATAAACTAGGGTTTAAGCTTCTATCACTCTAGCAACCCATCATCTACTTATTACTTCCGAATGCCTTCCTCTAGTCCCAAATAATGGTGAAGTGTCATGTAGTCGACGTTCACATAACACCACTAGAGGAGAGACAACATACATCTCATCAAAATATCGAACGAATAACAAATTCACATGATTACTTATAACAAGACTTATCCCATGTCCTCAGGAACAAACGTAACTACTCACAAAGCATATTCATGTTCATAATCAGAGAAGTATTAATTATCATTAAGGATCTGAACATATGATCTTCCACCAAGTAAACCAACTAGCATCAACTAGAAGGAGTAATTAACACTACTAGCAACCCACAGGTACCAATCTGAGGTTTTGAGATAAAGATTGGATACAAGAGATGAACTAGGGTTTGAGAGGAGATGGTGCTGGTGAAGATGTTGATGGAGATTGACCCCCTCTCGCTGAGAGGATTGTTGGTGATGACGATGGCTTCGATTTCCCCCTCCGAGAGGGAAGTTTCCCCGGCAAAATAGCTCCGCCGGAGCCCTAGATTGGTTCTGCCCAGGTTCCGCCTCGAGACGGCGGCGCTTCGTCCCGAAAGCTCCCTTATGATATTTTCTAGGTCAAAACACTCCATATAGCAGAAGATGGGCACCGGAGGCCTGCCAGGTGGGTCACAAGCCACAAGGGCGCGCCCAGTGGGGTAGGGCGCGCCCCCCTGGCTTGTGACTGCCTGGTGGGTCCCCTGATGTATTTCTTTCGCCCAATATTTTTTATATATTCCAAAATAATTCTCCGTAGATTTTCAGGACTTTTGGAGTTGTGCAAAATAGGTATCTCAGATTTGCTCCTTTTCCAGTCCAGAATTCCAGCTGCCGGCATTCTCCCTCTTCATGTAAACCTTGTAAAATAAGAGAGAAAAGGCATAAGTATTGTACCATAATGTGTAATAACAGCCCATAATGCAATAAATATCAATATAAAAGCATGATGCAAAATGGACGTATCAACTCCCCCAAGCTTAGACCTCGCTTGTCCTCAAGCGAAAGCCGAAATCGATAAATATGCCCACATGTTTAGAGAGAGAGGTGTCGATAAAATAAAATATGGACATGAAGGCATCATGGTTATCTTTAGAACAGCAACATATATTGACATATGATTTCTTATGCTAGAGTAACAATTCATTCACAAGGTAAAGTATGAATCAAGAACTCTATTGAGAATCAACAAACTATGATCTCAGTCATTGAGGCAATTCCAATTTATCATAACGTAGGAAAGAGTCAAAATAAGAGCTTGTAAAGCAAATCCACATACTCAATCATCTTCTAGTCTTTCATAATTGCTAACACTCACGCGGTACCTATGAGTTCAAAGCTTCAATCGGACACAGAGAAAGATAGGGGCTTATAGTATTGCCTCCCAACTATTTACCTTGAGGTAATGTCAACAATAATAACTCATGATCACCAACATCCGAGTGGATATATGTGTCTAGATCATTCCCCAACACATGACGCCTGCTAAGAGATAAAGGCAAAATAAAGGAAGTGGTGAAGATCACCACGACTCTTGCATAAAGGTAAGTACTAGAAAATAAAGGTAACAGATAGGCCCTTCGCAGAGGGAAGCAGAGGTTGTCATGCGCTTTTATAGTTGGATGCGCAATCCCTTAATGCAAAAGAACGTCACTTTATATTGCCCCTTGTGATAAAGAACTTTATTATGTAGTCTGTCGCTTTTATTTCTTCCATATCACAAGTTCGTATAAAGTTTATTTTCCTCACACTAATAGATCACACATATTTAGAGAGCAATTCTTATTGCTTGCACCGATGACAACTTACTTGAAGGATCTTACTCAATCCATAGGTAGGTATGGTGGACTCTCATGGCAAAACTGGGTTAAAGGTGTTTGGATGCACAAGTAGTATCTCTACTTGGTGCGGAAGTTTTGGCTGATATGGGGTGGAAGCAAGCGACACATGTTGAAGGATCTAAAACAATATAACTTCTATTCGGAAGTAAGCAAACATAACTCATTATGTTGTCTTCCTTGTCCAACATCAACTTCTCAACATATAATATTTTAATGAGTGCTCACAATCATAAAAGATGTCCAAGATAATATATTTATATGTGAACCTCTCTTTCTTTATTACTTCCTTTTAATTGTCACAATGACCAATAGCTATGTTTGTCGACCCACAAAAAGTTTCAATCGACATACTTCTTATATGTGAAGTCATCACTCCCCATAAGATCATCATATATACTCTTTGCTTTTATTCTATACTTCTTTGTATTTCTTTTTCTCAAGATCATAACAAACAAGCAAAGCCCTCAACTCAAAACTACTCTTTATTATATAACTCACGGACTTGCTTACATAGGGGGGACATAAAGCAAAACTAAAACAAGATCACACTAAAACTTTATTCTACTAGATCAAGATATAACCAAAAGGATCGAACTAAGAAAAATGATAAAAGTAAAAGATGTGATGGTGATACGATACCAGGGCACCTCCCCCAAGCTTGGCACAAGCCAAGGGGAGTTCCCATACCCATGTGTTTAGTTGTCTTTCTTCGGAGGTGGTGATGTTATATTCTTGGCGATGATGCCCCTCAGAATGCGATTCTCCTCCTCAAGCTTATTATTTTGCTGTCTGAGATCCATTATTTCCTTGCGAAGTTTTCCAGTGACGGTTAGAGCTCCCATAACCCATGGATGTTTCATTGCTGCGGGGGAAGAAGCAACACTCTTTTTCATATTTTCATAAGTAAGAAATTTAGCATTGGGAGGGATAACCGAATTCGGAATTGCTGAGCTCTGAAGTTCTTCCAACATGGCTCCAGGTTGTAGACGAGAGGTAACTTCTTGGTCCTCCTCCATGGCATCAATCCTCTTCAAGTCGGCCTCCATCTCTTCCTCCGTGGCCTGCCCGAATTGGTTGGCTTTGCTGAATGCTCCGGACCCCGGTGTCAGGTGAGAAGCACGGCTCTCCCCGACCGACTCTTGCGAAGACATCTTGCTCTAAATCTGCTGCAGAATCAGCTCAAAACGAAAACAGGAGATATTGTCGTGATACGAGGGTCAAAACCTTCGGGAGATTATATAATGAATTTTTACCGACCCGAAGGAGTATACCACAAGAAAACGGAGTCCGGAGGGTACACGAGGTGGTCACAAGCCACAGGGGCGCGCCCAGGGGGTAGGGCGCGCCCCCTGGCTTGTCGCCTCCTCGTGCACTATTCGGACTACTTTAAATTTTCCTAATTTTTTTAATATTCCAAAACAGATAAAAATTGCCATTGGAAAAGTTTTTGGAGTCGGTTTACTTACCGTACCACATACCTATTCCTTTCCGGAGTCTGAAACGTTCTGGTAGGTCTCCCTAATGTACTCCTCCGGAGTTATGGTATTAATAATATTGGTTTCAACATTTATGGGGGTACCTAAGATATAATGTTTGATTCTTTGCCCGTTTACCACCTTCGGATTTGTGCCTTCGGCATTGTTGATCTTGATGGCACCGGAACGATATACTTCCTCGATAACGTAAGGCCCTTCCCATTTAGAGAGAAGTTTTCCTGCAAAAAATCTTAAACGAGAATTGTATAGCAAGACATGATCACCTACATTGAATTCACGTTTTTGTATCCTTCTATCATGCCATCTCTTAACCTTTTCTTTAAACAACTTGGCATTCTCATAGGCCTGGGTTCTCCATTCATCAAGTGAGCTAATGTCAAATAACCTCTTCTCACCAGCAAGTTTGAAATCATAGTTGAGCTCTTTAATTGCCCAATAAGCTTTATGCTCTAGCTCTAGAGGTAAGTGACATGCTTTACCATAAACCATTTTATACGGAGACATACCCATAGGGTTTTTGTAAGCAGTTCTATAAGCCCATAATGCATCATCAAGTTTCTTAGACCAATTCTTTCTGGATCTATTAACAATCTTCTGCAAGATCAATTTAATTTCTCTATTACTCAATTCTACCTGACCACTAGACTGAGGATGATAAGGAGATGCAATTCTATGATTAACATCATATTTAGCAAGCAATTTACGGAAAGCACCATGAATAAAGTGTGAACCACCATCAGTCATTAAATATCTAGGGACTCCAAATCTAGGGAAAATAACTTCTTTAAGCATTTTAATAGAAGTGTTATTATCAGCGCTACTAGTTGGAATAGCTTCTACCCACTTAGTAACATAATCAATAGCAACTAGAATATGAGTGTACCCGTTAGATTGTGGAAAAGGTCCCATATAATCAAAACCCCAAACATCAAATGGTTCAATAACAAGAGAGTAATTCATAGGCATTTCCTGACGTCTACTAATATTACCAACTCTTTGACATTCATCACATGACAAGACAAACTTACGAGCATCCTTGAAGAGAGTAGGCCAATAAAAACCAGATTGTAATACCTTGTGTGCAGTTCTATCTCCAGCGTGATGTCCCCCATAAGCCTCGGAGTGACACTTGCGTAGGATCTGTTCCTGTTCATGCTCAGGTACACAATGTCTAATAACACCATCTACTCCTTTATAAAGGTGTCGATCATCCCAAAAGTAATGTCTTAAATCATAGAAGAACTTTTTCTTTTGTTGGTTTGTGAAACTAGGTGGTATAAATTTAGCAACAATGTAATTAGCATAATCAGCATACCATGGAGCATTACGCGAAGCAATTATGACAGCTAATTGTTCATCAGGAAAGCTATCATCAATAGGTAGTGGGTCATCAAGAACATTTTCTAACCTAGACAAGTTATCTGCTACGGGGTTATCAGCACCCTTTCTATCAATAATATGCAAATCAAATTCTTGTAGCAGAAGAACCCATCTAATAAGTCTAGGTTTAGCATCTTTCTTTTCCATAAGATATTTAATAGCAGCATGATCGGTGTGAACAGTTACTTTAGAATCAACAATATAAGGTCTGAACTTATCACAAGCAAATACAACTGCTAAAAATTCCTTCTCAGTAGTAGCATAATTTCTTTCAGCACTGTCTAGAGTTTTACTAGCATAATGGATAACATTTAATTTCTTATCAACTCTTTGTCCTAGAACAGCACCAACAGCATAATCACTAGCATCACACATAATTTCAAAGGGTAGGTTCCAATCAGGTGGTTGAACAACAGGTGCGGTAATCAAGTCATTCTTAAGAATTTCAAATGCTTCTACACAATCATCATCAAAAACGAATGGAACATCTTTTTGCAAAAGATTGGTAAGAGGCCTAGAAATCTTAGAGAAGTCTTTAATAAACCTCCTATAAAAACCAGCATGACCAAGGAATCTTCTTATACCTCTGATATCCGTGGGACACGGCATTTTTTCAATAGCATCAACTTTAGCTCGATCAACTTCAATACCTCTTTCGGAAATTTTATGCCCTAAGACAATACCTTCATTAACCATAAAGTGGCACTTTTCCCAATTCAAGACAAGATTAGTTTCTTCGCATCTCTGCAAAACTCGATCAAGGTTGCTTAAGCAATCATCAAAAGAAGTTCCGTAAACGGAAAAATCATCCATGAAAACCTCAAGAATCTTTTCACAAAAGTTAGAGAATATAGCCATCATACATCTTTGAAAGGTAGCAGGTGCATTGCATAAACCAAAAGGCATACGTCTGTAAGCAAAGGTACGGAAAGGACAAGTAAAAGTGGTCTTTTCTTGATCCTCTTTTGACACAGGTATTTGAGAGAAACCAGAATAACCATCTAGAAAGCAAAAATGTGTATGTTTGGATAGTCTTTCTAGCATTTGATCAATAAAAGGCAGAGGGTAATGATCTTTCCTAGTAGCTTTATTCAATTTCCTAAAATCAATTACCATTCTATATCCTGTAACAATTCTTTGCGGGATCAATTCATTTTTATCATTAGGAACAACGGTAATACCTCCCTTCTTAGGGACACAATGAACGGGACTAACCCATCTACTATCAGCAACAAGATAAATTATACCTGCCTCCAGAAGCTTTAGTATTTCATTTCTTACCAGTTCTTTCATCTTAGGATTTAACCGTCGTTGGTGATCAACAACTGGTTTAGCATCGGGCTCCATATTAATTTTATGCTGACATAGAGTGGGACTAATGCCCTTAAGATCATCAAGAGTATATCCACTAGCAGCACGGTGCTTCCTCAAAGTTTTCAATAATCTCTTTTCTTCATGCTCTGAAAGGTTAGCACTAATAATAACATGATATATCTCCTTTTCATCAAGATAAGCATATTTCAGAGTATCAGGTAATTGTTTAAGCTCAAACACAGGATCACCCTTTGGTGGAGGAGGATCCCCAAGTATTTCAACAGGCAAGTTGTGTTTCAAAATAGGCTGTTGATCAAAGAAAATCTTATCTATTTCATTCCTTTCATTCATATGCATATCATTTTCATGGTCTAGCAAATATTGTTCTAAGGGATCAGTAGGAGGCACGGCAATAGAAGCAAGACCACTAATTTCATCTTTACTAGGCAACTCTTTGTCATGGGGTTGTCTACGAAATTTAGAGAAATTGAACTCATGAGACACATCCCCAAAACTCACAGTAACAGTTTCTTTCTCACAATCAATCCTAGCATTAACAATATTCAAGAAGGGTCTACCAAATATAATGGGACAAAAATCATCTTGTGGGGATCCAAGAACAAGAAAATTAGTAGGATACTTTATTTTCCCACACAAGACTTCAACATCTCTAACAATCCCAATTGGTGCAATAGTATCTCTATTAGCAAGCTTAAAAGTAACATCAATTTCTTCTAACTCAGCTGGTGCAATATCATTTATAATTTCTTGGTAAGAGGGAAAGGGAATTGCACTCACACTAGCACCCACATCACATAAGCCATGATAACAATGATCTCCTATTTTAACAGAAACAACAGGCACGCCAACAATAGGTCTATGTTTACTCTTAGTGTCAGGTCTAGCAATTCTAGCAGCTTCATCACAGAAATGAATAACATGCCCATCAATATTATCAACCAAGAGATCTTTAACCATAGCAATACTAGGTTCAACTTTAATTTGTTCAGGAGGGGTAGGTGTTCTAGTACAACTCTTACGAACCACAGTTGAAGCTTTAGCATGTTCCTTTATTCTAACAGGGAAGGGTGGTTTCTCAATATAAGCAGTAGGAATAACAGGATCAACATTATAAATAGTAGTTTCTTCTTCAACTTTAATAGGTTCTACTACTTTCACTTCTATGGGAGGATGATATTTAAACAACTTCTCCTTGGGGAGATCAACATGAGTAGCAAAAGATTCACAGAAAGAAGCTACTATCTCAGAGTCAAGTCCATATTTAGTGCTAAAATCACGAAAAGCATCGGTGTCTATAAAGGATTTAACACAATCGAACTTAAGATTTATACCTGAATCCTTACCTTCGTCGAGTTCCCAATCTTCAGAGTTGCGTTTAATTCTTTCCAATAAGTCCCATTTGAATTCAATATCTTTTTTCATAAAGGAACCAGCACAAGAAGTATAGAGCATGGACCGATCATTATTAGAAAGCCGAGCATAAAAATTCTGAATAATAATTTCTCTCGGGAGCTCATGATTGGGGCATGAATATAACATTGACTTAAGCCTCCCCCAAGCTTGAGCGATACTTTCCCCTTCACGAGGCCAAAAATTATAAATATAATTCCGATCATGATGAACCAGATGCATAGGATAAAACTTTTGATGAAATTCCAATTTCAATCGGTTGTAGTTCCATGATCCAATATCATCACATAGCCTATACCATGTCAATGCCTTCTCCTTCAAAGATAAAGGAAAGAACTTCTTCTTGACATCATCCTCGGGAAAACCTTCAAGCTTAAATAACCCACAAACTTCATCCACATAGATTAGATGCAAATCAGCATGTAGCGTTCCATCTCCTGCATAAGGGTTAGCTAGCAGTTTCTCTATCATACCTGAAGGAATCTCATAATAAATATTTTCAGTAGGTGCAGTAGGTTGAGGAGCATCTATTTGTGCTTCCGGTCGAGGTGAAGATACCCCGAACAAACCCCTCAAAGGATTATTTTCCATAGTAACAAGTGACAGTAAATTCCAGCACAGTATATAAATTTTTCCTTACCAAGTTCCACTCACCAAAGGCGCTTCACTCCCCGGCAACGGCGCCAGAAAAGAGTCTTGATGACCCACAAGTATAGGGGATCTATCGTAGTCCTTTCGATAAGTATGAGTGTCGAACCCAACGAGGAGCAGAAGGAAATGACAAGCGGTTCTCAGTAAGGTATTCTCTGCAAGCACTGAAATTATCGGTAACAGATAGTTTTGTGATAAGGTAATTCGTAACGGGTAGCAAGTAACAATTGTAACAAAGGTGCAGCAAGGTGGCCCAATCCTTTTTGTAGCAAAGTACAAGCCTGGACAAACTCTTATATAAAGCAAAGCGCTCCCGAGGACACATGGGAATCTGTCAAGCTAGTTTTCATCATGCTCATATGATTCGCGTTCGTTACTTTGATAATTTGATATGTGGGTGGACCGGTGCTTGGGTGCTGCCCTTACTTGGACAAGCCTCCCACTTTTGATTAACCCCTCTCGCAAGCATCCGCAACTACGAAAGAAGAATTAAGATAAATCTAACCATAGCATGAAACATGTGGATCCAAATCAGCCCCTTACGAAGCAACGCATAAACTAGGGTTTAAGCTTCTGTCACTCTAGCAACCCATCATCTACTTATTACTTCACAATGTCTTCCTCTAGTCCCAAATAATGGTGAAGTGCCATGTAGTCGACGTTCACATAACACCACTAGAGGGGAGACAGCATACATCTCATCAAAATATCGAACGAATACCAAATTCACATGATTACTTATAACAAGACTTATCCCATGTCCTCAGGAACAAACGTAACTACTCACAAAGCATATTCATGTTCATAATCAGAGGAGTATTAATTATCATTAAGGATCTGAACATATGATCTTCCACCAAGTAAACCAACTAGCATCAACTACAAGGAGTAATCAACACTACTAGCAACCCATAGGTACCAATCTGAGGTTTTGAGACAAAGATCGGATACAAGAGATGAACTAGGGTTTGAGAGGAGATGGTGCTGGTGAAGATGTTGATGGATATTGACCCCCTCTCGCTGAGAGGATCGTTGGTGATGACGATGGCTTCGATTTCTCCCTCCAGGAGGGAAGTTTCCCTAGCAGAACAGCTCCGCCGGAGCCCTAGATTGGTTCTGCCCAGGTTCCGCCTCGAGACGGCGGCGCTTCGTCCTAAAAGCTCCCTTATGATTTTTTCCAGGTCAAAACCCTCCATATAGCAGAAGATGGGCACCGGAGGCCTGCCAGGTGGGTCACAGGCCACAGGGGCGCGCCCAGGGGGTAGGGCGCGCCCCCTGGCTTGTGACTGCCTGGTGGGTCCCCTGATGTATTTCTTTCGCCCAATATTTTTTATATATTCCAAAATAATTCTCAGTAGATTTTCAGGACTTTTGGAGTTGTGCAGAATAGGTATCTAAGATTTGCTCCTTTTCCAGTCCAGAATTCCAGCTGTCGGCATTCTCCCTCTTCATGTAAACCTTGTAAAATAAGAGAGAAAAGGCATAAGTATTGTACCATAATGTGTAATAACATCCCTTAATGCAATAAATATCAATATAAAAGCATGATGCAAAATGGTCGTATCAGTGGACCGGTGATTGGGTGCTGTTCTTACTTGAACAAACCTCCCACTTATGATTAACCCCCTCACAAGCATCCGCAACTACGAGAAAAATATTAAGATAAAATCTACCCAGAGCATTAAACGTTTGGATCCAAATCAGCCCCTTACGAAGTAGCGCATAAACTAGGGTTTAAGCTTCTGTCACTCTAGCAACCCATCATCTAATACTACTCCACAATGCATTCCCTTTGGCCCAAATATGGTGAAGTTTCATGTAGTCGACGTTAACATGACACCACTAAGGGAAGCACAACATACATATCATCAAAATATCGAACACATATCAAGTTCACATGATTACTTGCAACATAACTTCTCCCGTGACCTCAAGAACAAAGATAACTACTCACAAATAATATGCATGCTCAAGATCAAAGGTATATTGAATAAAATAATGGATCTGAGCATATAATCTTCCGCCAAATAAACCATATAGTAATCAACTACAAGATGTAATCAACACTACTAGTCACCCACAGGTACCAATCTGAGGTTCCGATACAAAGATTGAACACAAGAGATGAACTAGGGTTTGAGAGGAGATGGTGCTGTTGAAGATGTTGATGAAGATTGGCCTCCCAAAGATGAGAGGGGTGTTGGTGATTACGATGGCTTCGAGTTCCCCCTCTGGGAGGGAAGTTCCCCCGGCGGAATCGCTCCGTCGGATGGCAAAAGTGCTCCTACCCAAGTTCCGCCTCGAGGCGGCGGCGCTTTGTACCGAAAGTCCTCCCTTGATTTTTTCTAGGTCAAGAGACCTTAAGTACCAGAAGATGGGCACCGGAGGTGGGCTGGTCTGAGCACAACACACCTGGGCGCGCGTGAGGGGCCTGGCGTGCCCAGGTGTCTTGTGCTCACCTGGTGCCCCCCCCCCTCTGGTAGTTATTTGCTCTAGTATTTTTAATATATTCCAAAAATATTCTCCATGAAGTTTCAGCTTATTTGGAGATGTGCAGAATAGGTATCTCTGATGTGCTTTTTCAGGTCCAGAATTCCAGCTGCCGGTATTCTCCCTCTTTGTGTAATCCTTGCAAATTATGAGAGAAAAGGCATTAGCATTACTCCATAAAGCTTTATTATGCAAAGAAACATTATAAATAACCATAGGAAATCATGATGCAAAATGGACGTATCAGTCCCCAACACACCAAATACAAAGGTAAATTGCATAGGTGCACTAGTTCGGCGAAGAGATGGTGATACAAGTGTAGTGATGATAGTAGATATTGATTTTTGTGATAGTAACAATAAAAAACAGCAAGGTAGCAAGTAACAAAAGTGAACATAAACGGTATTGCAATGCTTGAAAACAAGGCCTAGGGTCCATACTTTCGCAAGTGCAATCTCTCAACAATGCTAATATAATTGGATCACATAACCATCCCTCAACGTGCAACGAAGAATCACTCCAAAGTTCTTATCTAGCGGAGAAGATAACAATAAATTGTTTGTAGGGTATGAAACCACCTTAAAGTTCTCCTTTCCGATCGATCTATCAAAGAGTTCGTACTAAAATAACACCAAGTTATCCCTTCCGATCGATCTATCTAAGAGTTCGTGCTAAAATAACACCATATGATACGCATCAACCAACTCTAATGTCACCAAGCTACTCCAATGTCACCACAAGTATCCATGAGTTAATTATACGATACGCATCAAACAATTTCAGATTCATAATACTCAATCCAACACAAAGAACCTCAAAGAGTGCCCCAAGATTTCTATTGGAGAACGTAGGACAAGAACGTGTATCAACCCCTATGCATAGATTACCCCAATGTCACCTCGGGAATCCGCAAGTTGAGTACCAAAACATACATCAAGTGAATGAATAGAACACCCCATTGTCACCACGGGTATCCACATGCAAGACATATATCAAGTGTTCTCAAATCCAATATTCAATCCAACATAACGAGATATCAAAGGGAAAGATTCAATTCATCACAACGAGATAGCAAGGGAATAACATCATATGATCCGACTATATTAACAAAGCCCGTGATACATCAAGATCGTGACATCTCAAGAACACGACAGAGAGAGAGAGATTGAACACATAGCTACTGGTACATACCCTCAGCCCCGAGGGTGAACTACTCCCTCCTCATCATGGCCTCCGCCGGGATGATGAAGATGGCCACCGGAGATGGATTCCCCTCTCCGGCAAGGTACTGGAACTTCTCCAGATTGGTTTTTCGTTGATACATAAAGTTGCGGTGGCAGAGCTTCTGATCTAGGGTTATTTCTGGGGGTTTCTAAATATATAGGATTTTTGGGTGTCGGTTTCACACGAAGATGGGCCACGAGGGGCCCACAAGACACCATAGCGCGCTAGAGGGGGCTGACGCCCTCTGGTGGGTTGTGGCCACCTCGTGGCTCTTCTGGCCCTCCCACGAAGCTTTTAGTGCCTCTTTTGTTCCAAAAAATCGTCAAAAAGTTTCGTTGCATTTGGAGAACTTTTATTTCTGCACAAAAAAACAACACCACAGTAGTTCTGTTGAAAACAGCGTCCGTCCGCGTTAGTTCCATGCAAATCATACCAAAACCATATAAAATTGTTGTAAATATGGCATGAATACTTCATAAATTATAGATACGTTGGAGACATATCAGCATCCCCAAGCTTAATTCCTACTCGTCCTCGAGTAGGTAAATGAAAAAAGAAATAATTTATGAAGTGTGAATGCTAGCATAGTGCATAAGTTTGACCAATGATAATTTCAACCACTTTTCCTAGCATCATAACAACAACTCTTTCTCATAAAACTCATCATGATAAAGTAACAACCAATTCACATGTTATGGTTCAAACAATGAATTCTTTTGAAACTTAACAGCCTATGTTCTTAGTCACCAAACAATTGCAATTCAACTTATTCTCAATCATCATATAGTCTTCTATGATTGCTGGTACTCAAAGCATATTTTTAGAACAAATGGCATCCATCGAACACAGAGAAAGATAGGGGCTTAATGTTTTGCCTCCCAACTCATTTATCATAGAGATAATTGTCAACAATAATAAGTCATGATCAAATATATTTGACTGGCCATATGTGCCTAGATCTTTCCCCAACACATGATGCTTGCCAACTAGAGAATAATTGAGATTTAAATGAGAATGCATACTTGATGCGGCTGAGATGCGTCGGTATTTCCCCAAAGAGGAAGGGATGATGCATCACAACTACGGTAGGTATTTCCCTCGGTGATGAGACCAAGGTTATTGAACCAGTAGGAGAACCATGCAACACTATATAAACGGTACCTGCACACAAAGAACAAATACTTGCAACCCGACGCGTAAGAGAGGTTGTCAATCTCTCCATGGTAAAAAGATAGATTAGGTTGTAATAGATTGGATAGATAGATCGCTCTAGAACACAAAATAAAAGAGGCAAATAAAAAGTGCAACAAGTTATTTTTGGGTTTTTGGATTAATAGAACTGAAAACAAAAGCGGCAAAAAGGATAGATCGGAAAGCAATATGTTGGAAAAGTAGACCCGGGGGCCGTAGGTTTCACTAGTGGCTTCTCTCATGAGTATAGCACACGATGGGTAAACAAATTACTGTTGGGCAATTAATAGAAGATCAAATAATCGTGATGATATCCAAGGCAATGATCATTATATAGGCATCACGTCCAAGATTAGTCGACCGACTCTTGCCTGCATCTACTACTATTACTCCACACATCGATCGCTATCCAGCATGCATCTAGTGTATTAAGTTCCATGAAGAAACAGAGTAATGCAATAAGAACGATGACATGATGTAGACAAGATCTATTCATGTAGGAATAGACCCCATCTTGTTATCCTTAATAGCAACGATACATGCATGCCTCGTTGCCCCTTCTGTCACTGGGAGAGCACACCGCAAGATCGAACCCATCACAAAGCACCTCTTCCCATGGCAAGAAAAATCGATCTAGTTGGCCTAACTAAACCAAAGATTCGAAGAAGAAATATGAGGCTATAAGTAATCATGCATATAAGAGATCAAAGAAGACTCAAATAATTTTCATGGATAAAAACTGATCATGAACTCAAAATTCATTGGATCCCAACAAACACACCGCAAAAGACATTACATCAAATAGATCTCCAAGAGACCATTGTATTGAGAATCAAAAAGAGAGAAGAAGCCATCTAGCTACTGCCTACGGACCCGTAGGTCTATGGTGGACTACTCACGCATCATCGGAGAGGCACCAATGAGGATGATGAACCCCTCCGTGATGGTGTTAGATTGGATCTCGAGGTTCTGGAACTTGCGGCGGCTGGATGTGTTTTTTTGTTGACTCCTCTAGGGTTTTTGGAATATTTGGGTATTTATAGAGCTGAGAGGCAGTGGAGGGGACTCCCGAGGTGGCCACAACCCATCTGGGCGCGCCAGGGGCCTCTGGCGCGTCCAGGTGTCTTGTCGGGCGCTTGGGCCCCCTCTCAGGCACTTCTTTGGTCGTCTAGTATTCTTCTGGTGCATAAAAAATCTCCAAAAATTTCATCGCAATTGGACTCCGTTTGGTACTGATATTCTGCAAAGTAAAAACAAGCAAAAAATAGCAACTGACACTTGGCACTATGTCAATAGGTTAGTCCCTAAAAATGATATGAAGTTGCTAAAAAATGATTGTAAAACATCCAAGAATGAAAATATAACAGCATGGAACAATCAAAAATTATAGATACGTTGGAGACATATCAACATCCCCATGCTTAATTCCTACTCGTCCTCGAGTAGGTAAATGATAAAAACAATTTTTTTGATGTGGAATGCTGCCTAACATGTTCATCGCATATTCTTTTCTTTTGTAGCATGGACATTTGGACTTATAGATGGTTCAAAGCAATATTCTAGTTTTGACATGAAGACTTCAACACTCAAGCATACTAACAAGCAACCATGTCTTTTAAAATATCAACACTAAAGAAAGTTATCCCTAGCCCATCATGCTCAATCATTGATCCATTCATGAAACACACTCAAATATTAACTACACCCAATGCACAAGTATGATCATAGTGCCCCCTAGTTGGTGCTTTAAAAGAGAAGATAGAGACTCAAATTAAAAATAAAAATTGCATAAATTAAATAGATAGGCCCTTCGCAGAGGGAAGTAGGGATTTGTAGAGGTGCCAGAGCTCAAAGCTTAAATTGAGAGATAAAATATTTTGGGTGGCATGCCTTTCCTGTCAACGAAAACGACAAAGAATTTCGCAATACTTTCCATGCTAGATACATCATAGGCGGTTCCCAAACATAAAATAAAGTTTATTCCTTTTTCCACCATTCTTTCACAATCCATGGGTAGCCGTATCCACGGGTGCCTTCCATACCAACACTTTCCAAGGAATTTATTATTTGACAACATAAAGTAAATTTCTTTTTTATTTCGGGACTGGGCATCCCTATTACCGCTGTACTCTTGTGCAATGACAAGTGAATAAACACTCATCTTGAGAATAACACATCTAGCATGGAAAAATATTGGATACCCCCAACCGTTTCATGAGCGGTACGAAAGATTTTTTTTTTTGAAAATTAGAGATGGCACATGCAAATTTGCTTAGAACGGCAAGGAAATACCGCATATAGGTAGGTATGGTGGACTCATATGGCAAAACTGGGTTTGAGGATTTTGGATGCACAAGTAGTATTTCTACTTAGTACAAGTGGAGGCTACCAAATAGATTGAGAAGCAACCAACCGAGAAACGAAAATTCACATAAACGGACATTAAGCATAACTAACACCGAATAGTGCACCATAAGTAGGATGTAATTTCATCGCATAACTATTGACTTTCGTGCTTGCATAGGGAATCACAAACCTTAACACCAATATTCTTACTAAAGCACAATTACTCACCAACATGACTCACATATTACTATCATCATGTCTCAAAACTATTACAAGGAATCAAGTTTAATTTGTCCAAAGATCTTCATGAAAGCTTTTATTATATCCCTCCTGAATATCTATCACTTTGGGACTAGTTTCAAATATGGCCATTGCTTTTGACAAGCTCAAATAAATTTAAGTGAAGAACATGAACATAAAAAATTTCATCTCTCAAAATAGTATAAGTGAAGCATGAGAGAATTTATTCAGAATTTACTAACTCTCAAATTAATCTAAGTGAAGAATGAGAGTATTTCTTCAAAAGTTTAAAGCACACCGTGCTCAAAAATATATAAGTGAAGCACTAGAGCAATTCCATAGCTCAAACAATTTAAGTGAAGCATATAGAGCAATTCTAACAAATCATAGCATAATTTATGCTCTATCAAATAGGTGTGTTTAGCAAGGATACTTGTGACAAACTAAAAATAAAATCAAGCAAAGACTCAAATAATACAAGACGCTCCAAGCAAAACTCATGATATGTGACGAATAAAAATATAGTTCCAAGTAAAATACCGATGGTCGTTAGAAGAAAGAGGGGATGCCACTCGGGGCATCCCCAAGCTTAGTTGCTTGTTTCTCTTTGGATAATATCTTGGGGTGCCATGGGAATCCCCAAGCTTAGGCTCTTTTCACTCCTTATTCCTTCATCCATCGTGATCTCACCCAAAACTTGAGAACTTCAATCACACAAAACTCAACAAAATCTTCGTGTGATCCGTTAGTATAATAAAACAAATCCCCACTCTAAGTACTGTTCCAAACCCATTCATATTTTATTATTGCATTATACCTAATGTATTCTAAATTTACCATGGCTTATACCCTTCAATACAAACCATAGATTCGTCAAAACAAGCACACAATGCAACGCAAACAGAATCTGTCAAGAACAGAATAGTCTGTAGTAATCTGTACTCTAACCGTACTTATGGAACCCTAAAAATTCTGGAAAATTAGTACAACGTAAAGAATTTGTATATAAATACTGTGTTAAATGTTCAGCTCATTATCACTCTCCAGTAAAAAATAAAAATTCTCGCACTGGAGTCAAAGTTTCTGTTTCAGATTCAGCATTGTTTCTACTCATCTTATGAATCATTCTAAAGGCTTTACTTGGCACAAACACTAATTAAAACATAAAAACACAATCATAACAGAAGCATAATTGTGTCAACACTCAAAAACGGAAAGAAAAAGGTAAAATAAATTTTATTCATTGGGTTGCCTCCCAACAAGCGTTGTCGTTTTACGCCCCTAGCTAGGCATAAGGCATAGATTCTAGTATTGTGATCTTTAGTTTTTGCTCCATATGATGCTCTCATGATTGATTCATATGGTGGCTTAATTCTTGTTCTAGGGAAGTGTTCCATACCCTTCCTTAGTGGAAATTGAAATTTAATATTGCCTTCTTTCATATCAATCACGACACCTATAGTGCGTAGAAACGGTCTACCAAGTATAATAGGACAAGATGTATTGCAATCAATATCAAGAACAATAAAATCTATGGGAACATAGTTCCTATTTTCAATAATAAGAACATCATTAAATCTTCCCAAAGGCTTTTTAATAGTAGAATCCGCCAAGTGCAAATTAAGGGAACATTCTTCAATATTGGTATGACCAAGCACATCACATAGAGATTTCAGAATTGTGGAAACACTAGCACCCAAATCACATAAAGAAAAACACTCATAATTTTTAATCTTGAATTTAATGGTAGGTTCTCACTCATCATGAAATTTTCTAGGGATTGAAATCTCTAACTCCAACTTTTCTTCAAAAGATTCCATCATGGCATCAAATATATGTTTAGTAAAAGCTTTATTTTGTTCATAAGCATGGGGTGAATTTAACACGGATTGCAGCAAAGAAATACATTCAATCAAAGAGCAACTATCATTATTAAAGTCTTTGCAATCCAAAATAGTGGGCACATCACTAGTTAAAGTTTTGACCTCTTCAAACCCACTTTCATCAAAAAAATTATCAACATTTTCACCCTCCAAATTATTGGGACGCCTTCTAACTAAAGTTGACTCTTCTTCAGTCCCTTCATCATCAATTTTAATATTACTAAACAAGGAATCAATAGAAGAAACACCAATCACTTTAAGATCTTCATCATATTTATGAAAGAAATTGCTAGAAAACGCTTTTTCTAAAAATTCCCTTTTGGCTCTAAGCATTGCGGTTCTTTTCTTACTTTCATCCATAGAAACATATAAAGCTTTAATTGATTCATCAATCTTAGGTGCAAAAGCTTTCAACTTGAGATTTTCTATATCATGAGAAATTCTATCAATGCTTCTAGACATATCATCAATCTTATTCAACTTTTCTTCTATCGTAGTATTGAAAACCTTTTGAGCATTGATAAATTCTTTAATATTACTCTCAAGATCAGAGGGGTTCCTATTATTATTGTAAGATGAACTACCATAGGAATTACCATAATTAATAGAGGAATTTCCAGGAAAAGGCCTAGGATTAAAATTACCTCTATAAGCATTGTTATTAAAATTGTTTCGCGAGATGAAATTCACATCTACGGAATCACTATTTTGCTCAATAAAAGTAGACAAAGGCACATCATTAAGATCAATAGGAGCATTTTTACTAGCAACCAACTTCATATGAGCATCAACTTCTTCACTCAAAGTACTAATTTCTTCAATCGAATTAACCTTTTTGCTAGTAGGTGCTCTTTCAGTATGCCATTGTGAATAATTTGCCATAATATTATCTAGCAATTTAGTAGATTCACCCAAAGTAATTTCCATAAAAGTACCACCTGCGGCGGAATCTAAAAGATTTCTAGAGACAAAATTCTATCCCGCATAATTTTTTTGTATGATCATCCAAAGATTTAAACCATGAGTAGGACAATTCTTAGCATCAATTTCATTCTTTCCCAAGATTGTGGAACATGTTCATGATCAAGTTGCTTAAAATTCATGATTTGAGTTCTAAGGGAAATACTTTTCATGGGCGAAAAATACTTAGTGATAAAAGCATCTTTGCACTTATTCCAAGAATCGATACTATTGCGAGGCAAAGAAGAAAACCAATTTTTCGCACTATCACAGAAGGAGAAAGGAAATACTTTCAACTTCACTATATCATTGTCCATATCTTTTTTCTTTTGCATATCACACAATTCTACGAATGTGTTTAGAAGGGACGCGGCATCCTCATTAGGAGTACCAGAAAATTCATCTTTCATGACAAGATTCAACAAAGTGGCATTAATATCACAAGACTCCGCACTAGTGGCGGGAGGAGCAATCGGAGTACTAATAAAATCATTATTATTGGTATTGGAAAAATCACACAACTTGGTATTCTCTTGCGTCATCATTACTACGCAAAGAAGATTGCAAGCAAACAAGAGATCTGACGAGAAAAAGGCAAACGAAAAAGAGAGCGCGAATAAAACATTAAATTTGTGAACTGGGGGAGAGGAAAACGAGAGGCAAATGGCACATAATATAATTGCAAGGAGATGAGATTTGTGATTAGGAACCTGATAGATGTTGATGATGTCTTCTTGGCAACGGCGCCAGAAATTCCTTTTGATGCGGTTCCGATGCGTCGGTATTTCCCCAAAGAGGAAGGGATGATGTAGCACAGCTACGGTAGGTATTCCCTCAGTGATAAGACCAAGGTTATCAAACTAGTAGGAGAACCACGCAACACTATGTAAACGGTACCTGCACTCAAAGAACAAATACTTGCAACCCGACGCGTAAGAGAGGTTGTCAATCTCTCCACGGTAAAAAGATAGATTAGGTTGTAATAGATTGGATAGATATATCGCTCTAGAACAAAAAATAAAAGAGGCAAATAAAAAGTGCAGCAAGGTATTTTTGGGTTTTTGGATTAATAGATCTGAAAACAAAAGCGGCAAAAAGATAGATCGGAAAGCAATATGTTGAGAAAGTAGACCCGGGGGCCGTAGGTTTCACTAGTGGCTTCTCTTATGAGTATAGCACACGATGGGTAAACAAATTACTGTTGGGCAATTGATAGAAGATCAAATAATCATGACGATATCCATGGCAATGATCGTTATATAGGCATCATGTCCAAGATCTATTCATGTAGGAATAGACCCCATCTTGTTATCCTTAATAGCAACGATACATGCGTGCCTCGCTGCCCCTTCTGTTACTGGGAGAGGACACCACAAGATCAAACTCATCACAAAGCACCTCTTCCCATGGCAAGAAAAATCGATCTAGTTGGCCTAACTAAACCAAAGATCCGAAGAAGAAATACGAGGCTATAAGTAATCATGCATATAAGAGATGAAAGAAGACTCAAATAATTTTCATGGATAGAAATTGATCATGAACTCAAAATTCATTGGATCCCAACAAACACACCGCAAAAGACATTACATCAAATAGATCTCCAAGAGACCATTGTATTGAGAATCAAAAAGAGAGAAGAAGCCATCTAGCTACTGCCTACGGACCCGTAGGTCTATGGTGGACTACTCACGCATCATCGGAGAGGCACCAATGAGGATGATGAACCCCTCTGTGATGGTGTTAGATTGGATCTCGAGGTTCTGGAACTTGCGGCAGCTGGATGTGTTTTTTTCGTTGAATCCTCTAGGGTTTCTAAAATATTTGGGTAGTTATAGAGCTGAGAGGCGGTGGAGGGGACTCCCGAGGCGGCCACAACCCATCTGGGTGCGCCAAGGGCCTCTGGCATGCCCGGGTGTCTTGTGGGCCGCCTGGGCCCCCTCTCGGGCACTTCTTTGGTCGTCTGGTATTCTTCTAGTCCATAAGAAATCTCCAAAAAATTTCGTCGCGATTGGACTCTGTTTGGTACTGATATTCTGCAAAGTAAAAACAAGCAAAAACGGCAACTGGCACTTGGCACTATGTCAATAGGTTAGTCCCAAACAATGATTAAAGTTGCTATAAAATGATTGTAAAACATCCAAGAATGACAAAATAACAGCATGGAACAAACAAAAATTATAGATACGTTGGAGACGTATCAATACTATTGACTCTTGCATAAAAGTAAATACTGAAAGGTAAAAGATAGGCCCTTCGCAGAGGGAAGTAGAGGTTGTCATGCGCTTTTTTATTTTCTATGCACAATCCCTTAATGCAAAAGAATGTCACGTTATATTGCCCCTTATGATAGCAACCTTTATTATTCAGTCCGTCGCTTTTATTACTTTGCCATCACAAGTTCGTACGACGCTCAATTTTCTCTTACACTAAATGGTCAAACAGATTTAGAAGCAATTTTTATTGCCTTTTTGCACCGATGACAACTTACTTGAAGGATCTTATTCAATACATAGGTATGTATGGCGGACACTCATGGCAAGAAACTGGGTTTAAGGGTCTTTGGATGCACAAGTAGTATCTCTACTTAGTACGAATTTTTGGCTAGCAAAAGATCATAAGCAAACACCACATGTTGGAGGATCCATAACAATATATGCAAATATACACAAGCATAACTCATTATGTTGTCTTCCTTCTCCAACTTCAACTAATTTGATCAAGTTTGAAATAATTAATGGGTATTCACAATCATAGAAGATGTCCCAGATAATATATTTGTATGTGAAAGTTCTCTTCCTTATACTAATCATTCACGAATTGCTTGTATGACCAATATTGTGATTGTCAAGCTTCAAAATATTTCACTTTCTAAACCCAATGTGAAGCTACTACTAAGCATAAAGCACATTGATAATTTCAGATTTATGATATTCAATTCATTCACAATTTACTCTTAGGATATAAGTGAAGCACAAGAGTAAACATCAAACTACTCTCAAAAGATATAAGTGAAGATCAATGAGTAGTCAAACAATTAAGTAGCTATGTGAGGACTACCTCTCAATAAAGATTTTCAGATCTGAGTATTTTATTCAAATAGAAAACTAAATAAAAGTTCATTCCAAGAATAGCACATATCATGTGGACAAATAAAAAATTAGGCTCAACATAGGCTAACCGATATTTGTTTGATGAAGAGAGGTGGGATGCCTACCGGGGCATCCCCAAGCTTAGATTCTTGAGACTTCTTGAAATATTATCTTGGGATGCCTTGGGCATCCCAATCTTGAGCTTTTGTGTCTCCTTAATTCCTTTCATATCACGGTTCCCTAAATCCTAAAAACTTCATGCACAAAACTCGAAAAGAACTCGTGAGATAGGTTAGTACACATAAGAATAAGTCCACACTTCTTGTACTGCCAAGACAAGTTGCACAATAATTTCTAAACATCATCTACTGTTTACTATCGTTTCCATAATTTATATCTACCAATATAGGCTATGGAAACTATAGGATAAGTAGATAACAAAACTATGACAGCAATCTGTCCAAACAGAACAGTCTGTAGCAATTTATGAAAACAGTATACTTCTGCAAGTCAAAAAATTATGAAAATTTAGGACGTGATAAAGAATTTATATAAAAACACTATGTAAAAAATTTCAGAAACGTTCCACGTTCCAGTAAAATATGAAAATTCAAACACTACATCAAAAGTTTCTGTTTTTACACAACACACATCAAACATGCAATTCAAGCATCCTAAAAGGCAATTCTTGGAACTTTTTATTGAAAAACAAGATTATAAATGACATCTAACAGAGAACAAAAAAATAAAATGACGCTCCAATCATAACACGTATTATGTGACGAATAAAAATATAGCTCCAAGTAAGATATACCGATAGTGTTGAAGACGAAAGAGGGGATGCCTTCCGGGGCATCCCCAAGCTTAGACGCTTGAGTCTTCCTTGGATATTACCTTGGGGTGGGGGTTACTTGGGCATCCCCGATCTTAGGTTCTTGTCACTCCTTATTCTCCTCATATCGGTGTCTCGCCCAAAACTTAAAAACTCCAATCACACAAAACTTAACGGAACTTCGTGCGAAGGGTCAGTGTAATAAAGATAAATCATTCACTTAGGTACTGTCAAGACAAAATTCATGATTTTTCTCACATAATACCTACTGTATTATACAATTCACATAATTTATATCACTGAATATAAGCTATGGGAACACTAAAACAAGCAAACTATGCATGCAAAACAGAATCTGTCAAAAACAGAACAGTCTGTGAAGATATGTAGTATAACCATACTTCCCTGTCTCTAAAACTTTTGAAAAATTAGTACATCCTGAAGAATTTCTATATAAAGAGTGTGTAAAAATTTCAGATCATTATCACGGTCCAGTAAAAAACTAAAATACATGTACTTGAGTCAAAAGTTTCTGTTTTGGTCCAGCATCAATTCTACTCATCTTGTGAGTCATCCCAAAGGCTTTACTTGGAACATTATTGAAATAAAAGGCACAAAACATGATTACTATAGTATATTAATCATGTTAACACACACAAAAAACAGAAATTAAAAGTGTTGGGTTGTCTCCCAACAAGCGCTTTTCTTTAATGCCTTTTAGCTAGGCATGATGATTTCAATGATGCTCATACAAGAATAGTAGTTGAAACATGCAAGGGAGCATCATGAAACATATGACAAGCACATTTAAGTCTAACCCACTTCCTATGCATAGGGATTTTGTGAGCAAACAATTATGGGAGCAAGAATCAATTTGCATAGGAAGGCAAAACAAGCATAACTTCAAAACTTTGAATACATAGAGAGGAAACTTGATATTATTGCAATTCCCACAAGCATATGTTACTCTCTCATAATAATTTTCAGTAGTATCATGAAGGAATTCAACAAAATAACTATCACATAAAGCATTCTTTTCATGATCTACAAGCATAGAAAATGTATCACTCTCCACATAAGCATATTTCTTCTTATTCATGGTAGTGGGAGCAAACTCAACAAAATAAATATCATGAGGTACTTGATTGACATAACCACTTTGAATTTTAAAATCATGATGACAAGTTTCATGGTTACTATCACTCTTTATAGCATACATGTCATCACAATAATCATCATAGATAGGAGGCATGCCATCATCATAATAAATTTGCTCATCAAAACTTGGGGGACACAAAATATCATCTTCATCAAACATAGCATCCCCAAGCTTGTGGATTTGCATATCATTAGCATCATGGATATTCAGAGAACTCATACTAACAATATTTCTATCATGCTCATCATTCAAGGAATTCTCATCAAGTATTTTCTTAATTTCTTCCTCTAGCAATTGAGCACAATTTTCTGAATCCTTATTTTCACGGAAGACATTATAAAGACGATACAAATGATGTTACCTAAACTCCATTTTTTGTAGTTTTCTTTTATAAAACCAAACTAGCGAAAAACAATAAACTAAAAGATTTAATTGCAAGATCTAAAGATATACCTTCAAGCACTCACCTCCCCGGCAACGGCCCCAGAAAAGAACTTGATGTCTACTACGCAACTTTATTCTTGTAGACTATGTTGGGCCTCCAAGCGCAGAGTTTTGTAGGACAGTAGCAATTTTCCCTCAAGTGGATGACCTAAGGTTTATCAATCCACGGGAGGTGTAGGATGAAGATGGTCTCTCTCAAACAACCCTGCAATCAAATAATAAAAAGTCTCTTGTGTCCCCAACACACTAAATACAATGGTAAATTGCATAGGTGCACTAGTTCGGCGAAGAGATGGTGATACAAATGTAGTAATGATAGTAGATATTGATTTTTGTAATAGTAACAATAAAAAAAAGCAAGGTAGCAAGTAACAAAAGTGAGCATAAACGGTACTGCAATGCTTGAAAACAAGGCATAGGGTCCGTACTTTCGCTAGTGCAATCTCTCAACAATGCTAATATAATTGGATCACATAACCATCCCTCAACGTGCAACGAAGAATCACTCCAAAGTTCTTATCTAGCGGAGAACATAAGAAGAAATTGTTTGTAGGGTACGAAACCACCTTAACGTTATCCTTTCTGATCGATCTATCCAAGAGTTCGTACTAAAATAACACAAAGTTATCCTTTCCGATCGATCTATCTAAGAGTCTGTACTAAAATAACACCATATGATACACATCAACCAACTCTAATGTCACCTAGATACTCCAATATCTATGGTATCCATGAGTTAATTATACGATACGCATCAAACAATTTCAGAGTCATAATACTCAATCCAACACAAAGAACCTCAAAGAGTGCCCCAAGATTTATATTGGAGAACGTAGGACAAGAACGTGTATCAACCCCTATGCATAGATTACCCCAATGTCACCTCGGGAATCCGCAAGTTGCGTAGCAAAACATACATCAAGTGAATCAATAGAACACCCCATTGTCACCACGGGTATCCACATGCAAGACATATATCAAGTGTTCTCAAATCCAATATTCAATCCAACATAACGAGATCTCAAAGTGAAAGATTCAATTCATCACAACAAGATAGCAAGGAAATAACATCATATGAGCCGTCTATATTAACAAAGCATGTGATACATCAAGATCGTGGCATCTCAAGAACACGAGAGAGAGAGAGAGAGAGAGAGAGAGAGAGAGAGAGATTGACCACATAGCTACTGGTACATACCCTCAGCCCCGAGGGTGAACTACTCCCTCCTCGTCATGGCCTCCGTCGGGATGATGAAGATGGCCACCGGAGATGGATTCCCCTCTCCGACAGGGTACTGGAACGTTTCCAGATTGGTTTTTCGTTGATACAGAGAGTTGCGACGGCGGAGCTTCTGATCTAGGGTTATTTCTGGGGGTTTCTGAATATATAGGATTTTTGGGCGTCGGTTTCACGCGAAGATGGGCCACGAGGGGCCCACAAGACACCACGGCGCGCCCTGGTGGGTTGTGGCCACCTCGTGTCTCTTCTGTCCCTCCCACGAAGCTTCTAGTGCCTCTTTTGTTCCAAAAAAATCATCAAAAAGTTTCGTTGCATTTGGAGAACTTTTATTTCTGCACAAAAAAACAACAGCACGATAGTTCTGCTTAAAACAGCGTCAGTCCGGGTTAGTTCCATGCAAATCATACCAAAACCATATAAATTTGTGTAAATATGGCATGAATACTTCATAAATTATAGATACGTTGGAGACGTATCACTAGTCGCCGAGAATCATCGCAGCGCTGGAAACCGCGGGCGTCAGGGGGGTCCCCGCGGACCCGCGCGAGCTCGTGTACGTGCAAGCGCCAGCGCCTCCTCCTGCGCCCGTCCTCGTGCGTGCCCCTGCACACGCCACACCGGTACCAGTGCGTGTGCCCGCACCCACGGCGCCCGACCCCGTGCGCGCGCCTGCACCCGTCATGGGCCCCTCAGTGGATTGGGACGCCGCCGTTGACAACTTCCTCGCAACGCCTCTAGTTGCTGCCCTCCGGCCCCGCGCCCGTCGATCACGCGACAACCGGCTCTTTGATTGTGAAGTCCATAATATTTTGGTCTCGTTTGAAGAGTTGTACAACTTCGCCCCGAAGCACGAGAACGCCACCGCAGGACGCCGCCGCCGCCGCCACTCCCGCAACTAGTTTTCTTTATATTGTATCTCGATTGCATGAATGTAAAGTCAAAGCTTGACTGGATGATATCTATGGTTTGATGAACTAAGTATTTATCTCTTAATTCACATAGCAAACAAAAAACCAAAATTGTTTTCTCTGAATAAACACTCATCACAAACGGTTCAGGTGAATACCCGTATACAGATCGACAGCTATCTTTCCTTCGCCCATAAACAAAGTGAAAATATTGGCACGAAGGATTGCTGCAATGCGTCATCGCAAATGTTTTTCTCAATATGGGAATGGGTCGGCCTGGACCTGGCCCTGGATATGGCCATGTGGCATCAAGTTCAATATGTAAGGCCATGGGTCGGCCCATTTCAACAGAACTTTGTGGCCACACTGACCCATTGGTTATATGAGACCGACCCAAAATTTAGCAAATGTTTACACAGTGCAAAATATTATAGTTTTTTTGAAGCAATCTTGTGTTGGAATGAAAGAACTACTGCAGCTTCCTAGTAGAAAGAAGGAACTACTGCAGAATTGAAAGTACTGTAGAACCAACACCAAGCAGCTTTTGCAAACACCGACAAGAACCAAAACAGACAATTCCTGGCCTGACAAATGACAAAAACGGGCCGTAGATTCATGGCACTAGATTGTGTCTCACACATCCCCATCAAACCTATTTGGACTCTTGGATTCCTGGCATGTGCAGGATAAAAAATGTTCGCTTGATGCACTGGCTTTAAGCCGCGCTGGGAAGGGGACTACAGGAGGAAGCCGGCAAGAGTTTCACCTGCGAGATGAACATGAGGTGACCGCAATGGAACAGGAAAAAGACCGGAATTACTGCAGGACGAGCTGGTGGAACGGCGAGTTGGTGACCGAGACGACGAGCGTAGCAGGAGCGGGAGGAACGTTGGCGGCAACAGAGTTGTTCGGGGGCGGACGGTGGCCGGCAGGGATGTTCGGAGGTGGCATGGGATAGCAGGACCCCGAGCAGGAGGAGTCGGAGACAGCGCCACCGCCACGGTAGATATGGACAGGTGGTCGGGGGCGGCAATTTCCTTGGGTAGACCCTGCCGATTCAATGGGTCAACCAGTGCCGGCTCTACTAGACCTATTCCTATACGAGGCCGACCCGACAGACCCCAATGGCCTTGATTTTTTGGGTCGGGCCAATGGCCCAACGGGTTGACCCGGCCCATTCCCAACATGATGTTTCTCTAATATAACCCTCTTGCCTAGTACAGACAATCCAGGACGATTTGCATCTATCATATTGGGTAAATTGCCATGTGCCAAATCAGAAACATTGGCATATGTCGATCTAGTAACATTGGCATTTGTCAACATTGTAGCACTGACATTTGTCGAATTTCGTAGGAACAAAATCACTATTACAGTGCGCTTTTGCAACTGAAATTCAGCAAACATGGATTTCATTCATAGATTAACCATTGGTCTTTTTACAAAATAGTTCAACTCAACAGCTGAATCGAACAATCTTTTCCCCAATTGTTGCCAACCACGTACTGAAATAGCTAGTTCAACTATATATACTAGCTAATTTAAAGTGTGTGGTACAGTTCAACCATATCTATAGTTAGATGAACGGAACAAAATAGCCCCTAAATACTATTACTACAGAGGGGCTTTGTACCACTTCCAGCAGAATCGAGCGCGCTCAGTAAGAGCAAGTGGAGGAGGAGACTGCCGACGAGTTGGTAGAGTCGTGTCCGTTGCATGCCAGTGCTGCCCTCCGGTGCTCAAGACGCCCCTCCTCAAAGCGATGGGACTCGGCGTAGATCTCCGCATTCCGCGCCGCCGCTGCGGCTTCTCCTGCGGCCACGGCATCGGTGAGCTTCTTCGCGTGCGCGACCTGGCGCTCCACCTCCTTCTCTAGGAAGTAGATGTAGCGCGCAAGGGTTGCGACGCAAAAGCCCGGTGGCGGGCCTTTGGCGGCCTCCACCTCCCGCATTAGGGCCATGGTGGTGGAGCGGGTGTGACCCCGCTGCCTGACAATGGGGTCATGGCAAAGAAGGACGACGATGGGGTGGAGGCCCTGGCGGCTGCCAACGTGTTGGCTGCCATGGCGGCCACCGGCAGCAGCTTCCTTCGGGCAGCGGTGGTGGAGCGTGTAGTTGGTGGCATGCGCACACCCACCAGGGATGCCACGTGTACCAAACGCTTCAGAGGACTGCCGCACCAACGCAGTGAAGCCTCCCAGCTGGAGTTGTCCTCTGGCGGAGTGGCTGGGCGACGACGAACGGCCGGTGCCATTGGCGATTGGGGGAGAATCAAACTAGACAAGCTACGGGGAGGGAGGTGATACGTCTCCAACGTATCTATAATTTATGAAGTATTCATGCCATGTTTACAATAATTTTATATGATTTTGATATGATTTGATTAGAACTAACCCGGACTGACGCTGTTTTCAGCAGAACTACCGTGGTGTTGTTTTTTGTGCAGAAATAAAAGTTCTCGGAATGAGCTGAAAATTTACGGAGAATATTTTAGGAAAATATAAAAAATACTGGAGTGAAAAGTCACCGGAGAGGAAGGCCGAGGAAGTCACAAGGGTGGGGGGCGCCCCCCCTAGGGCGCGCCCCCTGGCTTGTCACCTCCTCGGGAACCTTCTGGACGTGGGACCAATGCCAAAAACTCTTATAAATATAGAAATCTCTGAAAAGAAACCTAGATCGGAAGTTCCGCCGCCGCAAGTCTCTGTAGCCACGAAAGATCAATCTTGGCCCTCTCCGGCACCCTGCCGGAGGGGGTCACCATCACCGGAGACCATGGAGGAGGAAGACGGAGGGGCCATCATCGCCATGGAGGCCAAGGACCAGAGGGAGAACCTCTCCCCACTCAGGGGGGAGGCCATGGAGGAGGAAGCACAAGGGGGAGACCCTCTCACCCTCTCTCTCGGTGGCGCCGGAGTGCCATCGGGGGAACCATCACCGCGGTGATCGTCTTCATCAACATCACCTTCTTCATCACCATCCTCATCTCCTTTCAGCGGTCCACTCTTTCGCACCCTGCTGTAATCCCCTACTTGAACATGGTGCTTTATGCCACATATTATGATCCAATGATGTGTTGCCATCCTATGATGTTTTGAGTAGATTACTTTTGTCCTTTGGGTTGATTGATGATCTAGATTGGTTTGAGTTGTATGTTTTACTTTGGTGCTGTCCTATGGTGCCTTCCGTGCTGCGCACACGTGAAGGATTCCCGCTGTAGGGTGTTGCAATACGTTCATGATTCGCTTATAGTGGGTTGCTTGAGTGACAGAAGCATAAACCCGAGTAGGTGGGTTGTTGCGTATGGGATAAAGGGGACTTGATGCTTTAATGCTATGGTTGGGTTTTACCTTAATGATCTTTAGTAGTTGCGGATGCTTGCTAGAGTTCCAATCATAAGTGCATATGATCCAAGTAGAGAAAGTATGTTAGCTTATGCCTCTCCCTCATATAAAATTGCAATAATGATTACCGATCTTGTTAACAATTGCCTAGGACAATTCCTCACACTGACCCATCATTATTCCACCCTCGCTGTTTGTAATACATTGTAATATATTCTAGCTTTATGATAACAGCACCTATTTTTATATTCTAGTTCTCCGATATCATGCAAAGTTATCCTCTTCATACCCACAACGTAGCTTTATTTCTCGTTTCTAGTTGGAAGCAAACGTTCGGCGTACGTAGAGTCGTATCAGTGGCAGATAGGACTTGAGAGAATATTGATCTTACCTTTAGCTCCTTGTGGGTTCGACACTCCATACTTATCACTTCCACCTTTGGAAATTGCTACGATGATTCCTTGCACTTGGGGATTATCAACCTCTTTTCTGGCGCCGTTGCCGGGGAGCAATAGCGTGGGGTTGATATTCTCGTGTGTGCTTGTTTGCTTTCTTCACTAAGTAGATTTTGTTTTCCCTTTTTGCTTTCTTTAGTTGTGGGTGAAACAAACAAAAAATTAAATAATGAAAAATAAAAAAAAGAATTACTTGTCTCTTGCCTAAGAAGTTTTTCAATAAGAGAAGTGATTGGAAGGTTGTGCATTGGAGAAGTGAGGGTCGACCTTGAACACTTGTGTTCATGCTCATGGAAACAATGTAGAATTTTTCATGGAAGTTTCTCAAAATAATTATCCCCTTGTATATATCCATTGTATTATAAAAATAATGTGCCAAGATTTGGTTTTAGGTTGATTAGATTGCTTGTTGGCTTTGTGCGGTGCAAAAACAGAAACTTTGACTGTAGTGCATGAATTTACATTTCTTACTGGAACGTCAAAAGTTTCTGAAATTTTTACAAAGTACTTCTATGCAATTTGTTTAATTTTTCCTAAATTTTCAGAATTTTTTGAGTTACAGAAGTATACGAAGTTTCCAGATTGCTACAGACTGTCCTGTTTTTGACAGATTCTGTTTTCTATTCATTGTGCTCTTATTTTGATGAATCTATGAGTAGTACCGGGGGGTATGAACCATGGTGAAGTTGGACTACAGTAGATATAATGCTAATATGAATTTGGAATGAGTTCACAACAGTACTTAAAGTAGTATTTTGCTTTAGTATACTAACGGATCTCACGAGGGTTTTGTTAAGTTTTGTGTGAATGAAGTGTTCGAAGATCGAGGAGGTATTGATATGAGAAGAATACGGAGAGACAAGAGTTCAAGCTTGGGCATGCCCAAGGCACCCCAAGTAAATATTTCTAGGAGACTCAAGCATCTAAGCTTGGGGATGCCCCGGAAGGCATCCCATCTTTATTCTTCAACAATTATCGGTATACCTCGGTTTTTGTTTTGTTCACATGATATGCGTCTTTAGTGTTTTCCGTTTCCTTTTATGCACCCTTATAGTATGAGTTAGTCCTTCATTGATTTATAGAATGCTTCATGCGTTTCACTTATATCTTTTGAGTATGGCTTGGTAGAATGCTTTTTGTGCTTCACTTAAATCTTTTTGAGTATGGCTTTATAGAATGCTTCGTGTGCTTCACTTATATATTTTGAGCTTAGGTATTGGTTAATCTTCATTAATTGTAGAATGCTCTATGAACTTCACTTATATCTTTTAGAGTACGAATAAAATTTCCATCGGAATTGGACTTGGAAGTGTATCAATGTCATGCCCAGCTAGAAAGGCATTAAAGAAAAGCGCTTGTTGGGAGACAACCCAATATTTACTCTTTCTGTTTTTGTGTTTTAACATGATTAAGCTACTGTAGTAATCATGTTTTGTGCCTTTTATTTCAATAAAGTGCCAAGTAAAGCCTTTGGGATGACTCACAAGATGAGTAGAATTGATGCTGAACCAAAACAGAAACTTTTGACTCCAGTACAGGAATTTTCATTTTTTACTGGAGCGCGATAATGATCTGAAATTTTTACACAGTCTTTATATACAAATTCTTCAGGTTGTCCTAATTTTTTGGAGTTTTTAGAGACAGGGAAGTATGGTTACACTACAGATCTTCACAGACTATTCTATTTTTGACAGATTCTGTTTCGCATGCATAGTTTGCTTGTTTTAGTGTTCCCATAGCTTATATTCAGTGATATAAATTATGGGAATGATAGAATACAGTAGGTATCATGTGGGAACAATTATGAATCTTGTCTTGACAGTACCTAAGTGAATTATTTATCTTTATTACACTAACCCTTCTCACGAAGTTCCGTTAAGTTTTGTGTGATTGAAGTTTTCAAGTTTTGGGTGAGACACCGATATGAGGAGAATAAGGAGTGACAAGAACCTAAGCTTGGGGATGCCCAAGGCACCCCCTAGGTAATATCCATGGAAGAGTCAAGCGCCTAAGCTTGGGGATGCCCCGGAAGCATCCCCTCTTTCGTCTTCAACATTATTGGTAACCTCACTTGGAGCTATATTTTTATTCGTCACACAATATGTGCTTTCCTTGGATCGTCATTATATTCCCTGTAGGTGTTATTTATATTCATGTTTTTCAATAGAAAGTTCCAAGAATTGCCTTAGGATGCTTGCATTGCATGTTTGATATGTGCTGTGTAAAAAACAGAAACTTTTTCTGTAGTGTTTGAATTTTCATATTTTACTGGAACGTGGAAAGTTTCTGAAATTTTTACACAGTATTGTCATGTAAATTCCTTAGCATGTCCTAAATTTTCATAATTTTTTGAGTTACGGAAGTACACTGTTTTCATAAATTTCTACAGACTGTTCTGTTTGGACAGCTTGCTGTCATAGTTTTGTTATCTACTTATCCTCTAGTTTCCATAGCCTATATTGGTAGATATAAATTGTGGAAACGATAGTAAACAGTAGATGTTGTTTGGAAATTATTATGCAACTTGTCTTGGCAGTACCTGAAGTGGTGATTTATTCTTATGTGTACTAACCTATCTCACGAGTTCTTTTCGAGTTTTGTGTGGATGAAGTTTTTGAGAATAGGTGAAACCGTGGTATGAGAGGATTGAACGAGATACAAAAGCTCAAGCTTGGGGATGCCCAAGGCACCCCAAGTAAATATTTTAAGAATTCTCAAGCATCTAAGCTTGGGGATGCTACGCATCCCATCTCTCTTCATCGACAATTATCGGTTAGCCTATGTTGAGCCTAAATTTTTATTCATTCGCATGATGCGTGCTATTCTTGGAGTGCCATTTTTATTTCGTTTTGCTGTTTGAATAAAAGCATTGGATCTGAAATTCTGAATAAGAGGGAGAGTCCTCACATGGCTATTTTAACTAATTGACTACTCATTGATCGTCACTTATATCTTTTTGGAGTAGTTTGTCATTCAATCTCGTGCTTCACTTATATCCTATGAGTAGATGATTGAATGAATTGAATATCATAAATTTGAAATTATATATGTTTTATATGCTTTTCCCATGGGGAGTAATGACTTCACACATAATAAGTATAGGTGGTAAAATTTATTGAAAGTTAGCAAACACCGCATTGGTCACTTGAACAATTCATGAAAGAATATTGAAGGAAGAGAGATTCCACATATAAATATACTATCTTGGACGTCTTCTATGATTGTGAATACCCATTAATTATTTTCAAACTCGAGCAAAATAGTTGATATTGGACAAGGAAGACAACTTAATGAGTTATGCTTGGGTATATTTGTATAGAAGTTATATTGTTTTGGATCCTCCAACATGTGGTGCTTGTTTCCACCTCATACTAGCCAAAACTTCTGCACCAAGTAGAAATACTACTTGTGCATCCAAACACCCTTAAACCAGTTTCGCCATGAGAGTCCACTATACCTACCGATGAATTGAGTAAGATCCTTCAAGTAAGTTGTCATCGGTGCAAAAAGCAATAAAAATTGCTCCTAAATATGTGTGATCTTTTATTGTGAGGGAAAATAAGCGTTGTACGAACTTGTGATGGTAAAGAAATAAAAGCGACGGACTGCATAATAAAGGTTGCTATCACAAAGGGCAATACCACGCGACGTTCCTTTGCATTAAGGGTTTACACATCCAAAAACAAAAGGCGCATGACAACCTCTGCTTCCCTCTGCGAAGGGCCTATCTTTTACTTTCTAGTACTTACCTTTATGCAAGAGTCATGGTGATCTTCACCACTTCCTATATTTCGCCTTTTTCTCTTGGCAAGCGTCATGTGTTGGGGAATGATCTAGACATATATATCCACACAAATATATTTGATCATGAATTATTATTGTTGACAATTATCTATATGATAAATAAGTTGGGAGGCGAAACATTAAGCCCCTATCTTTCTCTGTGTTCGATGGATGCTATTTGTTCTAAAAATATGCTTTGAGTGTCAATAATCATGGAAGACTATATGATAGTTGAGTATGTGGAATTTGCTAAATCAAAGCTCTTACATAGACCCTTCCTGAAAATAAGATGAATTGCAATTGTTCGATGACTAGGATTACGGTTTGTTAGTTTTCAAGAAACTTTCTGGCCTATACTTTAACAAGTGAATAGCTTGTTACTTGATCATGAGAAGTTTTATGAGATGAGCTACTGTTTATGGTCTTTATTGATGCTAGAAAAAGTGATTGGAATTATCATTGACGAAACTTGTGCACTTGCTAGCATTCACACTTCATAAATTATTTCTTTTATCATTTACCTACTCGAGGACGAGCAGGAATTAAGCTTGGGGATGCTGATACGTCTCCAACGTATCTATAATTTATGAAGTATTCATGCCATGTTTACAATAATTTTATATGATTTTGGTATGATTTGATTAGAACTAACCCGGACTGACGTTGTTTTCAGCAGAACTACCGTGGTGTTGTTTTTTGTGCAGAAATAAAATTCTCGGAATGAGCTGAAAATTTACGGAGAATATTTTTGGAAAATAAAAAAAATACTGGAGCGAAAAGTCACCGGAGAGGAAGGCCGAGGAAGTCACAAGGGTGCCCCCCCCCCCTAGGGCGCGCCCCCCTGGCTTGTCACCTCCTCGGGAACCTTCTGGACGTGGGACCAACACCAAAAACTCTTATAAATATAGAAATCTCCGAAAAGAAACCTAGATCGGAAGTTCCGCCCCGCAAGTCTCTGTAGCCACGAAAGATCAATCTTGGCCCTCTCCGGCACCCTGCCGGAGGGGGTCACCATCACCGGAGATCATGGAGGAGGAAGACGGAGGGGCCATCATCGCCATGGAGGCCAAGGACCAGAGGGAGAACCTCTCCCCACTCAGAGGGGAGGCCCTGGAGGAGGAAGCACAAGGGGGAGACCCTCTCCCCCTCTCTCTCGGTGGCGCCGGAGTGCCATCGGGGGAACCATCGCCGCGGTGATCGTCTTCATCAACATCACCTTCTTCATCACCATCCTCATCTCCTTTCAGCGGTCCACTCTTTCGCACCCCGATGTAATCCCCTACTTGAACATGGTGCTTTATGCCACATATTATGATCCAATGATGTGTTGCCATCCTATGATGTTTTGAGTAGATTACTTTTGTCCTTTGGGTTGATTGATGATCTAGATTGGTTTGAGTTCTATGTTTTACTTTGGTGCTGTCCTATGGTGCCTTCCGTGCCGCGCACACGTGAAGGATTCCCGCTGTAGGGTGTTGCAATACATTCATGATTCGCTTATAGTGGGTTGCTTGAGTGACAGAAGCATAAACCCGAGTAGGTGGGTTGTTGCGTATGGGATAAAGGGGACTTGATGCTTTAATGCTATGGTTGGGTTTTACCTTAATGATCTTTAGTAGTTGCGGATCCTTGCTAGAGTTCCAATCATAAGTGCATATGATCCAAGTAGAGAAAGTATGTTAGCTTATGCCTCTCCCTCATATAAAATTGCAATAATGATTACCAATCTTGTTAACAATTACCTAGGACAATTCCGCACACCGACCCATCATTATTCCACCCTCCCTGTTTGTAATACATTGTAATATATTCTAGCTTTATGATAACAGCACCTATTTTTATATTCTAGTTCTCCGATATCATGCAAAGTTATCCTCTTCATACCCACAACGTAGTTTTATTTCTCGTTTCTAGTTGGAAGCAAACGTTCGGCGTACGTAGAGTCGTATCAGTGGCAGATAGGACTTGAGAGAATATTGATCTTACCTTTAGCTCCTTGTGGGTTCGACACTCCATACTTATCACTTCCACCTTTGGAAATTGCTACGATGATTCCTTGCGCTTGGGTGATTTCACCGAGTCGTGCAGGAAGCTAGAGCCGTAGGACGGTTTTGTGCACGGGAACCTGCACGGTTGTGCGCGGGAACGGGCTCATCGAGTGGACGCATAGCCAAAAGCAGTGCCGAAGCATGCACTAGAATCCTCGGGCGGCAACGCGGTGACAAGATGCGAGAGAGGAGGCCGGGGTGATGCGCAGGCACATCTGTCATGATAATAAAACATCTTCGGTATTAATATAGGCAAACGACACTTCCCAACGTAGCGTCGATAATAATTTCATCCATCGCTGACAATTGTTTGGCAGCAACCGTCTGCCAACAACCCACATAGCTTGTCAGTATGAATCGTTTGGGTTATTATTGGTCTTCCCACACAATTCTGATGAATGAACCGTTTGCCTGGTATCACACACACCTTGTTATGGTAACTCGTTTGTGTTCTAGCTCGATCAACACAAACAGTTTTTCTGAATGAACTGTATGTCGTACTTCACACACATATGTATTTTGAGAACCGTTTGTGTTATCTTGTCTAATCTCAAATAGTTCATAAGCACCAACTGTATGCCCTGCATCACACACGCAACTAGTTTCTGAATCGTATTTGATGGTTCCACCATCGCACACAGTTCGTGTCATTAGCGATGGAGCTTGAACTATACCGTTTGTGATTGATGGATCGCACATAGTTTCCTCGAAGGGTCTCTGATTGATATGTCATCTTTGGACCATCCTGCAGTAGTGACACAAGGCATTCCTCCGGTGTCAGGGAGTTGCATGATCTCATGGTCATAGGAATAGATACTTGACATGGATAAAGCATTAGCAATAAACTAACACGATCAAATGCTATGCTTACGGTTGGGTCTTGTCCATCACATCATTCTCCTAATGATATGACCCCGTTATCAAATGACAACTCATGTCCATGGTCAGGAAACCTTGACCATCTTTGATCAACGAGCTAGTCTAGTAGAGGCTCACTAGGGACATGGTGTTTGTCTATGTATCCACACATGTATCTGAGTTTCCAATCAATACAATCCTAGCATGGATAATAAACGATTATCATGAACAAGGAAATATGATAATAACCAAATTATTATTTTCTCTAGGGCATATTTCCAACATGCTAACACATGCTTATATAAGGAGCATACAAGGACTTAGGCAAGGTATTGGCCGGCCTAATGAGAAACCTTATATCCACAAAAGCATGTGTTCATCCATACACTAGCTCATACGATACAACATTCAAAGTTTTTCCTAACTTATGACAAGCCCTTATAGGGCTAAATATGTTGTTCTTTGCAGAAGTTCACATACTACTCTGCGGTATGGCTGGTATGGCCCAGGATGGCTTCGCCTTGAGTTGGCTTATCAATACCTTCATTGTGCTCTGCCACTGATGGTTTGATAGCAGTTCTTGCCGGCTCTTGAAGTTGTTCTTCTTGGTTATCTTTATTTGTATGCTTTCCACCATCGCTCTCATCGAAGATCTGGTACAGAGGCTCAAGTTCTTCAGGGTCATCTTCAGTTGGAGCGCCAGTAGGAGCCGACATTGAAGGAGTACCTAAGCCAGCTGGTGCTTTTGATGAAGAAGGATCCACCGGGTTTGTTTTCTTGCTTACAAGCTCAAAAGCCACCGAGTTCACGAGATCAATCTTCTTGTTCTGCTCAGTATAGTCATCTTGATATGAGTTCAAATGCATGGTTCGGGCAATTGCACAAGCGTGATGCCGGGTCGCCTTCACAATGCGATGATAGTCCTTGCCGGAGAACTCTGAGTCGTCCACTTTATACTGAGGGAACCCACTGACTAACAGTTCTGGATTCAACTCAAGATGATAGGTTTGGCCAGCGTCCGACCTCGAAGAACACCTTTTTCTGTAGGCCGACTCTATACTACTACCATTATTACTGCTATTACTAACGATGTTGCTCAAGTTACTGTTATTACTGCTACTACTACCATTATTGTTACTATTGCTTAGCTATCACTATTATCATATTACCGTGCTACTAATAAATTGCTGCAAGGAAGTGATTCTCTGGTGTGGTTAAATTAACAACTCAATTTCTATGGCTTATAAATATTCTTTGGCTCCTCTTATGTCGAATCAATAAATTTGGGTGAAATCTACCCTCGAAGACTGTTGTGATCCCCTATACTTGTGGGTCATCAGCGACCACACAAATAAGCATATGGACAGGTTATCTCTCTATCGTCTTTTGAGGGTAGATATAATCCCATTATTTACCAGACTGAGAATTTCAAGTAGAACAAATTTGTACTAGCCATAATTTTTCTGAACATGAGAAGGTAAGAGCCGGCACTCAAAACTTAATGTATCTACTTCCATTTGTGGAGTGTGTATCATAAGGATAACAATGAGAATCAACTAACAACTTGAAAAGATTTGAAAATTCCACTAACACATATTTTTTTCATCGTGAATATCTTCATAAATTGCAGCAGTTACAACAAGGTAGTCACAGTTTTAATGCTTACAACCAAGTGCTAAAGTCTAATATAAATCATTGTGGCATACAAGAATATTTTTTCCGCGGTTTAAAAATGACATTCGCACAATATTTCAATATTCCTCATTGTATTACAGGTATGTATGTTCGTGCTTGTACCTTTGTGTGACAAATACATGAAGAGACATTGGGCTTCTACGACAACTACTATTCCAGTTCATGATCACCACCGTAGTTGTTTCCTCCATCGTTGCACCTCTTTAGAGCGGCTACACCTCATATGATAAGAGTGACATCACCTCAAGTTTATGGTACATCGTTATCGTCACTACCTACTCCATATGGGTCGTTACAACAAGGTAATAACAAAGGTATTGATGACATAACTCCACATGTGGATGATCTGTTCCTAGTTGAGTTAAATATATCATGCGTTGAGTTACCCAGTAATTTGATCACACCGCCTATTTTAGAGAACTATGTTGCTAAAAAAATTCATGTGATAAAACGACTGAAATCACATCAATTTGTGTGAACCGGTTGAAACAATTGTTGGTGAGAAAGAACCATGTGAATTTTTCACTAAAATCCGATTTGGCTCACACACAATTGATTGGACAAGATGATGTGCTATCTAACAATTTGCATACTAGTTCTTTGTATTATGTGGTGTTGAATCTACCCATTCACCTGTCACATGCAAGAAATAAAATAATTGAAATCACATGCTCGGAAACTTTGCAATGTTGTTATGCCCTTAATTCTGATATGAAGAAAAAACACCACATACCGACTAACCCTAGCAATGTAGAACAACAGAATGCATCGAAACATGCCAACCGGCAGACCCCACGACGACGAGTAGTCAGGTAAGCGAAGGCCCTGCACGTCCGACCGAAACAGAGGCACAAAGGCCATTCACACCCGGGAGGCATGACTCGTTCGTGTCCAGGCAGGGAAAGCCCTCGTAGGACAACGTCTGAGACGAACAATGGTGACCAGTGCGCCCGAGCTAACTCGACACATGTAGACGCTACCAACTAGGCCCGGGGCAACGCGCGGGGTGACACACACGATCGCGATCGAAAACACTCCATGACGGTGGACCTGGAGTGCGCACGCTGTCAACCCGTCATGGATCTCTGACAAAATCCGTTCGGGTGTCCGCCGCCTGGACAGATCGAACGACACGAAGAGCCTCAGGGAGCTAGCTACCGAGGGCCATCTCCAAACGGATGGCACGAAGGCTCCCAGGAGAAGCCGTCTGGCGTGAGCGCACCATCCCGACGACGCCGAGGACGTCGACAGGCGGGTCGACCTACCCATCGCACGCAAGCGGCCATGCGAGAAGGAGCACGCGAGCGCAACAGACCACCACATGACGGTGATCCGAGCACTCCAGCGGTCGACATGTCATGGAGAGCCCAGGGAGGCCCCGTGGCACGCCATCACGAACGGACGGCGCGGGAAATACTCTCACCCACAAAGGCTCCCAGGAGGCGGGTACTCGAGCATCCTTTTATAGGATTTAATGTATTAGCATTAGTTGTGCGCATTTGAGTTGTGACAAAACATGATGTATGCTTATTGATTATATCCGCTTGATGCTATTAAGAGTTTATAATAAGTTTCGCAAAAAGAGAGTTTGTAATAACGTCATATATTTAAAAATAAATAGAGAAAGCTATCCCATATGATTGTGTTAGTGCTTAGAGAATACATGAGTAATAACATACATAAGCCACTTGAATAGAGAATTACATAAAGACATGCAAATATGTAGCATCTCTTTTTTGGTTGAAATGCAAAAGTAATAACCCAATAAATAAAGCGAGTTTTTCAAATAAATATTAAACAAGCAATAGCCAGGGCCAAATTAATAACTCAATAAGTTTTCTTGAGGGGATATAACTTGATAATTCTTTTCGAAACTATACAACTCAACAAGTTTTTTTTCTGAGTGGTATATAACTCAACAAGTTTTTTTTTTTTGAGAAAAATATAACTCAACAAGTAAATTTGACACAATGGCCAGCTTTGACCATAGGCCCAGAGGGGACACGGCCCAGCCCAGAACCGAGCTCGTTATAAGGGCACGCCCGTCCATCGTTCCATCCAGAAACCATTTCTCTCTCCGTGCGCTTTCTCCTACGGCATCTCCCGCAAAGTCCACCAGCTCGTTAGGCTTGCCATGGCGTCGGGGATTCCCGTAGAAGTCGTGGTAGGGTTTCTCATGCGCATGCTGGCACGGAGATGCCGGGACCTGGGTATGGACTGGGCTGAGAGGCGTCTCGAGCAGGCGCTGACCGACGCGGTGATCCGTTCCCTGGCGCCCACCCCGCCCGAAGGCCATGGCAGGGCGACGGGCCTCGCCGCAGCAGCCTGGGTCGTAGGATCTGCTGCGCAGTCCATAGGGCTTCCCCCTCCTTCCGTCGGCGTGCAAGTCGGGGCCCATGGAGCGAGCTTCAGCCTACCAGCTGGAGGGCCGTTGGGCCAAGCTCTGCGCTCCGGTGTGGGCACCAGCGCCGCCACGGCCGCGTCCCGGCTGGTCTTTGGCTCCCTCGACACCGGCGTCACCGTTACCGAGGCATTCGGTGCGAATCTCCTCACCGCCGCTGGAGGGCCGTTGGGCCAAGCTCTGCGCTCCGGTGTGGGCACCAGCGCAGCCACGGCCGGGTCCAGCGTGGTCGCCGCCTCCGTTGGCGCATCTCTCCTCGCCAACGCCGTCGAGACCGTCCCCGCGGCGGCCAGCATCACCAACGCCGTCGGCGCTTCTCTCCTCACCAGCGCTGTCGAGACCGTCCCCCGGCGGCCAGCATCACCAACGCCGTCGGCGCTTCTCTCCTCACCAGCGCCGTCGAGACCGTCCACCCGGCGGCCAGCATCACCAACGCCGTCGGCGCTTCTCTCCTCACCAGCGCCGTCGAGACCGTCCCCCCGGCGGCCAGCATCACCAACGCCGTCGGCGCTTCTCTCCTCACCAGCGCCGTCGAGACCGTCCCCCCGGCGGCCACTCTGACGGAGCTCGTCGGCCCGGTGCTGAGCACTGCCGGAGCGGCCGCCTCCGTCGAGACTCCCCCCTCGGCCGCCACTCTGACGGAGCTCGTCGGCGCGGCGCTGGGCACTGCCGCAACGGCCGCCTCCCTGCAGACGGTCCCCCCGAGCTCTTCCCTCATTGATTCCGTCAGCGCAGAGGACCTGACCAACGCCGTACAGATTGTGGGCGACACCATCACCCTCGTTGTCGGCGAAGGCACCACCGGCCAGAAGATCGCCTCCGCCGATGTCGTCGACGACACCTCATCGGACTCCTCCGTCCTCAAGTCAGTGGCCATTGTCATCGGGGTACTGATCCTCCTTGCAGGCGGTTACTACCTCTTCGGAGGCGGTGGAAACGGTGGAGGCGGTGGAAACGGTGGAGGCGGTGGGAAGGACAAGCCGAAGAAGCCCAAGAAGTAGAACATCGAAGAACTATGAAGATCAAGATCGCTGGCTTTCGTTGATAAGTTATTATATCTCTATCTATCTACCCAAATAAGATGTTGAGCGGGATATTTGCATGAGTATTTGAGTAGTAGTAGTAGTAAGTTACGTAATGTTTGCGGTTTTCGAGAACTCCAGTAATTTCGAATTGTTGTCATGGGTCTATGAAGCTTATTTTGTTCAATCCAGCATGACCTCGCCGCCGGTAGACTTGAGGTCGGCGGTGCCATCTCTTTTGTTTTGTTTTGTTTTGTCTCTGTGAATTCGCTCGACGAGGCAGGCAGACCATCCCCTGTACCGAGAACTAGAGATACAATCTCCAACAAGTTTTCGCAGCTTGGTTGCAAAATACCCGATCGAAAAGTTTTTACTAGGGGACAGAGGGCGCATCCGTTGCCGGGACTGTGTCTCCCGCTGTTCTTGGTATGGTAGTAACAGCGGTGGGATATTCTGCGCAAGTTCAGTGTCTTTTGTTTTTGCTTTTTTTTTATCCGGCTTAGATCAAAAGCTCCAGGCCTTCGTTTCAGAAAAAAAAAGAGAGCTCCAGGCCTGGTAAAGAAGAAGGCAGGTACTCCTGCTTTTCCAGCACTGTGCAACGCTACAGAGCCAGGAATCTCCGTGCAACAGCCGGCCGGCCGCGCATGCATGGGTTTTTATTGCTTCGTGTTAATTAGACATCTCCATTGCATCTCTATAGCTTTACACACACCTCCGTTCCTATGCTCTCGGCACCCGCCGCAGCGGCCGATCGTGCCCAACAGTCAGCAAGAAAGTGTCCGTCCCGCCGCCCACGGCTCAGTGCACGCACACGGGAGAGGAGCGACGCTCGCCGCCCTACATAGAAGGAACGAGCACACAGGTACCCGAAGCTTGATGGATCTTCACCGGAGGTAGCACCCACGTAGCGACGTAGCAAAGCTAACTAGCAAGCTGCTGCTTCTTGGTCGGTCCACCGGCTACGCAAACACACATATACACTGTGCACGCGAACACGTACGAGAGCGATTTGATCGCAACGAGAGCGTGTCGTGTCGCTCCTGGGAGTACTTTTGCTTTGATCTGGCCGGTTATTACAAGGGGGCTTTCACGTACATATATATAGCACATGGACTACAAGCTAGCCTACGTCGCTAGCCAATGCCTATGCCCTGTATGTACCCATATCCGACTTGTGCCAGCTTATTAGCTTCCCGCGGACAATGCTTAAAGGAAATCGACGGTATGCTATGTGCTAATTCAAAGCAATCTGCTAAAACCGGCGCATAGTGTCTCCAAATCTCTGAATGACCGTTGCATGCATTCACCAGCTCGAGGCTGTCCGATTCCACCACCACCATAAAATACAGAGTAATTGACAAAAAGCTACCGGTTTTAAGGCCACAGTCCCACTGAACTACCAAATTCAATAATTTGACCGAAAACTATCACATTTTTTTGTAATTTGTCCCTAAGAACTATAACTTTTTGTGGATGACCGCTTTAGAGGATTTAAACACATTTATGATAAGTGGAACCCACCCGTCAGGGCTGGCGTGGCAGGAAAGTCAACATCGTTTATTTTGACCGTTAAGCCGACTGTTATTACAGGTGGGGCCCACACGTCAGCACCAACTTTCTTCTTTCTCCTCTCTCTGGCATTTCAACAAGCACCTTGTGTGCATCACCACCATGCTCCTTGGTACCATCGTGTCGTACACGTAGTCATAGAATACACTTACCACACAACAACTTAAGACCTCGTTTAACTGCTAAAGCTTATGTAGTTTGGGCATTCATGTTGTGATGTATGGGCTCCACAACTCTTGGTATTGCTACACCTCTCCGATTACGAAGGACCGCTGCTACCGCGCCAATACCATCCTCAAAGAAAGTTGCATCGATATTCAAGTTGTAATGCGTAGACGACGGCTTTTCCCACCGTGCACCAGTTGGAAGTTCTGTCGGAGAAGACGCATGATTGATCGTTATTGCTTGTATGTCAAACGTCATATTCCCAGCACTTTTAACATCTCCGCCTTTGATAGCTTCCCTGCGTTCATACCATATGTACAAAGACCAGTGATTTCTTCATAGGACATCGAAGAATTTCCTCAAGAACCACGGACCCCGAGCGGCCCATACGTAAAGCCTTGTCGATCTTCTCATGTAAGCCGGGATTTGCACAAACCTTCTTGGCCTATGGGCAAGTAAAATTCAAGTGAAGAATATCTTCCGGTCCTGCCTTGCAAATTGGGCATTGAAGGTTAACTTTGAAGTGTCTATTTCTCAGAATGCTCATACCCGACACTATCCCATGCAGTGCGCGTCGTACCATTTTTTAAAAACTTTGCTAGGCTCTTGAAGTTTCCAAGGGATCTCCCACACTGGGTTAGTTCTCGATATTTCAGCATCATTTTTTGCTCTGGAGCCAAACGAACAGTGAACATGTGTGACTTTGTTGAATTCCAGGCTACAAAATCCTCCAGAACCAAAGCATACACCGGTATCCTAATGATTCTTTCAACATCAATAGGTAAGAAAATGTTCCTCAAAAGATCCTCGTCCAACCATCGTGTGGTAGGATCAATCAGTTCGTCCACCGATCGCAACAGAATATTTCTCCTCTGAGAGATGACCTTCCTCGTTGGGCTTTCAGGAATCCAATGATCCTCCCATATGTTTGCATTTGCACCTATGCTTACTATCCAAACATGTCCTCTCTTGAAAGTTTGGAGCCCCGCAACGATACTTTGCCAAGTGAACGAAGACCCTTTCTTTGGTCCTGCCTTTAAAATATTCCCGCCAAGATAGTATTTTGCTCACAAAACTTGTGCACACAATTATTTGTGTGAGTGATAAATCTCTAACTTTGCTTTGCAATCATAGCCAAATTAAAAGAAAACAAGTCTCTAAATCCGTTCCACCCTTACTTTTTGGGAGGCACGCCCTCCACCAGCCAAACCAATGCATCTTCCTTTGTTCCTCTGTATCACCCCACCAAAAAGTAGCCTTTGCATCCGTAATTTTCTTACAAAATTTCTTGGGGATCTTAAAACATCCATTGTGAAGACAAGTATAGACTGAATAATGGCTTTCAATAAGATTTCCTTAACTCCCATGGGTAAAAAAATTCTTCCATCCTTTGAGTATGTTCTCAATTCCCTCCACCAAATACTCAAAACTATCACTTTTTCTAGCCCCACCATTGCAGGATGTCCCAAATATTTATCTGATAGAGCTTATGTCATAATATTAAGTTCAAGACACACCTGAACTTTCACTTCCACATCAACAATAGGACTAAAAAAGACAGTACATTTCCCTTCGCTCACCAACGGTTCCGAGCTTGCACAATACTCATCCAAAACTTGTCTCAGCGATGTTGCATTAGTTAAGTCTGCTTTCATAAGGATAAGTGAATCATCGGTAAATAATAAATGAGACACTTTTTTGACAGAAATACCGTAAGGAAGACCCTACAGTATAATTGGTGTCGTGGTTTTGTCACGGCAGATGTCCTAGCGAAAGGACTAAGGTTCGAGGCCATCGCTAAGGCAGTGAACTCGAAGGGGTTGATCGGAATCGAGAGATAAGGGTTACCCAGGTTCGGCCCCTCGGAAAGAGGTAAAAGCCTACGTCCTGCTTTGTGTTTGTATTGATTGGATATCGATTACAAGGGAGCGAGTTCGCTTGACCTAGCTATCGATGGGTTGTTTCGTGGCCTAAGCCGCCCAGGTAACCCACCTTTATATACACAGGTCGAGGCCCTGGGCTTACAAGAGTCCGGGCCGGGTTATACTTGATAACCGACCTCACCTCTAACTACACATGCCTTGTCCAACAAGCCGCTACCGTCGGCTTACGCCACCGGGTTACATATTGTCTTCTGGCTCTGGGCCTCCAGGCCCACTGAGCAGGCTTCTTCCAAACCTTCATTGCTAAGCCGTTAACCTCATGACCCGGCCCCACCTGGGCGGGTCTCATCACGGGGTTATATCCCCAACATTAGGCCCCAGATTGATTTGAATCGGTTCATATCAATCTTAAGTCTTCTGGTTGGCGAATCTTGCATTCTCTGACAGGTCTTCATAACCCGCCAAAAATGGGCGGCGCCGTCTCTGACACATCTTCATAACCCGCCGTGATGTCATCAGGAAAATCAAAAAAGATTCCCCTGACGTCAGAGTGGATCTTTCTCCATTAATATGACCAGCCCAAGAATCGAGGCACTTTCTTAGTCAATCATCATCGTGTCTCCTCGATTCCCGCACCGGACCATTGTTGTTCCATCACATCCTCATAAATAGGCACGGGGCCCCATTACTTTCACTTTCCCCGCTACTTCCTTCTTCTTCTTCCTCCAGACGCCCGCGCCGCCGAAGCTCGCCGCGTCGTCCGGACCTCGCCGTCTTATTCAACACCGGCCGCTACATCAACCTGATCACGTCGAGAGCATTCCCACGTTCGTCCGCATCCTCAAGGTCCCATCTTCACCCCTTGTTAGATCTGCACTAGCTTTTTAGACCCCCCCTCCGAGTTCATCGGGTTTTGCTTGTGTTCATCGCGGCTCCTCGGAACATTCTTTGTAGATCAGATGAAAAACACTCCTTTAGGCCTTAAAACGTTGCCCAAATCATGCGGTCATCCACTTAATAGGCACGCCGTGCTCATTGTAAACTGCGGGCTCATTTTAATCTGCATAGAGGTTGCCTGTTCTTCCACTGGCTTTCTAGGTTTAAGAATATTTTTCTTTTTCCCTCGCCCGTAGATCTTCAAACAATAGCTGTAGCTGTTGGAATCTGTTTCTCCACACTTAGCAATTTTTCCAATGTTCACTGGCAAACTTGACCCGCCGTCGTACTGCCGGCTCACATTGTCGTATTGTGGGCTGCTTCGGCGGCTCATAACTTTATATTAACTCGCCAAATAGCGTCACCATTTTTAGAATCAAAACTGCCTCGGTCATAATACATTTTTAACCCGCCATATATTTATGCCCTTCCGCAGTCCGTTAAGCCGCCGCCATGTCTAAAGTCCCATCTACTTGCAACTGGGTGAGGTCTGGGGTGACCGAAGAATCACTCAAAGAGTTTATCACCATGGGAGTTCTGCCGGCTCAGGATGTCATCCACTGGCGGGTTCCGGGCAATGAAAACATTCCTAAGCCCGAGGATGGGGAAGTTGTCGTATTCACAGACCATCTTCTCCGTTGTTTTTCTCCCCCCGGGTCTAAATTTTTCCGAGACGTCTTACACTCCTTCAACTTGCACCCTCAAGACATCGGGCCCAATTCCGTCACCAACCTGTGTCAGTTCCAGACCCTCTGCGAGGCTTATTTGCAAGAAGAGCCGTCCGTTGACCTCTTCAAAGAATATTTCTACATCAACCGCCAGACAGAGATGGCAGATGGATTAAGTCTCGAGATTGGAGGCGTCACTCTTCAAAGACGGAGGGACGTACTCTTTCCAGCAGCAACTCTGCCGAGTCACCCCAAAGAATGGAACAAGACTTGGTTTTATTGCAAAGATACTTCACCGGAAGGGGAGAACCCACTGCCGGGTTACCGTCCTTACCGGCTCAGCACTGATACAGAGCTCCCAGACCGAATGTCTGCCGTGGAACGTGCTCAGTACGGCCCAACCTTCTCAAAAATAAGGGCCCTGTTAGCCAACGGGTTAACAGGTGTTGATCTGACCCGTTGCTAGGTCTCTTGGAGGATTCTGCTGTTAAGCCGTCGCGGCGCCTTAATGTGCCAATATACTGGCGAGGTGTCTGATCCTCAACGCTTCAACCAAACCCCCTTGACGGACCAGGATCTGAACACCATTGTCAAGTCCTTGCTTGGAGAATCCCAAGCCGCCTGTAGTAAGACGGGGTTAAGCCCATTCTACGTGCTTGACCCGGCTCCAGATGTAAGTCTTTCCATCTTAACCTTCATTCATTCTTTCAATGATGTATTTCATGTATTTTATTAACCTTTTTGCCAATGCGCTTTATCATCTGCAGGCCGGCTCTTCCTTCTGGAACAGGAAATTACCCGCTTCCTTCAAAAAGAAGAGCAAAGTCCCCAAGGTGACCAAAGCTAAGGTGCCACCTCGTAAGAAGAAGCAGTCAACTGAAGCGCTATTCGATCTAGATGATTCAGAGGTAGAACTTGACTCCCTTGGTCTTCTCTTTATGCAACTCATTGACAATGATTACTCACAGGAGGAAGCAGAGACAAGCCATGCTGATATTGCAGAGGTAACCATTATCTCCTCTGACTCAGAACTTTTACTAGTAAAAAGAATACGGCGAGCCGTACGGAAGGTAAAATGTTCTCGCCCTTTTGCTCACTTGGATCCCAACTCTCTTTTGAAGAAGCGGCAAGAAGACAACAGGCGTCAGACCCGGAGCGCCGGCTCTGAAGAGCTTTTATCCGGCTTACCAAACGATCCGGCTCCTCGGAAGCGGCGCACCGAAGTACTTTCTTGCCTTGAATTTATCTCTTTTGTATGCTAATCTTGTATTGCGACTTACTTGTATTTGACAATGCTAACTTTCCAGGACTCGCCTCCATCTTCCGGCGACTCAACCGCCTCAAAGTTGCCTCCCCTTATCATCAACCCAGGGTAAGTATTTTCAAATCCCACTCCATGTGTTAATAGTCTATCCTTGCTCATTGACGTGTAACTTCACCCTTGCTCATAGGGCTCAAGCCAAACGGAGGAAGGCAGGCGGGTCAGCCGCCACTCCTGATATTCCAGCATCGGCATATCCAAAGCCTAATACCCCTGAAACTCATATTGAGCCGTCTGAGGCTGACAAAGATGCCCGTGAGAAGACTCCTCAACAAAATGAGTTGGCTGCTATGGATATTGAGGCTCCTGAGGCCCATCCAGAAACTGATCCTAAGCCGCCCAGCCCCCAGCCGACAGCTGAAAATGTGGCTTCTCATGAAGAAGTTACTGTTATCGGGGCGGCTTACAAATCTCCAGCTTCCTATCATGCACTATCAAAGTATACCAGTAAAGATGAGGCGGCTCCTTCTAAGGAAGAGAAGACTCAATTTGACCTTCCTAACTTAGAGAAGCTTTCACCCGACGAGTTGCACTCTGGTTATCTGAGCTGTCTCGCTGCAAGCCGGGATATGGAAGCCAGCCTGGTTGGCATGATGAAGAAAAGATACGAGGTATTCCACTTCCCTTGCTTTTCCATATATATACTTATGTAGCCCCTAAGAGCCGGTTGACCTCTCAAAAAGGTCAGCCGGGTCTTCAATCACTTGTTATCTTTCGTAGAATCGCTGTGTAGCCCCCAAGGGCCGGGTCATTATGTAAGTAATGAGCCGGTACTTAATCATAGAGTAAGAGCCAACTGTAGCCCCCAAGGGCCGGATCATTATGCCAATAATGACCTGGGACTGTTTATAAATCTGATCCTTGGATTTGTAGAGCAACGTGTAGCCCCCAAGGGCCGGGTTATTTTCATGAAGATGATCCGGGTCTCATGTACCTTGTAAAAAAAAGAACTGAGACACATTAGCCCCCAAGTGCCAAGTATATTGCTTGCAATCTGCTTGGGACTTTGTAATGACGCTGTCAAACTTCGAAAAAGCCGGTATGAGCTGGACGGGCGGCTTAGAACTAACAGTTGCGCCTTGTCATGACTTGTCCTGTGCAGGAATCTTTGAATGCCGCTGAGTCGGACGTGTCAGGTCTTAAAAAGAGTCTGGCACTGCAACAACAAGGCCGAGCGGAAGCCGACGCCAAGTACCAGATCACCTTGTCTGAACTGGATGTAATCAAAGCTGAGCTTAAAGCACTGAAAAAGTTTGCTGAAACAAGCCAAGCCGCCATGACCAAACGCGCAGAAGACGCAGAAAACCGGCTTAAAACGGTGACAGAGGAGCTTGGCAATCTGAAAGGCCACATATCTCGTATGGTTGGAGCCGTCTTTGGTAAGTCTTGTTTACCCCTCAATATTCATTGCAAGAAGATTTCCGAGAACTCTTCCAGGGGCTTATGTCAGCGTTCTGGGAACGGGGGTACCCAGACCTGCCTGCCTGCGGCCCAAGGCAGGGCCCACCTCACAAGCCAAGCATGGCCTGGCGAGGCCCCACTCAAGGCAAGGCCCTCGCGAGGACCCGAGCTCGCGAGGGAAGCAGCTCCAAGACCAGCAAGGACGGGCCTCCTCAGGCCCCCTCCGGAGCGGTGGAGATCTCTATGCAGAACCCGGCCTCAGGAGTCAAGGATGACGCAAGGAAGGACAGGCGGGCGCCAGCGCGCCAGGCGGTGCAGTTTCCCCTTTGGTGCAAAGGGGGCAAGGACGTACGCGGGTTCCCAAAGCGCCCCCCAAAGGTTTCCATTCCGGTGCAACAAGACCACGACCACGAGCCCAGCAGGACGGATGTCATCGCCGAGCCAACCTCTGCATCATCGACAGCTACTTTGCAGGCGAAGACCACCTTTGGACAGGGCGGGGATGTACTCCTGTCCCCCATCGAATTTGGCCGTTGTGGGATCCCTTTCCGCCATTGCGATAAGGGAAGAGGACCCGGGCCGCTGCTATAAGTAGGAGATAGGCGGTACCGTAGAGGGGGGGAGAAACGAGAGAAGGAAGAGGGAACAACAGACAAGGCAGAGAGGCAAGAACACCGCTCGAGGGCTCTCACAAGGCTCCTCACCATTGTACTAGTTCATCCACCACACCTCATCGTGAGGCAATCCACCAAAGCAGGAGTAGGGTATTACGCTTCGCAGCGGCCCGAACCTGGGTAAATCACCGTGTGCATCTTCTTCCTCGTCATCGTGCGAGTTCATCATCCTAACCATCGCGTAGCGAGCTAGGTAGGGCGAGGCTGCAGGGGATCTTCGCACACACCCCTGTGTTCGAATCTTGAGGGCCAGGTAGGGGACGTGTCGGAACCCACGCGCAAGCCTCGCCTCGCATCCGCTCGCCGCACTCATGGCAAAAGGACGTCGAGCCCGTGCTGAGCGGCGGGCTGCCCGCATGGCGCAGGCGGCACCGACGGGCCTCGGCACCTCGCGTCGTCAGGCCTCCCCGTCGGTGGGCGCCATCACCGGTCGGGCCCTCAACAGGCGCCGGGGGCTGCCGCCTTCATCAACCGCACAGCACGCCCATGCCGCCGCGGCCCCTCCCCGCATCCGGGCCATGCCGTCGCCCTTCCGGGTCTGTCACGACCCGACGCACAGACATGTCACGCTCCTCGTGGCGCATGAGCTACAGCGCCACAGCGCTGCGCACGACCACCGCAACGACTGGGCCAGGCATGCCCCCAGGTGCGTCATCACCACCGGCAGGACCCAGGCGTGTCTCAGCGGGGCTCGTGCCCACGAACCCGCTCAACCGACTGGCACAGCGCCTGGGTCGCACGGGCGTGCTCGGGACGTCCGCTGCGACCCGCGCTCGTTGGGGGCCTGGCCCGAGTCGTCGGGGACGCAGGAGCTGGCCGCAAGCGTCGGCGGAGACCGGAGGGGAGTGCTGGCCGCATGAGAGGGGCGTCGCCTCGCGCCCCTCAGTACGCCCACCGGGACCAGGGAGAAGGACCAGAGGCTCCACCACGCCGGCGCCTGGGGGCTCGAGCAACTCTACGACGACCATGTTGACGAGCACCCGGTCCGCGAAGGAAGCAACGCCGGCTACCACGGCGACAGGAGGCGCATGCGCGACCCCGCGAGTGGCTCTCGTCCGGGCTGGTATGCACAGCCTCGCGAGGGCGGCTTGCGGGGTTGGCCTCGCGAGGATGCCCGGTGTAGGCACCTTCGCGAGGCATGCCCGTTGGTAGGGAACTGCCTTGAGCAGGCATCTGGGTCTGGGGACCGGGGGCTGCTTGCCTGGGAACGGAGGGTGGAACACACGCCCATGTCCCCGGGTCGGATGGCCCCAGCTTGGAGATGGAGGGTGGAACACACGCCCATGTCTTCAGGCCAGATGATCCCAACCAGGAAACGGAGGGTGGAACACACGCCCATGTCTCCGGGGCGCGCGACGCCCGCTTGGAGACGGAGGGTGGAACATATGCCCATGTCTTCGTGTCGGGTTTCCTTCGATCACCAGCAGGCGATCGCGTACTCGCCCATGTCCCCAGGCCCAGCTCGCCAGGCCTGGGGGCAGGGTCTCGAGTACTTGCGTGGGGACCCCGGGCACCCTAGCGAGGCGCGTTGGGGCACCGCCCAGGGTGCCGGCCTCGCGCGCAACGGAAGGGCCTCGCCGGGCCCGACCCGTGGCGCAGGAGGCTGCGCCATCACCACGACGACGGCACCCGGCCACGGGCCCTGGGGCGCCCAAGGCCCTCTCCCGGGGCGGGCCTTCCCATCGGAGAGCGCGAGGGGCTCCCCCTACGCTCGAGGGCCCGCCCGGAGCCGACCCTACTTCGCCACACCAAGCCTAGGGGCTGTGAGTGGGCTTCATGTCCGCGGGGCATGGAGCTCCCTGTACACCCCCAGGACCAACTTGTGACACTCTCACGTAATAATGAGTGGGCTGTATACGCCCGGAGCCCCCCGAGGACGCGGAGGGGTTCCTTCCCACGCAATGTGGAAGCCCCATGCTCCGCGCTTGCGGACAACACTGCCCACCAATGGCTATGTCCACGCAACGTGGATGCCCTACGCTCCGCGCTGGGGGAAGACGAAGGCGAAGACTAGCCTAGGTGCCGGACGTGGCAGTTGCTTGCTTCTTTTTGGTGTTCGAATTGCCACTTTTTGGAATGAAGTTTGAGAATTTCGGAACTCTATTTTTAAAATGAAAAAGGGGCAGGGACTTTTCTCTCATCGTTCTCTCCTTTTTCCGATCTTGGAGTCTCTTTCTCTGAATTGGTGTTTCGCAAGGGCCCGTGCGCTCCGGCCCTCCCCGAGGCGCCTCGGAACTGGATAGCAAGGCCCTGTCGCCTCAGGGACTTGCTTCTTTTGGCGGTCGATCCCCGCTCGGGGGCTCCGACCGCGCCGCGGCACCGCAGCATGGGACCTCGGGAGGTCCTAGGGCCCCTGAGGCGGGAGCCAGCAGGACGGAATGGGGGTCACTCGAGCGTCAAAGGGGGCTCCTGAGTAACACGCCTCAGGAGCCTTACCGGTCATATAGCCACTCGCCCCTTGATGTCGTCCTTGGTGATCCGGTCGGCATCGAGGGTGTCGAGGCCTCACCTCGTAGTTGCGTCCTGGTGATCCGGACGTACATTACGGCGGTCGAGGAATGTGCGGGACTGGGACCTTCCGACGTAGAGCTGCTTGAGCGTCAAAGGGGGCTCCTGAGCAGTGCGCCTCAGGAGCCTTACCGGTCATATAGCCACTCGCCCCTTGATGTCATCCTAGGTGATCCGGTCGGCATCAAGGGTGTCGAGGCCTCACCTCGTAGTTGCGTCCTAGTGATCCGGACGTACATTACGGCGGTCGAGGAGTCTGCGGGACTGGGGCCTGCAGACACAGAGTGCCGAAAGGGCCCCCAAACTGTCCCACAAACAAGGAGGAAGAGTCCCAGGTGGAATCGTGGGCTATCAGGACAACCCGGCCGTGCCTCGCAGTGCGCGAGATCGTCACCGCCCTACAAGCTAAGTACACTACCGAACTAAGCAAGAGTTTCCTGATCTAATGATGACCTGAGGACGGGATAAGGGTTGTGTGCACTAATGTGAGGATGCAGGAACTGCGGGCTACCACGCGCGGCTACCGAGACCCCTGAGGCCTAAGGCGCCAGGAAAAACGGCGCGAGGGGAGGGACCCCGCCACGACAATCGGCAAGGCCACGAACCCAGGGAGTGGCGGCCACGAGCTGCCCCTCACGAGGGAGAACCTCGCGAGGAACCCGCCGGCCGTCATCCCCGAGCCGCATCGGCAGCGACGCCGTGCCCCGCGCGAAGAAACTAAGTCACGCCACGGCAAGCAGGCAACCGGCGATTTAAGAAAAGGAAGGACGGAGACAAAGATAACCTGCAAAAGGCTAACGCCCTCCGGGGCCGAGTTCTTCTTAATATTACAGGGACCATGAGAGGGAAACAGGGGATGCCTAGAGGGAGGAGTCGCTGTCGCCGCTCGCGCCGCCGGCCGCCCTGGCGTCGGAGTCGTCCTCCCCACTCGAAGCGGGCACCTGGATGAACTGCTCCACCAGGGACTCCACGTGCAGGCGCACCTCATCCCGGAGGGGCCTCTCAAGCTCGTCAGGCACCCGCTCCCCGACGCGTCGGAGGTCGAGCTCCGGGGCATGGCGGCGCAGGTTGGAGAAAACGCACGTCAAGGCGAGGTCCAGGAGGTCGCGCGCGATGGACTCGTTGTCCGCATTCACGTGGGAGATGCCAGTCTCCAGTGCCTCCACCACCTTCTGGAAGAAGTCAAGATAGCCCCCGTCGCCGTGCACGCACGGCAGCGCGGGGGCTTCCCCGATGAACCGGCTCACCGCGCCGGCCGCGCGGTGGGCAATGCCAAGGTACTACTTGGCGCGCTGGGACTCCAGCATCTTGGCATGCGCCGCCTCGTCCTGGGCGGCCTGCACGGCGTCGGCCGCCTCCTTCACCTGGGCCTGGAGGGACACCAGCTCCGCCCTCGCCTCCGCTTCGCCCCTGAGGGCGTCTTGGAAAGCGGCCTTGGCAGTCGTCAGCTGGGCCCGCAGCGCGTCCACCTCCTCCTGGAGTTCGCCGAGCTTGCGTTTCTTGGCCGCAGGCGCCCTGGAGGAAGGAGGGGATCAAGTCCGGAGCACTGGACAAGACAACTAAGAGAGAAGGAGCCGGCGGAGTACTCACTCATCGACCATGGCCCAGCGCCCGCGGACCTGCGCCGACCCCGGGGGCCTCCCGCCGCTGCCTCCGGAAGAGGGTGTGGGAGCCGACGATCCCACGCGCTTCCCAGCGCCTGCTGCACTTCCTCCAGACGCCTTGGGAGAGGAGAAGCTGGGAAGAAGAGAGGGTTTTTTCTGTGGAACAATGGAAGCGAGAAGACACCTCGAGACTGTAGTGCCCCCCCCCACCAGGGGCGGGGCGGATTTATAGGCGTGACTGAAGCCGCGAAGCGTCGTGGGAGATCAGGCGACGTGCGCCCCTCGGGCGCCGCGGGGTGGTTCGATCAGCGCGTTGCCGTCCATGTCGCCTCGCCTATTGATTGTCGGGTCACATCCGCGTGGCCCGAGGAGTGGAAGCCCGAGGGAGCCGCAGCATTCAAGGAAGGGCAATGATGGTCGGCGCTGCACACGGGTGTCGCATCAGTTTGACTTGGGGCGGTTCCTGACGCCCTCGGGGAGCAGGGGCGTCGCCGCCCAGGCGCTCGACGCATGTAAAGCCTAGCCCGCAGGCGTCTGGGGCCCGCGGCGCTTCGGGCCATCCTCAAGGGCTTCGCCCGGAAGCCACCTCGAGCGCACCTTGGGCCCGGGGGCTACTGTCGGCGTTCTGGGAACGGGGGTACCCAGACCTGCCTGCCTGCGGCCCAGGGCAGGGCCCACCTCACGAGCCAAGCATGGCCTGGCGAGGCCCCACTCAAGGCAAGGCCCTCGCGAGGACCCAAGCTCGCGAGGGAAGCAGCTCCAAGACCAGCAAGGACGGGCCTCCTCAGGCCCCCTCCGGAGCGGCGGAGATCTCTATGCAGAACCCGGCCTCAGGAGTCAAGGATGACGCAAGGAAGGACAGGCGGGCGCCAGCGCGCCAGGCGGTGCAGTTTCCCCTTTGGTGCAAAGGGGGCAAGGACTTACGCCGGTTCCCAAAGCGCCCCCCAAAGGTTTCCATTCCTGTGCAACAAGACCACGACCACGAGGCCAACAGGACGGATGTCATCGCCGAGCCCACCTCTGCATCATCGATAGCTACTTTGCAGGCGAAGACCACCTTTGGACAGGGCGGGGATGTACTCCTGTCCCCCATCGAATTTGGCCGTTGTGGGATCCCTTCCCGCCATTGCGATAAGGGAAGAGGACCCGGGCCACTGCTATAAGTAGGAGATAGGCAGTACCGTAGAGGCGGGGGGGGGGGGACGAGAGAAGGAAGAGGGAACAACAGACAAGGCATAGAGCCAAGAACACCGCTCGAGGGCTCTCACAAGGCTCCTCACCATTGTACTAGTTCATCCACCACACCTCCTCGTGAGGCAATCCACCAAAGCAGGAGTAGGGTATTATGCTTCGCAGCGGCCTGAACCTGGGTAAATCACCGTGTGCATCTTCTTCCTCGTCATCGTGCGAGTTCATCATCCTAACCATCGCGTAGCGAGGTAGGTAGGGCGAGGCTGCAGGGGATCTTCGCACACGCCCCTGTGTTCGAATCTTGAGGGTTTTGCGGAGCCCGAAAACCGACAGCTTATAAGATCTAACTTGCTTGCAGGTGAACGAAGTCGCCAACTCTCTTATGACAGTCTATTGAAGCTGAAGGCTCTATACTCACTGTCTGAACAGCTGTATGCCGGCTCTCTTTGTACCATCAAAGCTGTTATGACGGAGCGGGGCGTTCCCAAATTTATGAAGGGCGTGCTAGAAGTCCTTTCCACCATCTCAAGGCAGATAGAAGAGCTGAAGAGATCAGCCGCCCGTAAGGGCGTAATGGCTGCTTTGAGCCGGTCACTAGCTTATGCCCCCGAGCTAAACCCGACCGAGATGATGGATGGCTTTCCTTTGCTGAAAGATGACGGCTCGGATTTCACTCAAGAAGATTATGCTCGTTGCATGAAGGCATCCCGAGTCTTGGCAAGCCGGATGGCCGAAGAAGCTGATCTGTCATCATATCAGGCGGCTTACTCTGAGGATAGTAAGCGAGTTCGAGGGCCCACATTTGAAGCCAAAAGATTAATTCCTCAACGCCGTAAGCACCTCTTTGCCCCTGATGTTGACCCATCTCCCATCATGGATGATGAAGCCAAATTTGAGGCCTTAACACACTGCAACTGGGATGTGGACAACCTCCAGATCTGGAAAAACGAAGACCCGGTGCAGGATGACCCGGCACAGAGTTGAACAAAGAGTGTCCTTTAGATAAGGCTAACCCGGCCTGGTTGACATGCCGGGTTGTATTTTGCTGAAAAACTTGAGTCCGCAGATTTTGGGCTCCTTGATAGCCTTGTAATAGCAGTAAAAACACTTGACCGCCTGTTCCCGTGCCTTCGTGCACTTGTTAAACTTCTTTCAATCCATACACCGGCGACTTAGCATAATTGTCTGGACATATAATCATCTGACTGCCTTGACTCGCCCGGCGGGTTATATTCCATGAGTAATACCAAGCCGGATTTATCCAAAGACTTAGAATCTTATCACGAAAAATACCTACAAAAACAAGTAGTTTACATATCTCTTGCCCTATATACCGGCTTTAAAGGCACAGCAGGACAAGATAGCTCTTATTTTTGCGAAATTTTTTGTATTGCTTCCGAAGAAGCTAGGCATAAAAGCCTGAAAACCTCGTAAGCCGGCTCTCACGTGACATAAATCCGTCGTTTAAACCTTAGCAAGTTCAGGGTCTTTGAAAGATTGACATTGCTAAGAGTACGAACGGGCCACATAGCGGAGAGACTACAGCAGACAAGGCGAGTTTATCCTAGCTCACTGTAAGCCGGCTCTCTCATGACAAAAGCCGCCGTTTAAACCTTGACAAGTTCAGGGTCTTTGTGCGAGATTGACTATAAAAGTTCAGGGTCTCTAAGCAAGATTGATTGTCAAGAGTTCGGCGGGTCACATGGCGGAGTAGCAAGTTGCAAACAGGCAGGTTTAACTCGAACATGGCATATAAAGCCTGGCCAAGAGGGTATGAAAGCTAAACCCAGAGGGTTGGAAGCCCCCAAGTGACCTGATGAAGGATCAACTCCTTTGTATGAAATTCATGGCATATAGAGCCTGGCCAAGAGGGTATGAAAGCTAAACCCAGCGGGTTGGAAGCCCCCAAGTGACCTGATTGAAGGATCAACTCCTTTGCACGAGACTCATTGCTGAAAAAACGGCAGAAGCCCCTAATCATGGGGATGCCAACTTTATTATATCATAAAAGATGGTATATACAATGACAGGAATATGTACATTGAGGAGAGCCGGACTGGCGGCTTAAGTATAGTATGGCCGAAGGTGAGCAATATTCCACGGCCTCTTAGTCTCTTCACCAGAAGTGCGCGACTTGTCACCCTCCCGTATATCAATGAGATAATAGGAGCCATTGTTGAGATTTCTGCTGATCACAAACGGTCCTTCCCAAGGAGGTGACAACTTGTGCATATCTGACTGGTCTTGAATCAACCGGAGTACTAAGTCGCCTTCTTGGAACGTCCGGGTCTTGACCCTACGGCTATGATAGCGACGCAAGTCTTGCTGGTAAATCGCGGACCGAGCTGCTGCAAGATCCCGTTCTTCGTCTAAGGCATCCAAAGCATCCTGACGCACCGTCTCATTATCAGCTTCCACGTAAGCCGCCACTCTGGGCGAGTCATGACGAATATCACTGGAGAGAACAGCTTCCGCGCCATAAACCATGAAGAAAGGCGTGAAGCCTGTTGATCTGTTGGGGTGGTTCTTATGCTCCAAAGGACTGAAGGCAACTCCTCCACCCAACAACCCGGCATGCGCTCCAAAGGAACCATGAGCCGGGGTTTTATCCCTTTCAGAATTTCCTGGTTAGCATGCTCTGCTTGACCATTAGACTGTGGGTGAGCCACAGAAGACACATCGAGGCGGATATGCTCACTATCGCAGAACTCCTTCATAGCCCCCTTGGACATGTTTGTGCCATTGTCAGTGATGATACTATGTGGATAACCAAACCGAAAGATCGGCTTTTTGATGAACTGAACTGCTGTTGCTGCATCACATTTACTGACCGGCTCAGCTTCAACCCATTTAGTAAACTTGTCAACCGCCACCAAGAGGTGGGTCTTCTTGTCCTTAGACCTCTTAAAAGGTCCTACCATATCAAGCCCCCAGACTGCGAACGGCCAGGTGATTGGAATCATCCGTAACTCTTGAGCCGGCACATGGACACGTCGCCCAAATTTCTGGCACCCGCCACATTTACTGACCAGGTACTCCGCATCTTTATGAGCTGTTAACCAGTAAAAACCATGTTGAAAATCCTTGGCCATTAAAGATTTTGACCCGGCGTGATGACCACAATCACCGGCATGTATCTCATGCAGAATTTCACGGCCCTCGTCAGGAGAAACACATCGCTGAAAAACACCAGTCACGCTACGCCTGTGTAACTCGCCATTGACAATAGTCATGGACTTGGACCGCCTTATGATCTGCCGTGCCAAAGTCTCGTCTTGAGGTAACTCGCCACGAGTCAGGTACGCCATATAAGGTAATGTCCAATCAGGGATTGCACGGAGAGCCGCCACCAATTGTCCTTCCGAGTCAGGTATAGCCAGATCCTCCTCCGACGGTAATTTAAATGACGGGTGATGCAACATGTCCAAGAAGACATTAGGCGGCACCGGCTTACGTTGAGAACCCAGCTTTGACAATGCATCAGCTGCCTCATTCCTCCGCCGATTAATATGATCCACCTGATAGCCCTTGAAGTGGCCAGCGATAACATCAACCGCCTGGCGATAAGCCGCCATGCGAGGGCCTTTGGAGTCCCACGTGCCAGAGACTTGTTGAGCCACTAGGTCTGAGTTGCCAAGACATCTGACCCGGCTCAAATTCATCTCCTTGGCCACATGGAGCCCATGAAGCAAAGCCTCATATTCAGCTGCTATGTTAGTACAAGGAAACATTAACCTCAAAACATAACAGAACTTGTCACCTCGCGGGGAAGTTAGAACAACTCCAGCCCCCGAGCCTTCCAATTGTCTGGAAACATCAAAATGAATCATCCAATATGTATTGTCCGGCTTCTCTTTTGGTGCTTGACACTCTGTCCAGTCATTGATGAAGTCCACCAGGGCTTGAGATTTGACAGCCGTCCGGGGCACATACTTCAGATTAAGAGGCCCCAGCTCAATTGCCCACTTAGCAATCCTGCCAGTAGCTTCTCTGTTTTGAATAATATCTCCCAAAGGAGCAGAACTGACCACTGTGATGGGATGCCCAAGGAAATAATGCTTCAGCTTGCGATTGGCCATGAATACACCGAACACCAGTTTTTGCCAATGAGGATATCTCTGTTTGGATTCTGTCAAGACCTCGTTGGCATAGTAAACCGGCCGCTGAACTGGGTACTCCTTACCTGCCTCCTTGCGCTCCACCACAACTGCAGCACTGACAGCTCTGTTATTAGCCGCAACATACAAGAGCAAGGGCTCCTTTTCCGCCGGAGCAGCCAAAACGGGCGGCTCAGCCAACTGCTTCTTGAGCGCCTCAAACGCTTCATTAGCCGCATCACTCCAGACGAAGTCGTCTGTCTTCTTCATCATCTGATATAGAGGAATAGCCTTCTCACCCAGGCGGCTTATGAAACGACTCAGAGCGGCGATACGACCCGCCAAGTGCTGAACATCATTAATACACGCCGGTTTAGACAAAGAAGTGATGGCCTTTATCTTATCCGGGTTAGCCTCAATACCCCGCTCGGAGACCAGGAACCCCAAGTGCTTGCCTGCAGGTACACCAAAGACACGCTTTGCCGGGTTAAGCATCATTTTATAAACCCGCATATTATCAAAAGTTTCCTTCAAGTCAGCCAACAGAGTCTCCTTCTTCCTGGACTTGATCACAATATCATCTACATAAGCATGAACATTGCGCCCAATTTGACCGTGAAGGCAGTTCTGCACACAACGCTGATAAGTCGCCTGAGCGCTCTTGAGTCCGAAAGGCATAGACACATAGCAGAAAGCTCCAAAAGGCGTAATGAAAGACGTCTTCTCTTGGTCTTTGACTGCCATCTTGATCTGATGATAACCCGAATAAGCATCCAGGAAACATAGACTCTCACAACCCGCCGTTGCATCAATGATCTGGTCGATACGGGGGAGAGCAAATGGATCAACCGGACATGCCTTGTTGAGATCGGTGTAATCCACACACATGCGCCACCTGCCGTTCTTCTTGAGTACTAACACCGGGTTAGCTAACCACTCCGGGTGAAAAACTTCGACGATAAACCCTGTCGCTAAGAGCCGGGCTACCTCTTCTCCAATGGCCTTACGCCTCTCCTCATTGAAACGACGGAGGAACTGCTTGACTGACTTAAACTTGGGATCCACATTAAGGTGGTGCTCAGCGAATTCTCTCGGTACACCCGGCATGTCAGAAGGTTTCCATGCAAAGATGTCCCGATTCTCACGGATGAATTCGATGAGCGCGCTTTCCTATTTGGGATCCATATTGGCCCCAATAGTGAACTGCTGTGATGAGTCGCCAGGGGTGAAATCCACCAACTTGGTATCTTCTGCCACAAACTTCAGGGGAGGCTCAGATTCCGTGTTGGGTTTCTTCAACGGGGTCATATCCGCCGGGTCAACATTCTCCTTATAAAATTTAAGCTCCGCCTCAGCACAGCTTGACTCCGCGTACGCTGCATCGCCTTCCTCGCACTCAAGAGCAATCTTCCGATCACCATGCACTGTAATCGTCCCGTTTAATCCGGGTATCTTGAGCTGCAAATACACATAACAAGGCCTAGCCATGAACTTAGCATAAGCCGGCCGCCCAAACAAAGCGTGGTACAGGCTTTTGATTTTGACCACCTAAAACCATAAGGTCTCCACCCTATAGTTAAGCTCATCACCAAAAGCTACCTCCAGAGAAATTTTTCTGACTAGGTAAGCCGATTTTCCGGGCTCCACCCCATGAAAAACTGTTGAAGACGGTTTAAGGTCCTTGTCAAGCAAATTCATCCGGCGGAACGTGTCATAGTACAGGATGTTGATGCTGCTGCCACCATCCGTAAGCACCTTGGTGAACACGTAGCCTCCGAATTGGGGGGCCACTACCAAGGCCAACTGCCCCGGGTTATCCACACGCGGCGGGTGGTCCTTCCTGCTCCAAGTTATGTCATACTCAGACCACTTCAAGTATTGCGGGAGAGCCGGCATGACCGCACTAACCGCCCGTTTGCGCACCTTTTGATCCCGCTTGTCAAGACTTGTCGTAAAGACATGATATTGGCCCCCATTAAGCTGCTTTGGGTTACTTTGAAACCCGGACTGGTTGTTTTGCTGCTGGCCTCCACTGCCAGACTGTTGGTTATGACCTCCATGGTTTCCCTGGCCTTGATAGCCAGAACTTGAGCCGCCTGCCCCAAAGCCGGACCCAGGAGAGCCGGATCCTGACCCGTCGGACGGTCCATTGCCGCCACCCTGATGCTGGTTAATGCTGTAATTCCGGAACTCCCGCATGACCCAACAATCTTTCCAGGCATGAGTGGATGGTTTATCGGGAATGCTATGTTTTGGGCAGGGGGCATTCAACATCGCTTCCATATTGAAAGGCTTAGACTTGCCGAAAGGCGGTTTACCATTGCCCTTACCGCGGTTGTTCCCAGCACTAGTGTTGGCCACCAGGTCCGACCCGCCATCCGGGTGCTTCCGCTTCCCACCGTTGCCGTTATTACTATTTCCTCCACCGTTCTGCTGCTGACTCTTGCCATTGTTATTCTTCTTGCCCTTAGCTGATTTCTCCTCATCAGATCCAGGGTCCTTCATGCTGTCAGAGTCTGCATACTTGGTGAGAGCCGCCATGAGTTCCCCCATGTCTTGGCACGAACGTTTGAGCCAGCCAAGCTTCTGCTTCAGGGGCAAAAAGTGGCAATTTTTCTCTAGAATCAGGACTGCTTGAGCTGCCGTGATATTATCAAAGGAGTGGATAATGGTCGAGACCCGCCGGACCCAATGATGGGCCGACTCATCCTCCCGTTGCACACAATGATCCAAATCCACGTTTGTCATGGGCTGCTTGCACGTTCCTTGAATTTTTTTGATGAATTTTGCCTTCAACTTGGCCCAGGAATTAATGGTATTGGGTGGCAAACCCTTCAACCACGTGCGAGCCGGCCCTTCCAGCATCATGATAAAATACTTGGCGCAGACTGCATCACTGTCATGTAACATCCCCATGGCTATCTCGTAACTCTCAATCCAAGTTTCCAGAGGCAGATCGGCAGTATAATTTGGCACCTTACGGGGACCCTAAGTCCTTCGGCAGGCGTTCGTTTCGTAAAGCCGACACTAAGCACGGCACTCCCACAGCCCTGGAGGTTACTTCTGCTCCTACTGAGACAGAAGGTGCTACTGTGGGCTCTTGATAAGCCGCCGCAGCTGCCGCCGCTGCCGCCTCTCGCTGCGCTCTCGCACGGTCAACCAGTGCCTGGGCATCAACAGCAGGCGGACCATCCCGCGTCGGGTTCCGACGTCGCTCACTGCTAGAAATCGCAGGCAACTCTATACGCCGACTGTAACTGCGGCTTGGGATAGGGGTCGAGTGCACGCGGCTCCGGCTGTAAGCATACTGCTCCTACTGCGCCACCGCCGTCTGCAAATATCCAATAGCGTTCCACACTTCTTCCACAAAAGGCGTTCCATCCGGGATGGGGAGCATGCCAAGCCTGACTGCCGCTGCCACCATGTTCTTCACCGGGTTAGAAAAATGACCGGGCGGTGTTGGAAAAGGCTGCGGCGGGGTCTGATTCCTGCGGGGCGGGTCTGGCTGCCTATGCTGAACCGCCGCCCTACTCCCAGGTATTTCCGCCGTCCGGCTTATGGTCAGAGGTGCATTATGTCCTGCCACTGGCGTGTTAAAAAGATTCCTGACCTCATACTAATCCGGCAGACGGGACTGATGCCTCATCCGATGGACTGCATCTGCGGTCCGTTGCTCCAGGTCAAGGCGAAAAGCCTCCGCCCTAAGGCGCTCCGACTCAGCATCCATCTAAGCTTTCATGGCATTGATTTCTTCTTGGACTCTGGCCATCTGGTCCTTCAACCTCGCGATCTCCGTGTTACGGGCTGCTTGGTTTTCGGCTGTGACCTCGGTTCCCATCAAAGTCGTAAGTTCATTCATCAGATCCAGCAAAACTTGAGCCGGCGGCCTGCCTGCTCCAGACCCGGTCGCACCAGCGGCCGTGCTACCAGGGGCGGGTGCCGACCCTGCCATGAAGACATCGGCTCGGTTCGGCGGCTCATAGTATTCCGGGTCAGGGTAGCCCTCGAAGTAGCCCCCAAGCCCGCCGTTGTGAAGCTGGTAGATTGATTCCGCCTCTCCGCTCAAGGATCCATCTTCTGAACAGATGAGGGTTTTCTCCCGCGACATGGAGCCTTCAAGTTTCGCGCCTTGGGTAAAGCCGACGAAGACACACTTCCGGCCCGGGTTAACCCGGGCGGGTTGCGCGCGCCGGGCCGGCTCGACGAGGTCGGTGCAGATGTCCGGTCCGGGCTTAGATCCGCCGATATTGCCAATGAAGACGTGAATTCCGCCGAAAGGGACCCGGTGCCCGTACTCGATTGAGTCGGCCTCGGGGCCCCAGCCAGCGTCGTCAATGTAGAGTTTGCCGCGGTGACTCTTGGTCATCCTGCCGACAGCATATCCCGCGATCCCTGTGAGAGCGCCCTCCGAGAATTCCACACCACCGAGCGTCAGCCCCACGGTGGACGCCAACTGGCATGGTTTTGTCACGGCAGATGTCCTAGCGAAAGGACTAAGGTTCGAGGCCATCGCTAAGGCGGTGAACTCGAAGGGGTTGATCAGAATCGAGAGACAAGGGTTACCCAGGTTCGGCCCCTCGGAAAGAGGTAAAAGCCTACGTCCTGCTTTGTATTTGTATTGATTGGATATCGATTACAAGGGAGCGAGTTCGCTTGACCTAGCTATCGATGGGTTGTTTCGTGGCCTAAGCCGCCCAGGTAACCCACCTTTATATACACAGGTCGAGGCCCTGGGCTTACAAGAGTCCGGGCCGGGTTATACTTGATAACCGACCTCACCTCTAACTACACATGCCTTGTCCAACAAGCCGCTACCGGCGGCTTACACCACCGGGTTACATATTGTCTTCTGGCTCTGGGCCTCCAGGCCCACTGAGCAGGCTTCTTCCAAACCTTCATTGCTAAGCCGCCAACCTCATGACCCGGCCCCACCTGGGCGGGTCTCATCACGGGGTTATATCCCCAACAATTGGTGCAACAAACCCAAATTACAAGTACCATGCCTTGAACCTAGGTGGATGGGAAGGTATCTGCTAAAAATAGTGTCATTCTTGCATACCGAATCCCTTATATGCCACAAACCTACTCTTGCTGAGCCAATAAACTAGATAAGCCTTTTGTCCTAATTAAGAACAAATAGGGCAACAAAGGGTTCCCTTGATGAACCCCCTAGTAGGGGTGAACCCTGCAGTCTCTTGATCATTGTACCTCACTTTATACTTAATAGATGTGACACATGCCATCAACAATTGAACTACCTCATGATGGGAACCAAGTCATATCATCAATCTTTCGAGGAATTTCCATTTAACGCGGTCATAGGCCTTATGCGTGTCAAGCTTCACAGCACAATATGCAACCTTTCCTTTCCTTTGGTTTTTTACGCTTTGAAGACTTGCATATGCCAGCAAGATATTATCCGTTATCAACCTGCCTTGCACAAAAACACTCTGAACATGTGAAATAATCTCATCAAGAAAGGACTTAAGCCCAACGACTAACATTTTCAAGATAATTTTATACACCACACTACAAAGACTAGTGGGCATGTACTGGGTAATCTTCTCAGGTGCATCAACCTTTGGAATAAGCACTAATCATTCCACCCTTTAGGATTTTTATTATTATTGATAGCATCAATAACTTCAACTTCAACAGTAAGAGTATCACCAAGAATGGACCAACTTTTTTTTAAAGATAATTGCATGGAGACCATCAGTTCCTAATGCTTTCATGTCACCAACAAAAAACAAGACATTTTTACCTCTTTCGTCGTGTAAGGTTTCAGAAGCTCATCATTCACAGCCGTGGTGACTTTAGGTATAATTTTCTCCAACAAAGTAGGGTCCGGTTCCTATCTGAGTTGAGAAAATAAGCATGCAAAATCATCAGTAATCAAAGGATTTGAATATGCAGTGCCTTCCCTCCAAACAACATGATCACCCTTCAATTTTGTTATCCTATTCTTCAGTCTACGAGCAGTAGTGAAATTATGAATGTATGTTGTATTTTTTGTCTCCATACTTGAGCCAGTTAATCCTACTCCTGCGCGCCCAAAAAAGTTCACCCTGCTCAAGGAGGCGTTCCAACTCTTCCGCTGACACCTTCTATCGGGCGATATTTTCTGGTGTGAGTGATTCGCGACTCACAGCCTCAATTTTTTTTGACCCGCAAATCGTAGAACAATAGTTATACGGTATATTTTCATTAAAAAATAAAACAGTAAATTACAAGGGGAAGCAGAAGAAAGTAAAAAAAAAGAGAGAGAGAAAATAGCCAACCAAGGGGTTTAGCCAATGCCTTGTTCTAGCCTCAATTTCCCTCCTTACACTTTTTTAACTTTTTTGAGCTGTTTCGTAACACAGTTTTATCCCAATGGTGCAAAGCTTTATGAACTCGGGCCAACTTCTCTACGAGGCCCACATTCGGATTCTGAGGATCAAGGCCTTGCTCATGTGCATAATGAAGAAGCGTGGCAAGGTCAAATCAGGTCCAGTATGCTTTGAACCGAAGCACAACAGGTCCTGAAGTTCGCCTCTTCCAACCACCAGCTTTGAACCGAAGCACCACAACAGGTCCATTATGCACATGATTTTCCTCCTCGGCCAAGGGCAGCGACAGTGGCCTATGATCAGATTTATGGTACTCCAAATGCTCAACTCACCTGAGGGAACATATTGATCCAGACTTCATTTGAAATTAGCCTTTCTTTTCGTTTTTGGACTTGTTTAGAGCATCTATAGCTGGACTTAGCAAATCTGTTCCATTATACGTTTGCAGATGCGTCCAGACACGCTCGCGGACGCGTATCCATATATCTTGAATCCGGACTCTTAAGTCCATGCATATCCATGCGCCTCGATCATACCATCAATGTCGCACGTAAATAACAAATGTTGGTACCGAAAATAAATAGTCTTCAGGCATGCGCTCTACTCCATCCTGACCATCTCACCAACTACATCTGTAGCAGCACCAGGTGCGAGTATCCTCATAGTCGTTGTGCATTTCTGTTTAGCACGGAATGAAAGTTGACCGCAACAATCCCTTGTAAGCTTAAAGCCGTCATCGTGTGCCTTCCACTCCCTTCACAATGAGCAAAAACAATTATTTTCGCATGCGAAAACGGCGACGAAACCATGGATCATCCGGAAAAGTTGGGTTTGGAGCAAAGTAGTCCTTCTGCAGTAGCCGTGCTCCGGATACCCTATCCCGATTGATCACGCTTCTCTCTTTAATTGAGTCCTTGAAGTTGAGAACATGCTCCACTTGCCGGTCCATTTCCTCTTGCATGGTCATGAGCATGATCATATCCACTTCCTCGTTCGAATCCAAGGAATCGAAGAACTCATCTTGAATAATTGGATCAAGCTCCATAGGTCCATACTCCTCGTTCGACGAAGCATCGAAATTTATCATTTTTCCTAAAAAAAATCACAAAAAACTAGGTCGGACAATGTATCAAACACATAGAGTGCAAGGGGGCGCTCGGGAGTTGCCGGACGTACCGCGGTGATGTTCGGACCGGCGGCAAGGATGGAAGACAGTAATGTTGTGCCGGTGCCGGTCAGTGGTCGGGCCGTCCGCCGGGCGTTTGATGCGAGTTTGGAGCGTCCGAATGTACACTGGCGGAGGCCTCCGGTGGGCAAGGTGTGGCACCTGCCATACCTTAATCGGGTGCAAAAATATTTATATATGTACGCATCGCATCTCCCTGATCACTCGGTCGCTCTCTATGATAAATAGCTAATTAGTGTCCCCGTTCAGATGGGCCACGAGCTGCGGGGGCACATGACAGAAGGCGCATCGCTTCACAGGTCGTTCACGAGCCAGATCGAAACAAAACGCACACAACCAAACCTAGCACTCAGGAACTCGGCCAAACCAAGCACAGCGGCGACGGCTGGCCAGGAGGACGAGACGGTCGACGATGGGGGCGGGGTATCGACCAAGCAGGCAGCCGAACGCTGGCGCGCCGGGCGCACTGCCCAGGGAGCCACTTCTGCAGGGAGCGGCAACTGAGGGTGGGGGCTAGCGGGCAGCGTCAAGGAGCGACGGTGCAGCCGCATAGCGGCATGGGCCAGCGTCAGTCCTCTAGGGCTCTGAGCAGCGTTGCAACGAGCTTCGCGTCCATCACGACCGTCGGCCGGTGCAGTGTCCGCAAAGAATGAAGATGAAAGGAAAGAGGCTGGCAAAGCCAATGAAAAAGGGTTGAGGAAGAGGTATATTTTTCTGAAACTGAACAATTTGTATCATGCAATTCTAGTGATTTTCTTTCAGTGATAATTTGGTGTTGTGAATTGCAGACTTGACAGAATATTTCGACGTACTTGTTAGTGACAACAACTCGAATTCAAGCACGCGGGAAAGTGTTAATGTTTCGGCACACGAATCAAGATCAAGTGATTTCCGTGAAAGTTGAGCATAGAAATTTAACTGTGCATTGTTAGTATGTATTGAGTGTTTCGACTTGCATCAAAAAATTCTTTGCTTAAGATTTCGTCTCACCTTAACTTCTTTTCGTCCTCCGCCTCTGCGGATGTAGATGCTCTCTTAGGTGATTTTTTTTCAAAACTATGACGTATTTTATAGCAAATTCGAAAACTATAGGGCCGAACGCAAAAAATTCAGAAATGTGACCCCGTCGGCCTCTGGCTGGCTGAAGAGTGGCCCGTCGGCCTCTGGCTGGCCGAAGATAGGCCCGTCGGCCTGCGGTGGGCCGAAAAGGGACCCGTCGGCCTGCGGTGGACCGTAGAGGGCCCGTCGGCCTCCAGGCGGCCGAAGAGCCCTGGTCGGCCTCCAGGCGGCCGAATTAGCACCATCACGTATATATCAATGCATGCATGCACGTCAAGATTGCCCACGTACCAGCTAGCTATACTTGTGATTACATGCATGATATGAGCTACACCACTCACGTATTTGAGCATGTATTTAGCTAACTACGCAGGGACAGGCCTGGTGCAGTTCCATCTACGTATAAATACGCGCCGACCAGGGCGCCGGTATACGAGTATTCCGAACTGACGCGCGGGCATTCGGGTGTATGTACGATTCAACAAGGCGTCGACGGGAACTGCACCAGGCCAGTCCCTGCGTAGTTAGCTAAATACATGCTCAAATACGTGAGTGGTGTAGCTCATATCATGCATGTAATCACAAGTATAGCTAGCTGGTACGTGGGCAATCTTGACGTGCATGCATGCATGGATATATACGTGATGGTGCTAATTCGGCCGCCTGGAGGCCGACCAGGGCTCTTCGGCCGCCTGGAGGCCGACGGGCCCCTCTTCGGTCCATCGCAGGCCGACGGGTCCCTTTTTGGCCCACCGCAGGCCGACGGGCCTATCTTCGGCCAGCCAGAGGCCGGCGGGCCACTCTTCAGCCAGCCAGAGGCCGACGGGGTCACATTTCTGAATTTTTTGCGTTCGGCCCTATAGTTTTCGAATTTGCTATAAAATACGTCATAATTTTGAAAAAAAATCCTCTTAGGTGGCTAAAAATCTGGGTATTATTAGTACAAAATCACCGTAACATGCACTGGGTGAAAAAACGGCACGTACACGGTGTCCAGATTTGTGCTTTCGAGTCCGTCGTTTTCTTGTTGACACGGTCGTGGCTCAGTTCAGTCGTTGGGAAAGAAAAGAAAAGGAAGCATGCCTCGCATGCGTCCAAACGGCGCTGATATACTCCTAAACAAAAGCACTGCTTCCCTGCCGCTCCTGCATTGCATGGATGCCCTGGTTGCCTCTGCTGCGCGCGGCTGATTATACTTTAGCAACAGCGAGCAATGCCAAGTGCAGCTTCCTCCCACATTTTTTGCTTGTTTCAAAATCGTGCGTAATTTGCAGCAACGGAAGAACAGATGAGACGCGACCAAACTTGGCACGGAAGAAACCACCGTGCGTGCGTGCGTGCGAGCTGCTGCAGCGTGGTCACAAGAAAACAAGATGCTGCCATGCAAGCCCCCGCCCCGCGCCTCTGCCTCGCATGCCCTCGAGGCCCCAACCACCACCGAGTCTGTTTTACTTTACCAAAGGAAAGGAGGGCACACACCACACAGGCATGTGCAGGGTGAAGGATAATGCTACTGCTCGAAACCGGAGTAGAGCGGGAAGGACTGATTCTGGAGTCTTCTATCCCCAGATTGAAGGGCCCCACTTGCTTTGGATGCGTCCAAACTGCACTGCGCCAGCTGATACGGCCTGGGTAAAAAGCCATTGCACTGTTGCTTCCCTGCCGCTCCTGCACCCTGGCCGCCTGAACCGCTCGTGGCTAGCTGTTTACTTTAGTAAAAGAAGACGCAGAGGGAAGTGCAGCGATGACAGGTGGCGTTTCTTGCAATTCCAAGTGCCCGATTCCAAATTGTTGTAACAAAACGCAAAAGATCAATACAGTGTACGTGAAGGAAGGATTTGAGGCTCGTACATTGCCCTGATCCATGTTATTCCGATCTTTACTTCTGCCGACATTTCATCATCCGAAAGCGTGCAACAACCAGGAAAAGGAAAGAAAATTAAGACACGGTGAGGCTCGGAAGGGAAGAAATAAACATGTACCGTACGTGCTGCGGCTTGGTCTGGGTAGAGGCAAACAAACAAACTGCCTCTGGAATGTATGTTCTGCCATCGCCACTGTTTCAATTTATCAGATGGCACAAAGGGATCTCTGGTCCAGGTTGAAAAAAGGTTGCAGTGCTAGTTACATCGTATCTGGCCGATCCTTCGGTCCCACCCGTCGCGCACCCTCGAGCTTCACACCCATGCGCATGGCCGGGGAAAATATCAGATGATACCACCCTTCACATTTTATCATGCTCTAATTTTTGAAAAGTAACATTTGAATGTTTCAAAAAAATCTGCCTAAAGGTTTATTAGAGCAACTCCAACGGGGCGACCCAAACGGACGCGCGATTTGTCAGTTTGGGTCGGCTCGTCAACTTCCTTTTGGTCGATGCGCGATTCGTCCTCGCGACCGGCCTGCGTTCATTTTTTATTGTGTACAGAATTTTTTTGGTTGGCACTGAAACACTACCTTTATTCCATCAAACATATTTGATTGCTTGCAACTAGACATACATGCATGTGTATTAGTTAACCTTGCCTATAAGCATCGTGCATACATGCATGCATGATATGAGTGTCGTGCAATGATTTCCTGTCAGAACTCTTTAAACGACTAAATTAATAGAAAGTACATCGTACGATAAAAAAACTATATTATATTGTTGAATAAAAAAGATAACCTATATATGACAAGCAGGTGAACAAAAGACTTTATATATTGTTTGATAAATATACACCAATAAATACATGTCATTAGCAATTTTATTTATACATTCTCTACATGAAGCCCGTAGGTATTTACGTTTGAGAATTCCCTTATGGCAAAAATATATGTTGAATTTAAGAATGCATTATATTTTCCACACAAAATTTGATTACATTTACTTATACTCAGTCTAAATTATAGAAAAGTTTAAATTTTCAAAATAAATCCGCAGTTTGATATTTTTCAAAAAGTTGACAACTAATTTTTAAGTAATATACGTACATATTATAAATTCAATTAAAACATGAAATTTTAAGTTAGAATTAGGTGAAAATTGGTAATTTGCTTTAACTCCAACTGAGTCTACAAAAAGCTAACTTTTAAAATTAAGATAATTGAACGGTCTAGATTTATCACAATATGCATGACCCACGCGGCCACATGCTTTTGTTTTGGAAGCGTACCACTTTTGATTTACACGTGCGAACGTACATTTTTTTAGAACTCACGTGCACGTATTTTGATGGGAAGACACAAAGCAAGATCACGTATTGGGCAAGGAGATTAATAAGAGAAGGAGACCTACCAGTTTGCAACCTTGCGTGTTGTACGTGCAAAAATAAGGAGAAGAACCTGCCACCCACATGTATTATGATGGAAAGGTGGAAAGCACAATCACGTATTGGACAAGGAGACATACAAGAGAAAGAGATCTACAAGTTTACAATCTCATGTATACGGTTTTTAATATCTGTTACGTACCAGATTCAATTATATTTGTGTACCAAAGAAGGGCTATAACATGTATATTTCTTTGGCAGAAACACAAGATGTACGTGTTAGTATATGTCACCAAGAGAGAAAAAATGAATCGAGTTGAAGACTCGACCGTGCTGCAATTAGAGAAGCAAACAAATACGGACACCTTGCTTAAGCATCGTGCATACATGCATGCATGATATGACTATCGTGCAATGATTTCCTGTCAGAACTCTTATAAACGACTAAATTAATAGAAAGTACATCGTACGATAAAAAAACTACTCCCTCCGTCTCGAAATTATTGTCGCAAGCGTAGTACACTGGTATTTTTGCAAAAAAGGCATCATAACTTAAAATCTGTTAAAAATAGGTCCCCGTCTCCTTCCTTCCCCCTCCGCCGGTCGCCCGCGCATCGCCAGGGCCGTGGTCGTCAAATTCATCACCTGCGCCGCCCAGGGATTGCTCCGCCGCGGCGGTCCCCTCGCGCGTCGCCTGGACCTCCCGCCACGATCCGGTGGAGCTCGTCCTCCTCGAGCTCCCGCATGCGCCTGGCTCTCGAGTGCCTGGACCTGGATCTCGAGCTCCCGCCGCGCCTGGAATTCGAACACCCACCACGCCTGGACCCGCCGTCGCCGGTGGAGCTCGCCCTCCTGCTTCTCCCCTGCTTGTGTTGCTGTTGCTGCTCTGCCCGTGCTGCTGCTTCTCTCCGCCGGTGCTGCTGCTCTGCCCGTGCTGCTGCTGCTCCTCTGCCCTGCTCCTTGTGCTGCTGCCAGAGCTCTCCCCTAGAGACCTGCTGCTCCTCTGCCCTGCTTGTTCCATGTCTGAAATTCCATCTGAACTGGTAATTCTGCTTGTGCTCTCTGTTAAAAAACTTGCAGGGTAGTCTAGTCATTGAGCTGAGAAGACAAAGCTCTGGCATTTATGAAGAAGATACAGACGAAATAAATATGTTCTGTAGACTAATGAAGAAGATATAGACGAAAAATGAAGAAGTGACATGGACCAAAATGGAGTAGCACAATGCAACACACACCAGGCTCCATCAAAAACAGAATCAAAGATGGCATGTCATGCTTGGCAATAGCAGAAGTGACATGGACCAATATGGTGGCATGGCCACTGACCTGTGGCTGGCATCTAGACAGCGCACACACACACACACACACACAGTACATTAGATGTACCGTATATTCAACTGAAAATGTACTAAAGATTTAACTAAAATCCAGTGCAAATTAGTGAACAAAATTCAATGAAAATTTATTCAGAAGTTTGCAATGTTGTACTCTGATTAATTGAGCTGCAAGAAAATGATGCATAATCCATGAGTAAATGCCAAGATCCAAGATAGTTGCATGCATGCCTTCTTGGCTGTAGTTTCTTGTCCTTTCTTTAATTTGTTCGGATTGTAAGTAAAGAGAGCATGATTGTAAAAAAAGAATAGGTAGTTATCTGACTGAATCTAAGAATAGGTAGTTTACTTTAAATGATTCAATTTAACCACCAAGAGGCAAGGAGTATCACTTTATTTCACAGTTGCTAGAATAGAAACTTAGAAACCACAAAGAGGCATCTCTGTTGGGCTAAATCGGACCTCCCCAACATTAGCAACTGCAAATCTTAAAATTTTAGAGCCAATCAATTTTATGGCAGCAACTGCAAATCTTAAAATTTTATGGCAGCAACTACAAATCTTAAAACCACAAAGAGGCATCTCTGTTGGCTAAATCAAGACCATTTAGAGCCAATCAATTTTTGGCAGCAATTGCGAATCTTAATATTTTATGACTTGATCATGACTCTAGTTCATAGTGCAGAGCTATGACTTGATCAAGCCGGCTACTGTACAATAAAATTCAGAGTAACAGGGCCGAGGAGGTGCAGACCTTGGGGTTGGTGTCCTCTTCAGGTGTAGATATACTCTTGTTTTTGCTCTTCCTCTTCTCCAATTTTCTTGTCTCTCTCCTGTTCATTTGCCATCTCAGGAATTCAGAGTAACAGGAATGTACACTTGCACAACAGTAAAAGTAAAAAACCAGCACTTCACCAAACTTGCCTGCAGAATCCAAAAGCAGGGGATGAATGCACAAGAGGATTATTAAATCTACAAGAGGATTGTTGAAATGTTGGATTTGGGTTGCCTATGTGTCCTGGATGTACTAGTAATCATCTTGTTTAAAACTTAACAAGGTTCATGATTCAGAAATTCCAATGGTTCAGAACTTAAATGATTCAGAAATTCCAATGGTTCAGAACTTATATGATTCAGAAATTCCAATGGTTCAAAACTTAAATGATTCAGAACATGATTTAGTAACAAGGTTCAAAACTTAAATGTTGTCTCCAACTTAAATTCAGTAATAAGGGAGAGCAAAAACCTTTTGCTGCTGCTGGAGGAGGGCGGTTGCTTGGTTGCAGAACATGACCACACTCACGACGTCGGGCGTTGTTTGGCATTGTTTCATTAGCAGTTCGTGGGATCGGACGGCCAAGGGTGCACATCATATGCCTGTGAAGATCAGCAAGCAAGTGGTGTGGTGAAACGAATGGTGATGAAGTAGGGGATACATACAAGTTGTAGAAAAAGTCTAGAACCAACAACCCAAGGGATACATACACAACTTCGCAAGTTGCAACTGAAAAGGCCAGGCCACCCAAGCAACTGCAACAGTTCTGCTGCATCATCGGACAGCAAGACATTCACCAAATCTCCAGGCCCGCGAGCACACATGACACCATGTAGACTTGCAGAATACTCCATTTGTAAGTGTTAGAGACATACAGTACTCAAATTTTCAGTTTTACTCAAATTTCAGTCAAGCATTACAGTTTGGGGACAGCTTGGGGATAGTTTGGATCCTCACCTTTGCTTTGTCGTCGTGGGCAGTGGTGGTTGCTGGGCGGCGAAGGCGGGGATGGTTGCTGCTGCCTGTGGGGGAAAGTGGAGAGCTTCTGCAGATTCCAGGGAGGTGCACGGGGGAGCGAGGTGGACGAGGTTGGCGGTGAGGTGAAGGAACTGGCGGGGAACGGCTTCGTGGTCGAGCGGCCAGCCGGCGAGGAGGTGGTCGACGAAGGGAAGGGCCTGCTCCGGCTCGCCAAGCTCGGGGAAGGCCTCCGCCGTCGGGAGAGCAGATCGAAAACAAAAATCGAGCCTTCTCCTTCCCGTGGTTCACCATGGGGAACGAGCAGGGGAACAAGGGGAGGGAAGCAACGCGGTGGAGGCGTGGGGCGGGGGGAGCTCCGGCGACGCGCTGGGGAGCCGATCAGGGGAGCTCCGGCGACGCGCGGGGGAGCCGTGCAGGGGAGCTCCGGCGTGCAGGGGAGACGAGCGGGGGAGGCGACCAGGGAGTGCTGGTTGTGTCGGGAATTCGCTGAGGGGGGTTTCGCAAAAATGCCACTACGACAAGAATTTCGGGACGGAGGGAGTATATTATATTGTTAAATAAAAAAAGATAACCTATATATGACAAGCAGGTGAACAAAAGACTTTATATATTGTTTGATAAATATACACCAATAAATACATGTCATTAGCAATTTTATTTATACATTCTCTACATGAAGCCTGTAGGTATTTAAGTTTGAGAATTCACTTATGGAAAAAATATATGTTGAATTTAAGAATGCATTATATTTTCCACACAAAATTTGATTACATTTACTTATACTCAGTCTAAATTATAGAAAAGTTTAAATTTTCAAAATAAATCCGCAGTTTGATATTTTTCAAAAAGTTGACAACTAATTTTTAAGTAATATACGTACATATTATAAATTCAATTAAAACATGAAATTTTAAGTTAGAATTAGGTGAAAAATGGTAATTTGCTTTAACTCCAACCGAGTCTACAAAAAGCTAACTTTTAAACAATTCTATGTTAAAATGAGTTGTCGCTTGAATGTGGAATAATATACTAAATAAATTAGACAATACAATTTATATTTGATAGGATTGAATATATAGCGATGAGCCATGTAATAATATAAAACATGCCTCATGTTTGATGTATCAACATGCACGTGTTGGATAAGGCAACATGCAAAGAGGTCGAGGAAATGCAGGGGAGACGATTCTTGCTGTGCATGAACAACCCAACTGGACTATTACTAAGTTCAAACTATTAAAGTAGAGGACAAATGTTACATTGGACCTCAAATATTATATATATGTACAAGAACCATGTACATGACATGCTGGCACTGGGTAAGAAGAACAAGATATCAGTGTGACATGTCCATGAGCAAGTGTCTTAACAATATGACCGAGATAAAAGAGTCTCGCCACTGCTGGAGAATGATTAAAGCAATAGAACATGGCAATAGGCTAAACAGATATTTTATGCAATACAGAAACAAAAATGAGCGCAATGAACAAGTTAAGCCAATCATGAACGTGAAGAAAAAATCTTCATTAAATAGCGACATTGACAATCAAAATGAAATAAACATGCTTGAAAACTTCTGACATTTAAGAGAAATTTGTCGCTCAAGATGAGATGCATGTAGAAGGATAATTCTGTTTTAATCCTTGGTAAACAAAGTCCCTATGGATAGTACAGGGACAAGAGGATAATTCTGTTTTAATCCTTGGTAAACAAAGTCCCTATGGATAGTACATGGACAAGAGGGAGTGGAAAAGAAAGATAAAAAGTTGTAAGGAAGTTACAATTTACCATGTCAAAAATGGTCTTTGATCTACCTATGTCACGTACGAGGTTTCTTATAATTAAATTAATAGACTTTATTAAGTAAATTCGAATTATTCACCAAATTTATATTGACATTGGTAGTGAAAATAGTACCAACATAATTTATTTTTGCGTGGTAATATGCGTACAAGGTTTTCTATATTTTCAAATTTCCATGTGCCGGTCCATCAACATTTTAAGGTTATAAATATAAATTAATGTAAAAAATAAATTTAATAATATATTGTTAATCTAGCCGCGCAAATGCGCGGGTCACCCAGCTAGTTATATGGTGTGAGACATATGCTACCCTACACTTATCCTTATGTCTACCTACATTGTCACTATGCCAGATTATATATATCTTCTGCTCTATCTTTATGCCCACTTACTATCCCTTGCATCCCACCAAAGTGGTCACCACATCATCATGATCAACATATGGAAATAAAGTGTTACATGACATGCATGAAAATGGTTTCTTAACATGGTCAAAGGGCTGCTTGCCTGGCTCAACCAAGTCTTTGGGGTCTTCAAAGTCTTCGGGTCCAACTCCCTCGTCAACAACGCAATCTATCGTCGCGATAATAACGGCAATAATAAGAATCACAACAAAACAGAGCACAAAACCCACTTCTAAAATGTTACCCTACTCTGTAAAATACACAATAGAAACTAAAAATATCTGTCTCTAGTTTTTTACTGAAAAAGATTTTGAAAACTCTTTTAACAGTGGCTAAAAAAGCCTAAAAAGGGTTTTTTAAATAAAAAAGTACAAAAAATGTTTTCAAAAATTTTCACAAATGGCATCAATAAATACTACACAATATTCTAAGATTTGTGGTGGAAGAATTATTTCAATAGGACAATTATTTTGGCCTGTGGAATTTCTGGAAACTAATGCCAGAAAGAAAAAGAAAAAGGGGCACAATGCCACATGGGCCAGAGCCAGCCGTAGCTGAGCCGGCCCAGGAGGGATCCAGCCCAGGCGAGGGGGCGCGCGCGCGGCAGCCGGGGTTTCAAACCCAACAGGCCGGCCCCATCAGCCAGAGAGAGAGGGGGGAGACGAGAGAGAGAGGTGGGGATGACAGGTGGAGCCCACCTGTCGTCTCCTTCCTCGCGGCAGGGAGATAGCGGCGCTCACCGGCGATGATTCCGGCCACGGCGAGGTGATCGGATGATGGGGATGGACCCAGCATCGAGCCGCCGTTCCTCTGGAGGTGGAGATGGTCGCCGGGGCTCAGGGGTTTGCCGGCGACGAGGTGGCCACGGCGGAGGGGCTCGGGAGGTGATCGCCGGGGATGTGTCGTGCTGCAAAACGAACGGGGAGGAGGGGGAATCGCATCAGTGGGGTGCTGTGGTTCCAGATCGAGAAAGAACGGAGGCCATGGAGGCTCACCGTGGCCGGACGGTGGCGGACCCGACGTGGCGGAGCCCTGCTCGATCCCGAGCGCTCGAGCTCCAAAATGAAGGGGACGAGGTGCGGGAGCACGATTGGGTGGAGGAGAAGGGATCCAGAGGGGAGAGAGAGACTCGGGGAGGCCCCTTTATAGGTGCATGGCGGTCCACCGCACGGTGGTGCGCCGCCGAGGCCATAGCACGAGCTGCAGGGCGTGCAAGCGAGCGTGGGCGTGTCTATGGTGTTGCTGGGGAATGTCCATGGCCAGGGGAAGCAAGAGGGGGAGCGGGGGTACTCGCGCGTGCGAGACCCGTGGTTGGCCGAGAGGGGTGGCCGCGGCACGCGTGCGGGAGGTCGCCGGAGAGAGAGGAAGGAGGGTCCCGACCACTTGGTGTGTCCCGTACGCCGAGGCAGCCTCGGGGGACACGATTGGGGGGCCCGAGGCTGTCGGGAGCTATAATAGGACGGCGGCTACAGTGCGGGTGCGCACTGTAGCGTGCTCCAGAGCGCGCGTATGGCATGCCATGGCATGCCAACGGCGTTTCTGGCGCGGCCATCCCTGCCCAGTGGGACCAAGGGGGAATAGACAATGTGGGGGAGGCATTGGATGTCTGGGGGTCAATAGAATAGAGAGGAGGTGGAGAGAGAGGAAGGTTCCTGCTATCCAGGAGGGTAAATTGGGGTTTTACCCCACTTATACATTGAGCCAGAGCTGGGTTTTCCTACAGGAGGTGAAATGCAACAATGTGGGATGGTGGTAAAAAAAATTAACTCAAGGAGAATAGTGGAAGAGGTGGAAACATGATTTTTACCAATCTGTCAGAAGGTGTTTGATATAGTTTTGGGCAAGTAAAAGGAGTTTGCTTGCCATGATATTTAACAGGATCAAATAGGAGGTAGAAATAAGGTTGATCACCAAGTTTGAGCTTGATTGAAGAAAGTTACAATGTAAACTTTGTAAACCCTAGAAACTAACAGAATCAGGTTTCTGTAGATCTAGGCATGCTAAACTAATCTCCTAAATGCACCACTTGGTGTAGTAGCATTATTTGGGGATTAGAACATGTCCACAAAGTTTGGGGTCATTAGGAGAAACTCAAAGTTGTTCAAATTTGAATTTGGACAGGAATGGTTTTAGGATATTTGGGTGAACCAAAACAATTGGGATTGGAATGAAATTTTGCAAGATCATCACATATAGCATGAGAAACTTGCTGGAACTTTCCTAGATTTTATTGAGAATATTTCTTATAGAAATATTTCAAAAGCTTGATTTAAGCAGAAAGGGTTTTGAAGGGTTTTGGCCATTATGTTGAATATGACCGTGTGTTGAAACTCATATATATGGAAAATATATGTCCATTGAGTTTCCCTAAATTTTCTCAAATATTTTCAAAGCATTTAAATAATTTTTCTGTATAAAATATCCTTTATGGCCTTAAGAAAAAGCCTTTAAATAAAATAGGAAAATAATTTCTAAAGTTAATATTTGATGGTTTTGGGAAGTCATATATATAGTAGGTTCCAAATAAAGTCTTTGGTGTAAAATATTCCACCCAATTTGAGGACTTGTAGTACAAACCTCAATTCAGGGGTTTTTGAAAACCTAATTTGAATAAATCCTTTTTGGCCAAAATAAAATTTGATAAAAATAATTTTAGGTACTATACACATGGTATGATCATTGGGCAAGAATTTCGGACCAAGGATGATGAATATGGAGACGTTTAGAATCTATGAGTGCCAAACACAATCAACCAAACAAGCAAGCATCAAACAATTCAAACAAGCTCATGCACTCAAAAGTTTTAATTGGTTCGAAATTTTATAAATCCATAGCATAGCAATACAAACACACGGTGTGAAAGACCTACCCCCCTTACAAGAATCTCGTCCCCGAGATTCCTAGGCTAAGTGCTAAAAAGATAAGGGAAATAGGATCTAAGGTAGTCTTCACGCTCCCAGGTTGCTGATACGTCTCCAACGTATCTATAATTTTTGCTTGTTCCATGCTGTTATATTATCATTCTTGGATGTTTTACAATCATTTTATAGCAACTTTATATCATTTTTTGGGACTAAACTATTGACATAGTGCCAAAGTGCCAGTTGCTGTTTTTGCTTGTTTTTTACTTCGCAGAAAATCAATACCAAACAAAGTCCAATCGTGACGAAACTTTTTGGAGATTTTTTCTGGACCAGAAGACACCCAGTGGGCCAAAGAAGTGCCGGGGAGTGGGCTGAGGAGACCACAACCCACCAGGGCGCGCCAGGGGGGCCCCGACGCGCCCTGATGGGTTGTGCCCTCCTCGGGGCCCCTCTCCACCGCCTCTGATACCTATAAATTCCCAAATATTCCAAAAACCCTAGGGGAGTCGACGAAACACAATTCCAGCCGCCGCAAGTTCCAGAACCTCGAGATCCAATCTAAACACCATCATGGAGGGGTTCATCTTCCACATAGGTGCCTCTTCGATGATGCGTGAGTAGTCCACCATAGACCTATGGGTCCGTAGGCAGTAGCTAGATGGCTTCTCCTCTCTCTCTTATGATTCTCAATACAATGGTCTCTTGGAGATCTATTTGATGTAAACTTTTGCGGTGTGTTTGTTGGGATCCGATGAATTTTGAGTTCATGATCAGTTTCTATCCATGAATATTATTTGAGTCTTCTTTGATCTCTTATATGCATGATTGCTTATAGCATAATATTTCTTCTTCGAATCTTTGGTTTAGTTAGGCCGACTATATCAATTTTTCTTGCCATGGGAAGAGGTGCTTTGTGATGGGTTCGATCTTGCGGTGTTCTTTCCCAGTGACAGAAGGGGCAGCAAGACACGCATGTATCGTTGCTATTAAGCATAACAAGATGGGGTCTATTCCCACATGAATAGATCTTGTCTACATCATGTCATCGTTCTTATTGCATTACTCTGTTTTTCCATGAACTTAATACACTAGATGCATGCCGGATAGCGGTCGATGTGTGGAGTAATGGAGGTAGATGCAGGCAGGAGTCGGTCTACCTATCTTGGACATGATGCCTATATAATGATCATCGCCTTGGATATCGTCATGACTATTCAATTTTCTATCAATTGCCCAACAGTAATTTGTTCACCCACCGTGCGCTATACTCATGAGAGAAGCCACTAGTGAACCCTACGGCCCCCGGGTCTACTTTTCCAACATATTGCTTTCAGATCTATCTTTTTGCATCTTTGTTTTTAGATCTACAAAACCAAAAATCCAAAAACATATTGCTGCATATTTTATTTGCTTTTTATTTTGTGTTCTTGAGAGATCTATCCTATCTATCACAACCTAATCTATCTTTTTACCGTAGAGAGATTGACAACCTCTCTTTCGCGTTGGGTTGCAAGTATTTGTTGTTATTGTGCAGGTGCTGCTTATTGGGTGGCGGTGATCCTCCTACTGGTTCAATAACCTTGGTTTCATAACTGAGGGAAATACTTACCGTCGCCGTGCTGCATCATCCCTTCCTCTTTGGGGAAATACCGACGCAGTCTCAAGCCACGTCAAAGGAATTTCTGGCGCCGTTGCCGGGGAGGAAGCGATCTCTTCTACGTGCCTATCGTAGGCGCCGAGGGGACTCCATCGTCATCTACCAGGTTCCTAATCACAAATCTCATCTCCTTGCAATTACATTATTTGCCATTTGCCTCCCGTTTTCCTCTCCCCCACTTCACCAATTTGCCGTTTTATTCACCCTCTTTTTCGTTTGCCCTTTTTCTTGCCGGATCTCTTCCTTGCTTGCAATCTTGTTTGCGTAGTCACAATGACTCAAGAGAATACCAAGTTGTGTCATTTTTCCAATACTAATAACAATGATTTTATTAGTACTCCGATGGCTCCTCCCGTCACTAGTGCGGAATCTTGTGATATTAATGCCGCTTTGTTGAATCTTGTCATGAAAGATCAATTTGCCGGTACTCCTAATGAGGATGCCGCGTCCCATCTAAACACGTTCGTAGAATTGTGTGATATGCAAAAGAAAAAAGATGTGGACAATGATATTGTCAAGTTGAAACTATTTCCTTTTTCCTTGCGGCATCGTGCAAAAATTTGGTTTTCCTCTTTGCCTCGCAATAGTATCGATTCTTGGAATAAGTGCAACGATGCTTTTATCACTAAGTATTTTACGCCCACGAAAATTATTTCCCTTAGGACGCAAATCATGAATTTTTAAGCAATTTGAGCATGAACATGTTGCACAATCTTGGGAAAGAATGAAGTTGATGCTAAGAAATTGTCCTACTCATGGTTTAAATCTTTGGATGATCATACAAAAATTTTATGCCGGATTGAATGTTGTCTCTAGAAATCTTTTAGATTCCGCCACGGGTGGTACTTTTATGGAGATTACTTTGGGTGAAGCTACTAAATTGGTAGATCATATCATGGCTAATTATTCTCAATGGCATACCGAAAGAGCACCTACTAGTAAAAAAGTTAATTCAGTAGAGGAAATTAGTACTTTGACCGGTAAAGTTGATGCTTTGATGAAATTGGTTGCTAGTAAAAATGCTCCTATTGATCTTAATGATGTGCCTTTGTCTACCTTGATTGAGCAAAATAGTGATTCCGTAGATGTGAACTTTGTCTAGCAAAACAATTTCAATAACAATGCTTATAGAGGTAATTTTAATCCTAGGCCTTTTCCTGGAAAATTCGTCTAATAATTATGGTAAATCCTATGGTAATTCTTCTTACAATAATAATAGGAACACCTCTGATCTTGAGAGTAATATTAAAGATTTTATCAATGCGCAAAAGGCTTTCAATACTACGATAGAAGAAAAGTTGAATAAGATTGATGATATGTCTAGAAGCATTGATAGAATTTCTCATGATGTTGAAAATCTCAAGTTGAAAGCTTTTGTGCCTAAGATTGATGCATCTATTAAAGCTTTATATGTCTCCATGGATGAAAGTAAGAAAAGAACCGCTATGCTTAGAGCTAAAAGAGAAATCTTAGAAAAATCGTTTTCTAGTGATTGCCTTCATAAAAAAGATGAAGATCTTAAAGTGATTGGTGTTTCTTCTATTGAATCCTTGTTTAGTAACATTAAAATTGATAATTAAGGGACTGAAGTAGAGTCAACTTTAGCTAGAAGGCGTCCCAATAATTTGGAGGGTGAAAATCTTGATGAAAATTTTGCTAAAAGTGGGTTTGAAGAGGTCAAAACTTTAACTAGTGATGTTCCCACTATCTTGGATTGCAAAGACTTTAATTATGATAGTTGCTCTTTGATTGAATGTATCTCTTTGCTGCAATCCATGTTGAATTCACCCCATGCTTATGAGCAAAATAAAGCTTTTACTAAACATATCGTTGATGCCATGATGAAATCTTTTGAAGAAAAGTTGGTGTTGGAGATTTCTATTCCTAGAAAATTGCATGATGAGTGGGAACCTACCATTAAGGTCAAGATTAAAAATTATGAGTGCTTTGCTTTGTGTGCTTTGGGTGCTAGTGTTTCCACGATTCCGAAATCTCTATGTGATGTGCTTGGTCTTACCAATATTGAAGAATGTTTTCTTAATTTGCACTTGGCGGATTCTACTATTAAAAAGCCTTTGGGAAGAATTAATGATGTTCTTAGTCTTGCAAATAGGAACTATGTGCCTATTGATTTTATTGTGCTTGATATTGATTGCAATCCGTCTTGTCCCATTATACTTGGTACACCGTTTTTACGCACTATAGGTGCCGTGATTGATATGAAAGAAGGCAATATTCGTTTTCAATTTCCCTTGAGAAAGGGTATGGAACACTTAGCTAGAACAAGAATTAATCCACCATATGAATCAATCATGAGGGCATCCTATGGATCCAAAACCAAAGATGACAATACTTGAATCTATGCGTTATGCCTAGCTAGGGGCGTAAAACGATAGTGCTTGTTGCGAGGCAACCCAATGAATAAATAAATTTTTGCTTTTTCCTTTCTGTTTTTGAGTGTTGACACAATTATGCCTCTGTAATGATTGTGTTTTTATGGTTTATTTAGTGTTTGTGCCAAGTAAAGCCTTTAGGATGATTCATAGGATGAGTAGAAGCGATGCTGAATCTGAAACAGAAACTTTGCGTCCAGTATATGAATTTTCATTTTTTTGCTGGAACGTGATCTTGAGCTGACATTTTAACACAGTCTTGATATACAAATTCCTTAAGTTGTCCTACTTTTTCAGATTTTTTAGAGTTACAGAAGTATGGGTAGAGTACAGATTACTACAGACTGTTCTGTTTAAGACAGATTCTGTTTTCGTTGCATTGTGTGCTTGTTTTGATGAATCTATGGGTTATATTGAATGGTATGAGCCATGGTAAAGTTAAAATACAGTAGGTATAATGCAATAACAAAATATGAATGGGTTTGCAACAGTACCTAAAGTAGTGATTTGCTTTATTATACTAACGGATCTCACGAAGATTTTGTTGAGTTTTGTGTGATTGAAGTTTTCAAGTTTTGGGTGAGATCACGATGGATGAAGGAATAAGGAGTGATAAAAGCCTAAGCTTGGGGATGCCACCGCACCCCCAAGATATATCCAAAGAGTAACAAGCAACTAAGCTTGGGGATGCCCCCGAGTGGCATCCCCTCTTTCTTCTAACGACCATCGGTATTTTACTGGGAGCTATATTTTTATTCGTCACATATCATGAGTTTTTCTTGGAGCGTCTTGTATCTTTGCTTGCTTTGCTTGTTTGTTTTTCCTTTCTATCCTTTCTAGATACACCTATTTGAGAAATCCAAAATCATGCTATGATTTGTTAGAATTGCTCTATGTGCTTCACTTAAACTTTTTGAGCTATAGAATTGCTCTAGTGCTTCACTTATATCTTTTTGAGCACGGTGTGCTTGGAATTTTTTGTAGAAATACTCTCATGCTTCACTTAGATTAATTTGAGAGTAGGTAAATTTTGAAGAAATCCTCTCATGCTTCACTTATACCTTTTTGAGAGATGAAATCTTTATGCTCATGTGCTTCACTTAAATTTGTTTGAGCTTGCCAAAAAGCAATGGCAATATATGAAACTAGTCCCAAAGTGATAGATATCCAAGGAGGATATAATAAAAACTTTCATGAAGATCATTGGACAAATTAAACTTGATTCCTTGTAATAGTTTTGAAACATGATGATAGTAATATGTGAGTCATGTTAGTGAGTAATTATGCATAGTAGGAATATTGGTGTTAAGGTTTGTGATTCCCTATGCATGCATGGAAGTCAATAGTTATGCAATGAAGTTACATCCTACTTGTGGTGCATTATTCGGTGTTAGTTATGTTCCATGCTCACTTATGTGAATTTTCGTTTCTTGGTTTGGTTGCTTCCCAATCTATGTGCTAGCCTCCATTTGTACTTAGTAGAAATACTACTCGTGCATCCAAAATCCTTAAATCAAGTTTTGCCTTATGAGTCCACCATACCTACCTATATGAGGTATTTCCATGCCGTTCCAAGCAAATTTGTATGTGCCATCTCTAAATTTGCAAAATAAATTTTCTCTTTTGTGTGCTCGTACCGCTCATGAAACGGTGGGGAGTGTCCAATATTTTGCTATGCTAGATGTGTTATTCTCAAGATGAGTGTTTATTCACTTGTCATTGCACGAGAGTGCGGCGGTAATAGGGATGCCCATTCCTTAAATGAAAAAGAAAAAAATATTTACTTTATGTTGTCAAATAATAAATTCCTTGGAAAGAGTTGGTATGGAAGGCAACCGTGGATACGGCCCGCCATGGAAAGTGAAAGTTTGGTGGAAAAAGGAATAAACTTTATTTTCTGTTTGGGAAGCGCCTATGATATATCTAGCATGGAAAGTATTGTGAGCTACTTTGTCGTTTTCGTTGACAGGAAAAGCATGCCACCCAAAATATTTTTCTCTCTCAATTTAAAACTTTGAGCTCTGGCACCTCTACAAATCCCTACTTCCCTCTGCGAAGGGCCTGTCTATTTATTTTATGCAATTTTTTATTTTTACTTTGAGTCTCCATCTTCTCTTATAAGCACCAACAAGGGGGCACTATGATCGTACTTGAGCATTGGGTATAGTTAATATTTGAGTGTGTTTCATGAATGGATCAATGATTGAGCATGATGGGCTAGGGATAACTTTCTTTAGTGTTGATATTTTGAAAGACATGGTTGCTTGTTGACATGCTTGAGTATTGAAGTCATTATGTTAAAACTAGACTATTGCTTTGAATCATTTACAAGTCCAAATGTCCATGCCATACAAAAGAAAAGAATATGATGAACATGTTAGGCATCATTCCACATCAAAAATTCTGTTTTTATCATTTACCTACTCGAGGACGAGTAGGAATTAAGCTTGGGGATGCTGATACGTCTCCAACGTATCAATATTTTTTGCTTGTTCCATGCTGTTATATTAACATTCTTGGATGTTTTACAATCATTTTATAGCAACTTTATATAATTTTTTGGGACTAACCTATTGACATAGTGCCAAAGTGCCAGTTGCTGTTTTTGCTTGTTTTTTTACTTCGCAGAAAATCAATACCAAACAGAGTCCAATCGCGACGAAACTTTTTGGAGATTTTTTCTGGACCATAAGACACCTAGTGGGCCAAAGAAGTGCCGGGGGAGTGGGCCGAGGAGACCACAATCCACCAGGACGCGCCAGGGGGGCCTCAGCGCCCCCTGATGGGTTGTGCCCTCCTCGGGGCCCCTCTCCACAGCCTCTGATGCCTATAAATTCCCAAATATTCCAAAAACCCTAGGGGAGTCGACGAAACACAATTCCAGCCGCCGCAAGTTCCAGAACCTCGAGATCCAATCTAAACACCATCACGGAGGGGTTCATCTTCCTCATAGGTGCCTCTTCGATGATGCTTGAGTAGTCCACCATAGACCTACAGGTCCGTAGGCAGTAGCTAGATGGATTCTCCTCTCTCTCTTATGATTCTCAATACAATGGTCTCTTGGAGATCTATTTGATGTAAACTTTTGCGGTGTGTTTGTTGGGATCCGATGAATTTTGAGTTCATGATCAGTTTCTATCCATGAATATTATTTGAGTCTTCTTTGATCTCTTATATGCGTGATTGCTTATAGCATCGTATTTCTTCTTTGAATCTTTGGTTTAGTTAGGCCGACTAGATCGGTTTTTCTTGCCATGGGAAGATGTGCTTTGTGATGGGTTCGATCTTGCGGTGTTCTTTCCCAGTAACAGAAGGGGCAGCAAGACACACATGTATCGTTGCTATTAAGGATAACAAGATGGGGTCTATTCCTACATGAATAGATCTTGTCTACATCATGTCATTGTTCTTATTGCATTACTCCGTTTTTCCATGAACTTAATACACTAGATGCATGCTGGATAGCGGTCGATGTGTGGAGTAATAGAGGTAGATGCAGGCAGGAGTCGGTCTACCTATCTTGGACATGATGCCTATATAATGATCATCGCCTTGGATATCGTCATGACTATTCGATTTTCTATCAACTGCCCAACAGTAATTTGTTCACCCACCGTGCGCTATACTCATGAGAGAAGCCACTAGTGAACCCTACGGCCCCTGGGTCTACTTTTCCAACATATTGCTTTCAGATCTATCTTTTTGCATCTTTGTTTTCAGATCTACAAAACCAAAAATCCAAAAACATATTGCTGCATATTTTATTTGCCTTTTTATTTTGTGTTCTTGAGAGATCTATCTCTCCTATCTATCACTACCTAATCTATCTTTTTACCGTAGAGAGATTGACAACCTCTCTTTCGCATCGGGTTGCAAGTATTTGTTGTTTGTGTGCAGGTGCTGCTTATTGGGTGGCGGTGATCCTCCTACTGGTTCGATAACTTTGGTTTCATAACTGAGGGAAATACTTACCGTTGCTGTGCTGCATCATCCCTTCTTCTTTGGGGAAATACCGACGCAGTCTCAAGCCACGTCAGTTGCTTCTGCTTCAGTGTGGTTGCTCCATTGGACCTTGAATTACTTGATGGTGCGGCTTCGGATGCAACGCTCTGCTTCATCCAAAATACTTATGGGTCTCTCACGATGAGTGAGGTCTGGCTGAAGGTCGATGGCTTGATGATCGATGTCCTTGTAGAGGTCGGGGCGGTTGGGAACTTGAAGACACTTCCGGAGTTGTGACACGTGAAAGACATTGTGCACATCTGATAGTTTGGGAGGTAGCTCTAGCTGGTAGGCAACTTCTCCCCGTCTGTCGGTGATCTTGAAGGGGCTGATGTATCTTGGTGCAAGCTTTCCCTTGACGTGGAAACGCTTTGTTCCTTTGAGAGGCGTGACTCGGAGATAAACATGGTCTCCAACACGGAAACTCATGTCCCGACAGCGGGAGTCGGCGTAGCTCTTCTGCCGGGTTTTGGCGGTCTTGAGACGCTCTCGGATGAGTTGAACTTTCCCTTCTGCTTCGCGGATGATGTCTGGTCCAAAGACTAGTCCTTCTCTGGTTTCCGACCAATTGAAGGGAGTGCGGCACTTGCGTCCGTACAACACCTCAAATTGTGCCATCTGAAGACTCGACTGGTAGCTGTTGTTGTAGGAGTACTCGGCGAATGGTAAGCAATCTTCCCACTTGGCTCCATACGCTAAAACACAAGCACGGGGCATATCCTCAAGTATCTGATTTACTCATTCTGTCTGGCCTCCGGTCTGAGGATGAAAAGTAGTGCTAAAGGAGAGCTTGGTTGCCAAGGCTTCTTGGAATCTATTCCAGAATCTCGAGGTAAACTGGGTACCTCGATCTGATACAGTCTCCTTAGGAACTCCGTGGAGGCTCACGATCCGGTTGATGTAGAGGTTGGTCAGTTGGTTCCCATTGTAGATCGTCTTGACAGGAATGAAATGGGCTACCTTGGTCAGGTGATCGACAATGACCCAAATAGAGTCATGTCCCTTGCTTGACCTAGGCAATCTAGTGATGAAGTCCATCCCGACTTTGTCCCATTTCCATTCAAGCACTTTGAGAGGTTGCAACAATCGAGCGGGTCGCTGATGCTCAGCCTTGACTCTCTGGCATATGTCACATATAGCAACAAAGGTACCTATTTCTCTCTCCATGCCATGCCACCAGAATCTTGCTTTGAGGCCTTGGTACATCTTGGTTCCTCCAGGGTGGATGGAATACGGAGTGTCGTGGGCTTCTTGCAAGATCAAATTCTTGAGCTCAACCTTGTTGGGTACGCATATGCGCTTCCCAGACCATACGACTCCTTGCTCATCCACTGAGAATCCTAGGGCCTTGCCTGCATTGATCTTCCTCTTGATGCCTTCAATGCTCTCGTGTCCCTTCTTAGCTTCCTTAATATCATCCATCAAGGTAGGCCTTGCTTCGAGGTTGGCTAGGAATCCAGGTACAACTAGTTCCAAGCCGAAGCTTTCTAGCTCTTCATACAGGGCGGGTAGCCTTTCCTTAATCATAGCATTCAAGGAACAAGCCTTTCTGCTTAAGGTGTCTGCTACCACGTTAGCCTTTCCAGGGTGGTATTGAACACTGAGGTCATAATTCTTGATCAACTCCAACCATGTTCGCTGCCTCATGTTCAATTCCTTTAGAGTGAAAAATATACTTCAAACTCTTGTGATCTGTGTATATCTCACATCGCTTCCCCGTAAGGTAATGTCGCCATGTTTTCAAGGCATGAACCACAGCTGCCAACTCAAGATCATGAGTAGCGTAGTTCTCTTCGTGAGGACGTAGCTGTCTGGAAAGATATGCTACGACTCTGCCTTCCTGCATCAGAACACCTCCAAGCCCGGTTCTCGATGCATCACAATATATCACAAACTCATTGTGAATATCGGGGGTGGCCAAAACTGGGGCTGTGGTCAATCTCTTCTTGAGCTCTTGGAAGCTTTCTTCGCACTTCGGCGTCCATTCGAACTTCTTGTCCTTCTTCAAAAGATGAGTCATGGGTCGGGCAATGCTCGAGAATCCTTCAACGAACTTGCGGTAATATACCGCAAGTCCGAGGAAGCTTCTGACTTCCTTCACATTGCTTGGGGATTGCCATTCGGTCACGGCTTCAATCTTGGTAGGATCCAGTGACAATCCTTCTACAGTCAACACATGACCCAAGAATCCAACTTCATGCAGCCAAAACTTGCACTTACTGAACTTGGCGTAAAGCTGGTTCTCTCAAAGCTTGTCTAGGACCAATCTCAAGTGTTGCTCATGTTCTTCTTCAGACTTGGAGAAGACGAGTATGCCATCAATGAAGATGACAACAAACTTGTCCAAGTACTCCATGAAGACTTTGTTCATGAGGTACATGAAGTAGGCAGGGGCATTGGTCAACCCAAATGACATGACCGTGTATTCATACAGGCCATACCGGGTCACAAATGCCGTCTTCAGAATGTCTTGGGGTCTGATCTTCAACTGGTAGTACCCAGACCTGAGATCGATCTTGGAAAACACCTTAGCTCCATTCAGTTGATCGAACAGGTCTTCAATCTTGGGAAGCGGGTACATGTTCTTTATTGTGACCTCATTGAGGGAACGGTAATCGACACAGAGTCGGATAGTTCCGTCCCTCTTTGACACAAATAGAACAGGTGATCCCCAAGGAGAGGCACTAGGGCGAATGAATCCTTTTCTGAGCTGCTCTGCTAGTTGCTTCTTCAACTCAGCCAACTCTTCGGATCCCATTCTATAGGGCTTCTTATAGATGGGTCCTGCTCCGGGCATTAGCTCAATGATGAACTCAATGTCGCGGTCAGGAGGCATTACGGGCATCTCATCAGGAAATACATCCGGGTATTCACATACCACTCGCACTTGATCCAACTCAATTTCCGACAGACAGTTAGCCTAAGGGGCTTGAGCGGAGACAGGGTTGGGAACATACTTGACTTCCACTCCTTGGCTATTGGTCATGGTAACGACCCTCTTGGCACAGTCTAACAAGCCTTGGTGCTTGGTTAACCAGTCCATGCCTAGGATCACATCCAAGCCTTCCAACTTCAGGATGATAAGGTCTGCTAGGAAGTCTACCCCGTTGATGTTAATCTCAACTCCTTTACATCCTATCCTGGACTTCATAACTGATCCCGGGGTTTGTATCAACATATGACTACCCAGGGGTGTAGGCTTCATACCACTCTCTAGTGCAAACTTTTGAGTAACAAAAGAATGCGAAGCGCCACAATCAAACAATACGGTTGCTGGGGTCGAGTTGACGAGGAATGTACCCAGTATGACGTCTGGGTCTTCCTGGGCTTCCTCAGCGGTGACGTGATTCACACGTCCCTTGCCATTATTGGGCTGGTTGCGAGGAGCTGGGTTCCTTGGTGCCGCTCCACGTCCTTGACCTGGGTTTGGCGCATTGGGGCGCGGTGCATCTGGCTTCTTGTTGGGGCACTGCTTCGAGTAGTGTCCTGGCTGACCACATCCAAAATAGGTGACTTGACCAGAGTTGTTGTTGTTGTTGATTCTTCCGCCACTGTCGTTATTGGGGTTGTTGTAGGCTGGCCTGGGGTTGGCATACTGCTGAGGCTGGTAGCTCAGATGAGGTGCAGGAGGTCTAGCCTGCTGCGGCTGATAGGTTGGCTTGGCTGGGGCTAGAACTACCCTTGCTAATCATCTTGCGCTTGCGAGTGTCGTCCATGGCACTACGCTTGTCTTCAAGCATGAGGGCCTTGTTCACCAGGTCAAAGAAGGTCCGACAGTCGCAGACGATGAGTTGGTACCGCAGGGTTTGCTGGAGTCCTTCCATGAAGCGTTCCATCTTAGCAGCCTCTGTGTTGACATCTTCAGGTGCATACCTTGACAGCAGGTTGAACTTCTGCATATACTCCTTGACAGAGCCACTTCCTTGCTTTTGCGCTCGGAATTCTCTCTTTTTGATAGCCATGATCCCAGAAGGAATGTGGGCGGTGCGGAATCCTTCCTTGAAATTTTCCCAGGTGATCACACGATCGCCTTGCATGACCTTGAATCCATCCCACCAAGCTCTGGCGGTACCTCCGAGGCAGTGAGAGGCATACAACACCTTCTCACGATCCTCATTGCAGTTGACCAACGCAAGGAGGTCGTCGATGGTGCGGATCCATTCATCGGCATCCAGGGGTTCAGCAGTCTCAGTGAAGGTTGGGGGTGAATTCCTCATGAACTCAGACAGAGTGGAGCGGCCATTGCCATTCCTGCCTTGCGGCTGGTTGTTCACAAGGACTTGGGCCATCTACTGGATAGCAGCAGTGTTGGCTTGGCGTTCCTCCCGGAGAACTTGGAGAAACTGAGCTATGGTCATGTTCTCCGGTGGAGGTGGTGGCGGGGGAATGTCGCCTTGTGGCTGCTCCGGGTGATTTCCAGCGCGAGCAGCCCCACCAGCTCCCTGCTGCTGGCTGGAGTTGCCGGCTTCAGGGTTGGTGAAGGAGATGTTGCGGGTTGCAGTCACCATCCTGTTTGGAGCAGCCAAGTCAAACAACTGGACAAAGGGTAGGGAAAAACAACAATAGAGAGAGCACGCCTAAGGGGGTTGGTATAGTGCAAGTGTGGTAAAACAAAGGTCGAAAGACCAACACATATATTAAGATAAGATAGACGATGGAGTCGCTTACATGTTGCCTAAGGCAAAAGTGCGACTTGCATCAGAACACAAACAACAAGCACACATGGTTTCATATGAACCATCACACGGACTCGACTTCGCATGAGGGGTACATGACTGATCCTACCCTAGGGGTTCTCGGACTCATGCGGTGGAATGCTCTGCCTCTTGTCCAGGAGGGAAGGAGACTCGGTTGCTTGCTGGTATGGTGCCCATGTTTGCTATACCCGGAATGGGTGAAGAGTATCCAGAGGTTGCTACTCGTCCTTGGGCTAAGATGTATGTGGTTTGGCGAAGTAGCTCTCGGGTGCGGTGAAGTTCCTGGTGGAGCTTCACGGATTCCCTAATCAGGTTGTGAGCCAGACTGTCGGCGGAGAGGCTGAAGTAGGTCTGGATCCTGAGCGGGGTTCCATCTTCCTTGGATGGAACCAACGTCTGACTTTCGCCAATGTCATCCTTTCTGAAGGGTACATAACGAGTAGCTGGCTCGTCGGCCATCTCTGGGATGATGTCTCGAAGGTGGACAAGTGCCTTGCGTGCTGCTGTCTCGACTGCGAGTGCCAGGGTCTCCATCTGTGGTCCCTAAAAGAACCAACTAGTCGGGGAGTCATTTGCCTTCACGACCACATCAACGTGGTACTCCTTCATGACGGCATCGACCCAGTGCTCGTGGTAGAGGAAAACGGGTGGTCGGCGATACTGGCACTTCTCCAGGCTATCCTCAAGGAGTAGGGGAAAGCCGGATGCTAGGAAGGCTTCGGGTATGACGGCCATCTACAAGGTTTGAAGGGAGGAGAGTCAGCAAGGGTTTGAAATAGGCTAGAAGGGAAGAGAAGTATAGAAGTTGTTGCACCTAGCAACTAGGCATAGCTTTTGAAAAGGGTTTTATCCTAACTAACATCCATGCCAACTAAGGGCTTCCTACAGTCAGGATGGCTCTGATACCAGCTCTGTCTGGACCCCGACTCATAAGTCATGATCACCGAATGCACGTGTACAGTGATCCTAGAGATCAATGCTCACTGAACACACAGAAGCTGAATAACAAGAGTCTTACATCCATGCTTAGCGTCTTACACAAATAGAGACCATGAAGGTCGGGTCTTACATAGATAGGGCCCTAAAGGCCAAATAACAAACATAACTAGCAGCGGAACTCTTGATCGAAAGCGTAAACCCATGCCATCTGCCTTAACCCTACAGGCATTCTGACTGGGAAGCATCCTAGATCGCATGTTCGTCACCAACGAACTCTTCACCATATTCCTGCTCTTCCATGCCTGGCCAATTAAATAACCAGTGGCAAGCCAATGAGTACTTTGAATGTGCTCGCAAGCAACCCATGTTTTGGAGAAAGGTATAACAATGCATGATATAGCACTAAGTAGGTAAGTTTGCAGAAAGCTAATTTTGGGTGCAATGACATGATCAAGTAACTTAAGTAAGCATGCATCAACAGTTGGCATATATACATGTGAACAAGTCACAGTTATCACCATAAACAAGGGGTTGAACATCTCATGTTGAGTCATCATGTCAAGTCATCCGACTCAACTCAAGTAACATCTTTGTCACAAACACACACACACCAGTTTGTGAAGACACTGGACGTAGCACAAGAGCGGTCATCCAACTGTCCTTGACCGTGGACACGGCTATTCGAATAGTTTTACACTCTGCAGAGGTTGCACACTTTACCCACAAGACTCGGGGAACTTCCGTGTCATCCACAACTGGCGGTATATTACATACCCGAGGTAAGCACCCGAACAATGCCTTTCCCCTGACGATACTAAACAAAGAGTCCACTCGTTGGTTCGTGTCTTCATGATGTACAAACACGAGCATCGCTCCACATAGTACCATCCATGAAGGAACAAAACGGTGTGCCCGGTGCCTGTGAAGACAGTGCATGGTCGCCCTACCAGGCACGACCCCGTATCCAGCGAGTAACTCATACCCTCCCGCCACTAGTAATGCGGGCTCCCTGCTAGTACCCATCAAAGTAATCAACAAAGCCCCATCCCATAAGGGGTATCGTGGTTGTACATGTAAGGTTGGAATAACGGTCACAACTTACACCAATCCATTTTCAAAAACCACACACACTCACTTGCTTCGGTACGCCACTTCTTTATCAAGTGGTTACCTAGCTCATCATCATCTCCCTCGGGCATTAGCGGCACCCGACGGGGTTTTCGAAAAATCTTTGAAAACACTTTTGTTTCCATCACCATGCATATTCCCGTCCCACTTTGCGTAGCATCTACTAAGCATCCTATCTACTACCACCCGCATAACCCTCATAAGGAGGTAGGGTCATGCACGATGCAAGTACCAACGGTGAAAGTATCGGAGGCATCCCAACAAAGTGGTCACCACATCATCGTGATCAACATATCGAAATAAAGTGCTACATGACATGCATGAAAATGGTTTCTAAACATGGTCAAAGGGCTGCTTGCCTGGCTCAACCAAGTCTTCGGGGTCTTCAAAGCCTTCGGGTCCAACTCCCTCGTCAACAACGCAATCTATCGTCGCGATAATAACGGCAATAATAAGAATCACAACAAAAACAGAGCACAAAACCCACTTCTAAAATGTTACCATACTCTGTAAAATACTACAATAGAAACTAAAAATATTGGTCTCTGGTTTTGTAGTGAAAAAGATTTTGAAAACTCTTTTAAAAGTGGCTAAAATGCCTAAAAAGGTTTTTTTTAATAAAACAATATAAAATAATGTTTCAAAAAAATTCACAAATGGCATCAATAAATACTACACAATATTCTAAGATTTGTGGTGGAAGAATTATTTCAATAGGACAATTATTTTGGCCTGTGGAATTTCTGGAAACTAATGCCAGAAAGAAAAAGAAAAAGGGGCACAATGCCACATGGGCCAGCGCCAGCCGCAACTGAGCCGGCCCAGGAGGGATCCAGCCCAGGCGAGGGGGCGCGCGCGCGGCAACCGGGGTTTCAAACCCGACAGGCCGGCCCCATCAGCCAGAGAGAGAGGGGGGAGACGAGAGAGAGAGAGGTGGGGATGACAGGTGGAGCCCACCTGTCATCTCCTTCCTCGCGACAGGGAGACGGAGGCGCTCACCGGTGATGATTCCGGCCACGGCGAGGTGAGCGGATGATGGGGATGGACTCAGCGTCGAGCCGCCCTTCCTCTAGAGGTGGAGATGGTCGCCGGGGCTCAGGGGTTCCCCGGCGACGACGTGGCCGCAGCGGAGGGGCTCGGGAGGTGATCGCCGGGGCCGTGTCGTGCTGCAAAACGAATGGGGAGGAGGGTGAATCGCATCAGTGGGGTGCTGCGGTTCCAGATCGAGAAAGAACGGAGGCCTTGGAGGCTCACCGTGGCTGGACGGTGGCGGACCCGACGCGGCAAAGCCCTGCTCGATCCCGAGCACTCGATCTCCAAAATGAAGGGGACAAGGTGCGGGAGCACGATTGGGGGAGGAGAAGGGATCCAGAGGGGAGAGAGAGACTCGGGGAGGCCCTTTTATAGGTGCATGGTGGTCCACCGCACGGTGGTGCGCCGGCGAGGCCATAGCACGAGCTGCAGGGCGTGCAAGCGAGCGTGGGCGTGTCTGTGGTGTTGCTGGGGAACGTCCACGACCAGGGGAAGCAAGAGGAGGAGCGGGGGTGCTCACGCATGCGAGACCCGTGGTGGCCGAGAGGGGCGGCCGCGGCATGCGTGCGGTAGGTCGCCAGAGAGAGAGGGAGGAGGGGCCCAACCACTTGGCATGTCCCGGACGCCGAGGCAGCATCGGGGGACACGATTGGGGGCCCCGAGGCTGTCGGGGCTATGATAGGGCGGCGGCTGAAGTGCGGGTGCGCACTGTAGCGTGCTCCAGAGCACGCGTATGGCATGCCATGGCATGCAACGATGTTTTGGGCGCGGCCATCCCTGTCAAGTGGGTTCAGGGGGAATAGACAATGTGGGGGAGGCATTGGATGCTTTGGGGGGTCAATAGAATAGAGAGGAAGGTTCCTGCTGTCCAGGAGGGTAAATTGGGGTTTTACCCCACTTATACATTTAACCAGAGTTGGGTTTTCCTACAAGAGGTGAAATGCAACAATGTGGGACTGTGGTAAAAAAATTAACTCAAGGAGAATAGTGGAAGAGGTGGAAACATGATTTTTACCAATCTGTCAGAAGGTGTTTGATGTAGTTTTGGTCAAGTAAAAGGAGTTTGCTTGCCATGATATTTAACAGGATCAAATAGGAGGTAGAAATAAGATTGATCACCAAGTTTGAGCTTGATTGAACAAAGTTTACAATGTAAACTTTGTAAACCATAGAAACTAATAGAATCAGGTTTCTATAGATCTAGGCATGCTAAACTAATCTCCTAAATGCACCACTTGGTGTGGTAGCATTATTTGGGGATTCGAACATGTCCACAAAGTTTGGGGTCATTAGGAGAAACTCCACAATGCAAAGTTGTTCAAATTTGAATTTGGACAGGAATGGTTTTAGGATATTTTGGTGAACCAACACAATTGGGATTGGAATGAAATTTTGCAAGATCATCGCATATATCATGAGAGACTTTCTGGAATTTGTCCTAGATTTGTTTGAGAATATTTCTTATATAAATATTTAAAAAGCTTGATTTAAGCAGAAAGAGTTTTGAAGGGTTTTGCCCATTATGTTGAACATGACCATGTGTTGAAACTCATATATATGGAAAATATATGTCCACTGAGTTTCCCTAAATTTTCTCAAATATTTTCAAAGGATTTAAATAATTTTTCTCTATAAAAGACACTTTCTGGCCTTAAGAAAAAGCCTTTAAATAAAATAGGAAAATAATTTTTAAAATTAATATTTGATGGTTTTGGGAAGTCATATATATAGTAGGTTCCAAATAAAGTCTTTGGTGTAAAATATTCCACACATTTTGAGGACTTGTAGTACAAACCTCAATTCAGGGGTTTTTGAAAACCTAATTTTAATAAATCCTTTTTGGCCAAAATAAAATTTGATAAAAATAATTTTAGGTACTATACACATGGTATGATCATTAGGCAAGAAGTTTGGGCCAAGGATGATGAATATGGAGAGGTGTAGAATCTATGAGTGCCAAACACAATCAACCAAACAAGCAAGCATCAAACAATTCAAACAAGCTCATGCACTCAAAAGTTTTAATTGGTTCCAAATTTTATAAATCCATAGCATAGCAAAGTGATACAAACATAGGGTGTGACAAGTTCCAGTTGCTGTGACAACTTACGTCTGGTTAGGGAGGCTGAGATTCAACTCAGAAGACATCGTCTTCACCTTGTTCCCCTTGAGCCGAAGTCACTTAGACAACGCCCAATCACTTAGGTAAGGGTAACAGCCCAAGATCGACACTCCAGAAGATTCCCCTTTTATCTCCATTCTCGTCGTGTGATTCGATTGATTGTTGCATTCATCATCGCATCATTCGCATCATCTGCATAGCATCGTCACTCGATTTTGAAAACCTGCATTCGTTCGTAGTCGCCGGTTCTCTCCGTTCGTGTCATCGGCTGTTTCGAACCAACCACACATGCACGCGCCCACGGCATCGATAAGATATTGTTTTAAAAGTGCGTATAAAAATATCCTTGGATTGGGTCGAAACTTGGCATGCGGTCTTATTATATTGCAGGTAGACCACCTGCCAAATTTCGTCGGAATCGGAGATCGTTTGATACCCGAACGGTCAACCGTAGTGGCACCATCATCGGTTTAATTATCGGACGGTTTCAGTTTCTAAAATCATGCCACGGGCCACAAACATTCCCTCTCTACTCAGCCTAGCCCATCTACACAGCCCACTAGCCCAGTTAGTCTACCCCTTCGTCTGTGGCCATTGGATCACGATCGGATGGACGACATCCAACCCACCCTAATCCATTCCCTATATAAGGACCACACATGGAGAGACCCCTCTCACTCTCTAGGGTTTCCCCATGTAAAAATTGCAGCCACCCCACCTCAAAAACCCCACCATCTAGCTCCACCTCCTCCAAATCCCGTAACCCTAACCATCTGCCCAATTTCAGCCTTTAGATTCTGATCTAAGGACCCAAAATCGTCCAAAACCCCACCCCGAACTATGTCCGCGGCCAACCCGGACATGTACGGACGACCTCAGAGCCTCCCAGATCCACCCCGAGCTCCCTTGGGCGCCTCCCATGGACGCCGGCGCTGACCCCGCCTCCGCGCCCCTCCGGCGAGCCGCCGCTGCCGTTGACGACCACGAGCGCCAGGCCGGACCTTGCCCCGACCTTCTACTCCTCCCGTTATGCTCTCCCTCTCCCTATCCTCCTCTCTCTCTTCCTCCCGCCATGGAGAGGGTCCTGCCTTGGAGTCCGTGCTGCCAAGCTCGTCGTCGGAGCCATCCGCCGTCGGGAATGGGTTCCCCACGACGAGATCCTCCCAGATCCGGCCTTGCCCCGCCGGATCGCGCCGCCCCTTCGCCCCCTGCGTCTAGCGCCACCGCTCCTTCCTGTCCACAGGAGGACGAGGAATGCCCTCGGGACTCCAACGCCACTCCTGCGTTGACCGCGGCTGCTCCGCCAGGCCAGTCAGCGCAGGCCACGCCCATAGCCCGCATGGGCCTCTTCTGTCGTGGCCCATCCGCTCCCGCAACCGTCTGGGCCCGAGGCCCATTAAGGTGAGCAAAGCCAGCCCGCCTCCCTGTTGCTAAATAGCGCCTTTGGTACTTTTAGCTATCTTGCGCCCGCTCTGTGTAGCCCAGTTCCAGGAGATTCGGCCCGCGTAGTGTGTTTTTTCCTGTTGCGATTTTATCAATTATCCCACGAATTACAGTTTTACAGAAAAACCCCTATTGATCATGCATTTAATAACTCTCGAACCGTGCATCGGATTAAAACATGTAATACAAGTAAAATGATTAGAATTTCGTGTAGATTCATAATATGCCACTTTCATCCATGTTAAAAATGTATAAACTTGCTGTTTGCATTAATTTGCGTAAATGCCATCTTAAAATGATTTATTTCATAACTAATTAACCGTAGCTCCGTTGAAAATGTTCCACATATGTAACTTGAGTAGAAAAACATGTCGAATCTCGTGGCACACTTTATATTGCTGTTTAACAAGTATAAAATATGCTTAGGAAAGATCTGGACCAATTCATAATTTGCATATGAGGTCGTTTCGGAAGTGCTATATGTTGCTTTCGACCTCATTTAAAATGCCTAGATGATGTAGTTGTTCATGCTTCACCTCTTGCCATGATAAACAACATTTAAAATGATAGTTTAGTTAAACAACATTAACCACCTTTCTCATAATATGGAGAGTTATTATTTTGTTCTCCTTCTCCATTTAAAATTGCTTAATTGTCATCTTCCCCTTATGCCATGACCACCCATGTTAAACAACAATTAATATTGATGAGTACCTAAACGGGAGTGAACTAAGTAATTCAAATATGGAGTTTCATCAATATGCAACTCGTTGCATATTGAACTTCACTTAATTTGTAGTATTTGATTGTCGTGCTTGCCATGCCATGCATAATTAAACCGGACATGCATCACATTCGTTTGCGCATCATGTCATGCATACGTTGTGGTTTTTCGTGTGTTGATTGTGGTTTCTGGATTGCTTCTTCTCGATAGAGTTCCGAAAGCGTTTGGAATGTGAGGATTCGTTCGACTACATTGGATTGTCTTCTTCATGGACTCGTTCTTCTTCAAAGCGGGACCTCAGGCAAGATGACCATTTCCCTGGATACCATTACTATCATTGCCATGCTAGATGTCTCGTTTCTATCGCTTGTCTCGCTACCTACCACTTGTTTGTCAAGCCTCCCAAATGCCATGATAAGCCTCTAACCCTCCACATCCCAGCAAACCATTGTTTGGCTATGTTAGTGCTTGCTCCGCCCTTCTTATAGCGTTGCTAGTTGCAGGTGCAATGTTTCCATGTGCCAACATGGATATCCTTTTGTTATATCACAATATTATTGCTATTTAATTTAATGCACTTATATACTTGGTAAAAGGTGGAAGGCTTGGCCTTTTGCTCGGTGTTTTGTTCCACTTTTGCCGCCCTAGTTACTTGTGTACCGGTGTTATGTTCCATATTTTGCGCTCCTAACTTGCTCGGGGTTGTTATGGGGACCCCCTAGATTTTTGTTTTAGGATAAAACTTGTCTGGCAAGGCCCAACTTTGGAATTACATTTGCCTAATAACTAATAAACCTGCATAGGGAGTAATTAACCCGAGGAGAATTAATCAACAACCCAGGCCAGTGCTCCTCATGAGTGTTGGTCCGAAATGGCAGTAGCCGGGGCCACCAACGGGTGTGCCAGCTGGAAACTTAGCCAATCCGGTCGTGTCCTGAGAACGAGATACGCGGCTCCTATCGGGTTCGTCGACACATCGGGCGGTCTTGCTGGACTTGTTTTTACCTGTCTCGAATGTCTTGCGCGAGGAATTCCGAGAATACTTTGGGCTATCTCGAGGTTGAGGTTTTCCAATGGTTCCTAGGAAATCACGGGATTCGTGGTCGAGGTTATTCCCACGGTGTGCGGTTAGTTTCTGATGGATGGGTTGGAGCACCCCTGCAGGGTTAAATCTTTCGAAAAGCCATGCCCGCGGTTACATGGCAACTTGGAAACTTTGTTTAACACCCGGTCATAGCAAACTTGAAGTAAACTCAAATAAAATACACCAACCGTGTGAGTAACCGTGACTGTCTCTTCTCGTGAATTTCTGATCCGGAAGAGAACACGGTGGAGTTATGTTTGACTCGTAAGTAGGTGTTCAGGATCACTTAGTGATCATTACTAGTTCACGTCCGTTTATGCGACAGTCATCCCCCCTTATTCTTGTACTCGTAAGTTAGCCACTCAAATAAATGCTTAGTGCTTGCTGCAGCCTCACTACTTAACCATACCTCACCCATTAAGCTTTAATAGTCTTGATACCCTTGGAAATGAGATTGCCGAGTCCCTGTTGCTCATTGATTACTACAACAACAGTTGCAGGTACAGGTAATGCGATGCTTTGACGTGAGAGCGATGCTTCTTTGACTTGGAGTTCTTCTTCTTCTTCATCATCGATCTAGGATGGGTTCCAGGCCGACAACCTGGGATAGCAATGATGGATGTAATTTTATCATTTGATTTCGTCCGTAGTCGGACCCTGCTCTTCTGTATGATGATTGTATATGTTGTTGTATTGATGTGATCTTGATTTAGCTTGTGGCGAGTGTAAGCCAATTCCATATACTCATCTCTTCTTTACATGTACTTGTAATGATATCCATTCTTGCGAAACGATGAGATGCGCTTCTATCCCTGTCGAGGCCCTCGTGCCAAAAATAAGGATAGGATCGCATCTTGGGCGTGACAAGTTGGTATCAGAGCCTATACCGACCTAGGAGCCCCCTTGATTGATCAAACTTGGCCGAGTCAAGTCTAGTAAAAAACTATTTTGAGTCTGGTTATATATCGGAGAGTAGGATTCTTTTTACTCCTCTTCTATGCTCTGGTGAGGAATTACGACTTAGGAATTTTAATTCTACTCTCTTCTCACTCAATTTTTTTAGGATCACGCGGGTATTTTGGAACCTCTATGATGTCGATGTGACTGGAACTCTGTTGTTGGTGCCTCCCATACGTATGGATTGGACCCGGGGAGTTGAGCTCCAAGGGGTTCTTGACACATCGCTATCGTTCAGTTTCCTTAGTATCTCAGGACGCGGATGTTCGAAATTGCTTCAATACTATTCGTGGTGCGAAGAGTGTGGCGGCATCCAGTACTGGGGAGCAGGATCACATGTACTGCCATGTTTAGTATAGTTGTGATTACGAGGGTCTGGGGTAGATGAATTTCCGAGACCTCTGGTTGTGTGGTAACATATGTGATACATTGGAGAGGAGTATTACTAGTAGGAGTTGAGTGATGGATTTTACTCCGTGTATCCGTGGACCCGATTGCATAACCAAAGATTTCGGAAGTTCTCAGGTGGGAATTCAAGTAGTTTACCTAGGATTATCCTTCCAACAAATGCAAATGGGTTTGTGTTTGTTTCCGGCTAATTTGCAAGCCTCATCCTTTGTTTTGTTGGAGTATGGTAATTCGAGTTGCTTCGATGTCAAATGTTGTTTTCCATATCTTTCCTAAGAGGTGTTCTCATATTCCTATGGGAATGCTAGTCCTTTTTGATTAACCGGAGTTGTCATGAAATTCTTCTCAACCGGTGTGTTTCTCATCAAGATAATTCAATCCTATTTCAATATTTGCAAGATCTATCCTCATCTTTCCTTTTTCCGGAGTTCATTTCATCCGTCCCAAGTTTTCTTTGTTTTTCCTCACCCTCCCGCCCTTTTTCTTCAATGGTTTAATTCTCATTCAAGTGCCTTTTCTATTCAAGTGATGCTTCCGCTATCTTCTCTTTCGTATTGTATCCGGTGATTCTTCGTGAAGATCCCAAGTGCTCTAGTTCGTCATTCTTGTTCTTGTTCTCTTCTCCGGTGGATTCAATTCAAGCTTTCAGTGTTCATCATATTCTTTTCATTCATTAAATGCTATCCATGTGGAAGTTCTTGTCCAAGTCTCTCTTGTTTATTCATCTCCCTCTATTCTATCCGGAGTGGCAAGATATCCCAAGAGACTCATTTTTTTTCGTTCAAATCCTTTCAAATTATCTCGTGGTTCTTACCTCATCAAGTTTCTAATTTGCACCGGTGCAATCTCGCTTCTAAGCAATTGTTTCAACGGTGGTTTCTGTTGAGTGGGCCCATATCCCACAGGTTTTTCCCTGGGATCTTACCTGGCTCTTCTAATCTTTTCCAGAGATCTCAATTTTCATTCAAACATGATGTAAGAATGAATTCCGTCAGTCATATTCCCTCTCGAAGATCGCTTCTAAATCATTTTCATCGTTGCCTCAACATTTCTTCCTTCATCATTCCGGAGTATCTCAGTAATTCATGGTGGTGTTCATCATTGTCTTTCTCAGCTTCGAAGGCCGAAGGAGAGTTTCTCTTAAATCTTTGTCCGTTCTTCCAAAGATTAATGGTTTCAGCTTTGTGTTATCCTATAAAATTGTTTTCGATCATGAGAAATTCCTCCCATATCTATCCAGAGCATTTCAGAGTTGTTTTCATTTCTCGATCCTCCGAAGGCCATCATTTCAGAAGATTTCTTCGTTCTCAAATACTTCTCAATTGTTGTCCCTTCGTTCGTATCTCAATTATTCCGGTGCTTCGTTCAAGTTTTCTATTAGGCAAATCTTGATCTCTTCATTCTCTTGTATTCTCATTCGTTTCAATTCTCACCGGTGGTTCGTTCAAGACTTCTTCCAGTTTGTGCTCTTTGTAGGCCTCAATCTTTTCAAGAAGAATAAGTAGTATGCCAATTCCGCTGCTTGTCATCAATTGAAATTGATGAAGGATAAGCATAACATAATTCTTGTTCTTGTTTCCTCAAGGTGGTTTCAATCCTTCTTCCGGAGTTTTTCATGATATCAAATTCTGGATTTCAAGAGTTCTCATCTTTCTTTTCCGGAGGTTCTTCAGGGTGGAATGTTAAGGATATCATCATTCAAAATTATTCTTCAAGATTCTTGTGGCAGTACCTCAAGTATTCTTTGTCTTTCAAAGTGCAATTCATTCTCTCTTATCTTTTGAGATGGTGCTATAGCATTCTTGATTCATGAGGAGTGTTGAAGAAGCATTGTCAAGAATGAGATATTTAAACCCATCATGTCTTCCTTGGAGCTGTTTTGGATTGGATTTCACCTAAAGCATTTCCTTAGGAGTGTTTTTATCATGGTGCTTATCATTGATCCAAGTTCTCAATGTATCCTCTTGGTGAAAGAAGTTTGCTTCTCTTGTTGCTTCCAAGCAATCAAGTGTTTTCCATTTGTGGCCGGTTGTCACCTCATAATTTTGAGATGTTTTCCATAAGCCCACAACAAGCATATTCTTCTCATTGTTGATTTTCCAACAACTCCGTCCAATCCTTCTTTGTAAAGAGGCTTTCAATTCAATTGTTGTAGAAGTTGTCATTTTATTCTTCGTTCTTTTCTTTCCAATGACCTAGCTTCTATTCTGTTGTTCCGGAGGCAGTGTGATGTTGCTCTCTTCGATTCTTCATCTCAGTTGGTCAAGATCATGTTCATTTCCTCGCTTATCTATTCTACTGGGGTGTGGTGAAATCTTTTCAAGTTCTTTCCATTATATCAAGTTTTTCTTCTCTTTTCTACCGAAGTGCTGCCCAATTTCTTTTGGAATTCTTATTGTTCCTCGTGCTATTCTTCGTCTCTTTTCAACCTCGAAGTTATGTTGGTTTCATTCATTTGTCAAAGAAGTAACTAAGTTTTACCTCTTCTCTTTCTCTTTCCCTTCTCTTTCTAAGATCTCGGGTCGAGATCTCTTGTAAGTGGAGGAGAGTTGTAACAGCCTGAGACCGATGCTCCAGAAGATTCCCCTTTTATTTCCATTCTCGTCGTGTGATTCGATTGATTGTTGCATTCATCATCGCATCATTTGCATCATCTGCATAGAATCGTCACTCAATTTTGAAAACCTGCATTCGTTCGTAGTCGCCGGTTCTCTCCGTTCGTGTCGTCGACTGTTTCGAACCAACCACACACGCACGCGCCCACGGCATCGATAAAATATTGCTTTAAAAGTGCGTATAAAATATCCTTGGATTGGATCGAAACTTGGAATGCGGTCTTATTATATTGTAGGTAGACCGCCTGCCAAATTTCGTCGCAATCGGAGGTCGTTTGATACCCGAACGGTCAACCGTAGCGGCACCATCATCGGTTTAATTATCGGACGGTTTCGGTTTCTAAAATCATGCCACGGGCCACAAACATTCCCTCTCTTCTCAGCCTAGCCCATCTACACAGCCCACTAGCCCAGTTAGTCTATCCCTTCGTTCGTGGCCATCGGATCATGATTGGACGGATGACATCCAACCCACCCTAATCCATTCCCTATATAAGGACCACATATGGAGAGACCCCTCTCACTCTCTAGGGTTTCCCCATGTAAAAATTGCAGCCACCCCCCTAAAAAACCCCACCATCTAGCTCCACCTCCTCCAAATCCTGTAACCCTTACCATCTGCCCAATTTCAGCCTTTAGATTCTTATCTAAGGACCCAAAATCGTCCAAAACCCCACCCCGGACTATGTCCGCGGCCAACCCTGACATGTCCGGACGACCTCAGAGCCTCCTAGATCCACCCCGAGCTCCCTTGCGCGCCACCCATGGACGTCGGCGCCGACCCCGCCTCCGCGCCCCTCCGGCGAGCCGCCGCTGCCGTTGACGACCACGAGCGCCAGGCCGGACCTTGCCCCGACCTTCTCCTCCTCTCGTTATGCTCTCCCTCTCCCTAACCTCCTCTCTCTCTTCCTCCCACCATGGACAGGGTCCTGCCTTGGAGTCCGTGCTTCCAAGCTCGTCGTCGGAGCCATCCGCCGTCGGGAATGGGTTCCCCACGATGAGATCCTCCCAGATCCGGCCTTGCCCTGCCGGATTGCACCGCCCCTTCACCCCATGCGTCCAGCGTCGCCGCTCCTTCCTATCCAGAGGTGGACGAGGAATGCCCTCGGGACTTCAGCGCCGCTCCTGCGTTGACCGCGGCTGGGTCGCTCCAGCCTCGCCCGTCGCCTCCACTAGGGCGCCAAGGTGGGCCGCCGCTCCGCCAGTCCAGTCAGCGCCGGCCTCACCCACAGCCCGCATGGGCCTCTTCCGCCATGGCCCATCCGCTCCCGCAACCGTCTGGGCCCAAGGCCCACTAAGGTGAGCAAAGCCAGCCCGCCTCCCTGTTGCTAAATAGCGCCTTCGGCGCATTTTAGCTATCTTGTGCCCACTCTGTGTAGCCCAGTTCCAGGAGATTCGGCCTGCATAGTGTTTTTTTCCTGTTGCGATTTTATCAATTATCCCGCGAATTACAGTTTTACAGAAAAACCCCTATTGATCATGCATTTAATAACTCTCGAACCGTGCATCAGATTAAAACATGTAATACATGTAAAATGATTAGAATTTCGTGTAGATTCATAATATGCAACTTTCATCCATGTTAAAAATGTTTAAACTTGCTGCTTGCATTAATTTGCATAAATGACATGTTAAAATGATTTCTTTCATAACTAATTAACCGTAGCTCCGTTGAAAATGTTCCACATATGTAACTTGACTAGAAAAACGTGTAGAATCTCGTGGCACACTTTATATTGCTGTTTAACAAGTATAAAATATTCTTAGGACAGATCTAGAACAATTCGTAATTTGCATATGAGGTCGTTTCGGAATGCTATATGTTGGTTTCAACCTCATTTAAAATGCCTAGATGACGTAGTTGTTCATGCTTCACCTCTTGCCATGATAAACAACATTTAAAATGATAGTTTAGTTAAACAACATTAACCACCTTTCTCATAATATGGAGAGTTATTATTTTGTTCTCCTTCTCCATTTAAAATTGCTTAATTCCATCTTCCCCTTATGCCATGACCACCCATGTTAAACAACATTTAATATTGATGAGTACCTAAACGAGAGTGAACTAAGTAATTCAAATATGGAGTTTCGTCAATATGCAACTCGTTGCATATTGAACTTCACTTAATTTGTAGTATTTGATTGTCGTGCTTGCCATGCCATGCATAATTAAACCGGACATGCATCATATTCGTTTGCGCATCATGTCATGCATATCTTGTGGTTTTTCGTGTGTTGTTTGTGGTTTCCAGATTGCTTCTTCCCGATAGAGTTCCGAAAGCGTTCGCAGTGTGAGGATTCGTTCGACTACGTTGGATCGTCTTCTTCACGGACTCGTTCTTCTTCCAAGCGGGACCTCAGGCAAGATGACCATTTCCCTGGATACCATTACTATCATTGCCATGCTAGATGTCTCGTTTCTATCGCTTGTCTCGCTACCTACCACTTGTTTGTCAAGCCTCCCAAATGCCATGATAATCCTCTAACCCTCCACATCCCAGCAAACCATTGTTTGGCTATGTTACTGCTTGCTCAGCCCTTCCTATAGCGTTGCTAGTTGTAGGTGCAATGTTTCCATGTGCCAACATGGATATCCTTTTGTTATATCACAATATTATTGCTATTTAATTTAATGCACTTATATACTTGGTAAAAGGTGGAAGGCTTGGCCTTTTGCTCGGTGTTTTGTTCCACTTTTGCTCCCTAGTTACTTGTGTACCGGTGTTATGTTCCATATTTTTGCGCTCCTAACATGCTCGGGGTTGTTATGGGGACCCCCTTGATTTTCGTTTTAGGATAAAACTTGTCTGGCAAGGCCCAACTTTGGTATTACATTTGCCTAATAACAAATAAACCTGCATAGGGAGTAATTAACATGAGGAGAATTAATCAACAACCCGGGCCAGTGCTCCTCATGAGTGTTGGTCCAAAATGGCAGTAGCCGGGGCTACCAACGGGTGTGCCAGTCGGAAACTTAGCCAATCCGGTCGTGTCCTGAGAACGAGATACGCGGCTCCGATCGGGTTCGTCGACACGTCGGGCAATCTTGCTGGACTTGTTTTTACCTGTCTCGAATGTCTTGCGCGGGGAATTCCGAGAATAGTTCGGGCTATCTCGAGGTTGAGGTTTTCCAATGGAATTTCCTAGGAAATCATGGGATTCGTGGTCGAGGTTATTCCCGCGGCGTGTGGTTAGTTTGTGATGGATGAGTTGGAGCACCCCTGCAGGGTTAAATCTTTCGAAAAGCCGTGCCTGCGGTTATGTGGCAACTTGGAAACTTTGTTTAACACCCGGTCATAGCAAACTTGAAGTAAACTCAAATAAAATACACCAACCGTGTGTGTAACCGTGATTGTCTCTTCTCATGAATTTCTGATCCGGAAGAGAACACGGTGGGGTTATGTTTGACTCGTAAGTAGGTGTTCAGGATCACTTAGTAATCATTACTAGTTCACGTCTGTTTATGCGACAGTCATCCCCCCTTATTCTTGTACTCGTAAGTTAGCCACTCAAATAAATGCTTAGTGCTTGCTGCAGCCTCACCACTTAACCATACCTCACCCATTAAGCTTTAATAGTCTTGATACCCTTCGAAATGAGATTGCTGAGTCCCTGTGGCTCACAAATTACTACAACAACAGTTGCAGGTACAGGTAATGCGATGCTTTGACGTGAGAGCGATGCTTGTTTGACTTGGAGTTCTTCTTCTTCTTGTTCATCGATCTAGGATGGGTTCCAGGCTGGCAGCCTGGGATAGCAAGGATGGATGTCATTTTATCGTTTGATTTCGTCCGTAGTCGGACCCTGCTCTTCTGTATGATGATTGTATATGTTGTTGTATTGATGTGATCTTGATTTAGCTTGTGGCGAGTGTAAGCAAATTCCATATACTCATCTCTTCTTTACATGTACTTGTATCGATATCCATTCTTGCGAAACGACGAGATGCGCTTCTATCCCTGTCGAGGCGCTCGCGCCAAAAATAAGGATAGGATCGCATCTTGGGCGTGACAGTAAGTCTTCAGGGGAGACTTCCGAAACCCGTACAAACTTGGTCACCCAGCAATCCACAATGACTCTTGGATGCTCTAGACCCAGACGCCTAACCGTCTGGAAGATCACAGTCTTCAAGTGTAATAAGTCTTCAGTTCACTCAGAACAGAACGACTTCGGTGATTCTCAAACACTCTAGCTCTAGGTGTTTAGGTTTATCCTCGTAGTATATTTCTCTCTCTCAATGTCTTCGAGGTGGGTTGCTCCGAAACGACAACAGTCGTATCTCTCTCTGAGCAGCCACCTTCTTATCGTGGAGGGGGGGAGCTATTTATAGACAACAGGCAACCCGACCTGATATGACCGAAATGACCCTAGGTCAATGGCCAACCGACACGTGTCACAACGGTTGGATTTCAAACACACGCGACAGCTTTACTTGGGCTACAAGTAAAGCTGACTTGACCAACTCTGGAAGAGATTTCCTCTCATTGTCTTCACTCAAAGACATAGATATGGGTTGAGCATCACGTCAACGCCTGGCTTCGATCACATCGACCCCACTTAACAGTACGGTGGTTCCTATGACTCAGGAAAGAAGAAACAAAACTACCAAAAAGACTTCGTCTTCACGTTTCATTATCTTCAAGCGATTATCTTCTCATACCACCAATTGTTTCGGCCATCATCAATGTCTTCGGACATTTTTAGGGGTCGTCTTCGACGTTTAAACCAAATCTCCAGGGACTTTTATTTGTGTTAACCTGTGAACTCTCACAAACACATTAGTCCCTCAACCACGTTTGTCTTCAATACTCGAAAAACAAACAAGGGTGGCACTAGATGCACTTACAATCTCCGCCTTTTTGGTGATTGATGACAAACTAATTTAAGTTTTCAACGGGGATGAAAATATGTGAAGATAAAGACCTGGAGATTATGATTGCAAGATATAGAGAGCTCTCTTTGAAGATGTGCTTATGAAGATTTTGCTTGGAATGCAAAAGCACATGGCAGGTTAGAGTTTGTGGAGATCTCCCCCTATATCTTGTAATCCAATCACTGTGCATTTAAATGATATTTTCGAAGATAATGAAATGCATAATGACAAATGGGCGTCTACAGTATGGCTTCGGGCGCATATGATAAAACTTGAGGTAACGCCAAAACTACGGTAAACATAAAGTGTGAAGACGTCCATCAGGACTTAAGTTTTACAACCCAAATAGCAAATGTTCAGAACGAGAGTTGTAAACTTAATAGAAGTAGCAGCACCCAGCCCATATAAGTAGACCAGTTTGAAGACTATCATCCAATGCTTCTCCCCTTTGTCATCGCATGACCAAAAAGGGACGAAGACATCGAGCACTATGCGTCCCCAGCATGAGTCGAGCTCGACGGTGCAGCAGGGTCATGGTGTGTTGGTGTAGATGATTGTGGTGCTGTGTCGCCTCGCTGAGTCGATGGAGGCAGAGAGGTTGCATCATCAGCTTCATCTGCAATCCTCACGTTGACGGAAGGAGCCGACAAGGAGAAATTACTGTCTTCGAGTGATGGAGTCTTTCGCCATTTCTCCGTGCTAGGAGGCAGTGCACCAAATTTGTAGTGTTGGTGGAAGCCATCCTCTCAAAGATCTTCCTTAGGAGCCAGCATGGTCAAATTCATCCATGAGCGACGACTGGTTTCATAGGCCACAAAGGCATTCTTGGTGGTGAGATTGCAAATATGGTTGATATCTTGAACCATGGAATGCATTTGTCTTTGCGTCCACTCGTGGTGCTGATCCTACTTCTGAATTAGAGAAACGAGAAGTTCTCGATCAGTGAGGGCACGCTCTCCTCTTGGCATTCTTTGGACGGGTGTATGCATTGCGGTCTGAGGCAAGGAAGGTGTTGTTCAATCTGAAGCTTCTGACTTCAAAGACCAATGGTCTTGCAGGGCCAGACTGGCGAAGACTTGGTAGTCTAGGCATTGGATTCATGACATTGGGGCGGCGATGGATATTGAATTCATACAGGGGCCCCATCCTTGGTGGAGCAACGAGCCTGGGCCATCTTGTAGGGACCATCTCTCCTTGCCTATTGCGAGCCATGATGATATTCTCAGCATTGTCGTCGGTCGATGGCGTGGCAAGTACAGGAGGACCATCAGGGGCATTGACTTCGCCCACAGTGTTGTCAGCTGCAATGTCTTCTCCAGCTTTGGCTTCATGCTCAAAGTGATCTCGAGGAACATCTTCAATCATGAGCACTTCATCAACTGGTGTGGTTGGGGTGCATGAGCTTCATCTTCAGGGATGTTATGCATTGAAGCCATAGAAGGTCTTGGTCCATGGCGAAGCCTTCTGAGAGGCGACACACGAGCAGTAGGTTCTATCTCCTTGGGGACGAATGGCGATTCAGGAGATCTTGGTGCAGGGGGAAAGAACGGCGGTGAAGGAGTACCGGGATCAGCTTCAGGAATTTCGGGCCTGATTGGAGTACCTATATCCATGTACTCGCTTTCTTGTTGGGGCGATGATACCATAGGTGCATCAATGTGAGGCACCGGATCTTGCATGACATTGTCTTCATGACCAATGTCTTCAGCTGCATTAGGGTTGGCAGCTGGAATGTCTTCAGTGGTCTGAGCCTCTGTGGGAGCAGGCTCATGTAGAATGACTTGCCTCTCATAATTTTCATCAGCTGGAGGGGCCACTGAGATAGGCGTCACACGAAGGGGTTCCTCTGGAGCAGGCGGTGGAGCAGGCGGTGTGACAGTCAGAACTAGCGCAGGTCATGAAGACTTGGCTTTCTTTGGCTTCGGCTGAGTCGTATGTTGGACTTCAGCGGGCTGAGCTCTCTTGCGTTTGCGGGCATCAGCTTCGTCCTTCTTTGTCTTCTTGCTAGATACAGGAGAGGAAGGAGGGGGTGACCTTGAGCCAGAGAAGCCAGTGCAGAAGACAATGCCTCAAGACTCTGATCTTGAGGGGGCAGTTTGGCTCGAAGACATTGAAGCCTGTTTGGATCTCTCAATGATCCTTGGATCAAGGGCAGGCTGTCCAAGAGCTTTTCTCTTCAGCATGTCGTTGTGTGCTTGGACCATGGTTGCTACTTTCTTCTTGAGACGCACTAGGGTACCTTTGACAGCTTCACATCACTTGTCAAACTCAATCTTGAGGTCTTTCATCATAAGCTGATATCCATGAATTTCTTCAGCATTCAGCTTGTGGACATTGGCTTTGAAGACACTCTTCTCATGGCTAATCTTAGCCTTTTGTTGTATGACCTTTTGCGCGACTGTAAGCTCCTCATTCACCAGCCCTTGGAAGGTGACACTTAGGCCAATGGGAAGCTGGAGGGCGTTGATGGTGAGGGAGGGATCTGCAAACCATTCATCAATGAATTGATCAAGAATGGATGGATCAAAAAGAGGTAAGTCTTCAAGACGCTTGGCTTCCTCTTCTTTCTACTGGATGAGCCTCGCTAAAGCTTCACCATCAAACTCATCATCAGATAGTTCTATCATGTTGGCAGCATCCATCAAAGAGACAGTGGGCCTTGGTCCCCATGCAGCAGTAGCTTTCCTTTTCATTCACCTGTGCAGGCGAGATTCTTCCTCAGGGTCTTCTGGATCAACAGAGGGTGATCGAGAAGCTTGAGGTGTTGTGTCAACAGGCTTGGAAGCCTTTGAAGCTTTAGGCTTCGAAGCCTTTGCCTTCTTCTTAGGCTTCGGATCTTGAACAGGAGGATGATCTTCATCTCCTACATCAGAATCTTCAGGTTCTGGGCATCCACGAATGCTGGATGGATGTGGATTTCTTGGCATTGGAGGCCGAACCATGCACGGGAAGAGGCCAATCTTTCTTGCTTCAGCCTCAGTCTTTGGCAGAAGATTCTTGTAGATGATATCTGTCCATGGTGCCTTTTCAGCATTTTTCTCAGCATACTCATCTGTGACAAACTGATAGTTGAACCACTTTTCCACCCAATATCTTTGAATCCATTGGATTCGGTTCTTGCGCTGAGTATAGTTCTCATCTTCATCAGACTTGTACCGTTCATAGAGCTCTGGAGGAAGATATTTGGCAGTGTTCTGACGCCTTTGCCGACCGCCCTTCTTTGATGATTTTTCAGTGGAGATTGGCTTCGTCAAAAGCTTCACTAGTGTGCGCAAATGAGAGTAGGCTCCAGAAGAGTCCAGATGAATCTGCAAGTAGTCTGCAAATGAATTCAGACTATGAGATCCAAGCGATTCTGCTGCGGACATGTACCTGCGAAAGAGTTAGAGATGCGAGGGAAGAGAAGAGGTCATATGCATTCTCAGGAGATTTTGAAGATAAATCAGTGTTTGATGACATTGACCTCGTTTACCGAAGACATTCACTTTTATAGAGTATGGTGGTTTCAGATTCGTACAAGTCCGAGAATTTGTACAAGTGAGAAATCAAACCAATTTAGACCAAAAAGTGAAGGCATTAGGTAGATTGAGTTGAAGATCTGAGTGTTGTTGAAGGAAAGGTGGAAAAACAGCAATCGAAGATTTTTGGTAATTTTTTAGATCAAACAAACGGTAAAAATAGCAACTTATTTACCGTGGTGAAGAACACGATGAATAGCTCGACGATGTGGAGAGGCCGAGAGGTTCGATCTGCCTCACCCTAACTCGGTGGAGGCAGACAGCTACAGCGGTGGCGAGATGGAGATGGTCGCGGTCGGCGTGAGTACGTCGTCGAAGAAGTCGCGGGAGCTAAGCGCTTCTTCTCCGGCGGCGATGGAATCCAGCGACGGTGCTAGGGTTTGGGAGCTGGAGCGGTGGAGGTGGCGAGGGAGAGTAATTAATAAGCAGGGGGATATGTATTTATAAGGACTGGAACATCCGATATTTTTGGACGGATATGCCCCTGATACGTCTCCAACGTATCTATAATTTTTGCTTGTTCCATGCTGTTATATTATCATTCTTCGATGTTTTACAATCATTTTCTTACAACTTTATATCATTTTTTCGGACTAACCTATTAATAGAGTGCCAGTTGCTGTTTTTGCTTGTTTTTTACTTCGCAGGAAATCAGTACCAAACAGAGATGAAACGATGCGGGGATTTTTGTGGATTTTTTACGGACCAGAAGAGACCAAATGGGCCAAAGAACACCAGAAGAGGGGGCCTAGGGTGGCCAGCACCCACATGGGCGCGCCAGAGGCCCCCTGGCGCGCCCTGGTGGGTGCTGGGCACCTCTGGCAGCCCCTCAACCGACTATCGTGCCTATAAATTCCCTGGAAATCCAAAATCCCTAGGGGAGTCGACGAAACACAATTCCAGCCACCGCAAGTTCCAGAACCGCGAGATCCAATCTAAACACCATCACAGAGGGGTTCATCTTCCTCGTAGGTGCCTCTCCGATGATGCGTGAGTAGTCCACCATAGACCTACGCGTCTGTAGGCAGTAGCTAGATGGCTTCGTCTCTCTCTCTTATGATTCTCAATACAATGGTCTCTTGGAGATCTATTTGATGTAAACTTTTGCGGTGTGTTTGTTAGGATCCGATGAATTTTGAGTTCATGATCAGTTTCTATCCATGAATATTATTTGAGTCTTCTTTGATCTCTTATATGCATGATTGCTTATAGCATCGTATTTCTTCTTCGAATCTTTGGTTTACTTAGGCCGACTAGATCGATTTTTCTTGCCATGGGAAGAGGTTCTTTGTGATGGGTTCGATCTTGCGGTGTTCTTTCCCAGTGACAGAAGGGGCAGCAAGACACGCATGTATCGTTGCTATTAAGGATAATAAGATGGGGTCTATTCCTACATGAATAGATCTAGTCTACATCATGTCATCGTTCTTATTGCATTACTCCGTTTTTCCATGAACTTAATACACTAGATGCATGCTGGATAGCGGTCGATGTGTGGACTAATAGAGGTAGATGCAGGCAGGAGTCGGTCTATCTATCTTGGACGTGATGCCTATATAATGATCATCGCCTTGGATATCGTCATGACTATTCGATTTTCTATCAATTGCCCAACAGTAATGTGTTCACCCACCGTGCGCTATACTCATGAGAGAAGCCACTAGTGAAACCTACGGCCCCCGGGTCTACTTTTCCTATCATATTGCTTTTCAATCTACGTTTTTTGCACTCTTTGTTTTCAGATCTACAAAACCAAAAACCCAAAAATATATTGCTGCATATTTACTCTTTTTATTTGTGTTCTTGAGAGATATATCTATCCTATCTATCACTACCTAATCTATCTTTTTACCATAGAGAGATTGACAACCTCTCTTTCGCGTCGGGTTGCAAGTATTTGTTGTTTGTGTGCAGGTGCTGCTTATTGGGTGGTGGTGATCCTCCTACTGGTTCGATAACCTTGGTGTCATAACTGAGGGAAATACTTACCGTCTCTGTGCTGCATCATCCCTTCCTCTTTGGGGAAATACCGTCGCAGTCCAAGCCACGTCAGCCCCTGACTCTTCGGCTTAGTGGGACACGTGGCGAGCATGCAACACATTTGACAGCCCACTACACGATCGAAAGCGACGGCATGGGAAGTTGTTGCGATAAGTGCGGTAACAACAACAAATTGGAATTTTAAACGTTTGGTTGGATTTGTCTTCGACTGACAAGGACGCAGTGAAGACAATCAACACATGTCAAGTAGAATGCATATGACTGGAGTTGAATAGTGTAAGATGAGATTAGAATAGACAAGGATGGTGTGTCCGATCACATTGGCCTAGATAAAAATTCGAAGATATAGCAATAGGCTCAATGCTGTAGAGAACAAAACTCCATGTAACATACAGAATATATTCAACTAACGTGTTATGCAAGTTCAAAAGGATGAAAAACTTGAAGATTGTCAACTTCGAAGACAAACAAGGTTTCCTGAAGACATAGACAGAGGCGAAGATAAAAGCAAAGTCTTTAGGTTGGGTGGTGGCGTTACCCACCGTATAAGAATGATTGACCCAAACATGGTGCACAATTATCGTGGCACTCTGTAGTCATATTCTTTGTTAATGTATTCACACTCAGAGTGTAGATCTTCATGGGATTGAAGACATACGTTACTTCGTGTGTTGTGCATCAAAGTCATCAACATGCATAAGCATTAGGATGTATTCCCATTCAAAGGACATTTGAGGATTCTAAGATATTTAGCTCACACTGCAACTTGCAAAATCTCTTCTAATCCAAAGGCTTCGTGAAGATATCCGCCAACTGATCTTTAGTGTCAGCATGCTTGATGTTTATGTCGCCTTTCATCACATGATCCCGAAGAAAATGATGTCATGTCTGTATATGCTTCGTCTTCGAATGTTATACTGGGTTGTAGGAGATCTTGATCATACTCTCATTGTCGCAGTAGAGAGGAACATGCTTCAGGTTGATGCCATAGTCCTTGAGGGTTTGCTTCATTCAGAGAAGCTGAGTGCCGCAAGCGCCAGCAGCAATGTATTCGGCTTCGGCAGTGGAGAGTGATACACAGTTCTGCTTCTTCGAAGAACAACATACAAGAGATCGTCCCAGAAAGTGACATGTGCCTGATGTAGACTTGCGATCAACTCTGTCGCTAGCAAAGTCAGAATCTGAATAGCCAATGAGTTGTAACTTTGAACCCTTTGGATACCATAATCCTAGTGTTGGGGTGTGAGCCAGATATCTAAGTATTCGCTTCACCACTAGGTGATGCGACTCCTTTGGTGCCGCTTGAAATCGGGCGCACATGCAAACGCTAAGCATTATATCTGGCCTAGATGCACATAGGTACAATAAACGGCCAACCAAGGAGCGATATACCTTTTGATCGAAATCTTTACCATTTTCGTCAGTGCAGAGGTGACCATTGGTAGGCATTGGCGTCTTGTAACCTTTGGCTTCATTCATGCCAAATTTCTTGAGGCAGTCCTTAACGTACTTCTCCTGAGATATAAAGATGCCATTGGGTTGTTGTCGAATCTGAAGCCCTAGGAAGAATTTCAGTTCTCCCATCATCGACATTTGATATTTCTCTTGCATCATAAAGGCAAATTCATCACTGTATCGATTGTTAGTACAACCGAAGATAATGTCATCCACATAGATTTGACATATAAATAGTTCACCATCATAGGATTTAGTAAAGAGAGTGGGATCGAGTGAACCACGTTTGAAGCCTTTCTTCTTGAGAAGTCCTTGAGTGTGTTATACCAAGCTCTTGGTGCTTGCTTGAGGCCATACAATGCCTTGTTGAGGTTGTAGACTTTGTCAGGATGCTTTGGGTCTTCAAACCCTGGTGGTTGAGCAACATATACTTCTTCCTCAATCTTACCATTGAGGAATGCACTTTTGACATCCATTTGATATAAGCATATGTCATGATGGTTAGCATAAGTAACAGTATACGTATAGCTTCGATCCTAGCAACAGGTGCAAATGTTTCACTGAAGTCAATACCCTCAACCTGTGTGTAGCCTTGAGCCAAAAGTCGAGCCTTGTTTTTGACTACTTGGCTAGACTCATCTTGCTTGTTGCGAAAGATCCACTTCGTGCCAATAATGTTGTGCTTCCTTGGATTAGGGCGCTTCACGAGTTCCCACACATTGTTGAGCTCGAACTGGTGAAGCTCTTCTTGCATGGCTTGAATCCATTCTGATTCCTTGAAAGCTTCATCTACTATGGTGGGATCTAAGATAGACACAAAAGCAAAATGCCCACAAAAGTTAGCTAGTTGAGTAGCTCTTGAGCGAGTGAGTGGACCTGGTGCATTTATGCTGTCAAGCATTCTCTCAATTTGGACTTCATTAGCCACGCGTGGATGAGCAGGGCGAAGACTTTGTTCTGGCTGCTGAGCATTGTCTTTGTTAGCAGCATTGTCTTCAGGTTCAGCATTGTCTTCGCGCTGAGTGGATGGAGGAATGATGACTTCCTCAACCTCTGGTTCTTCGGCATGATTTCTCCAGTACCCATCAATTTGATAGCTTCGTCAGGTGGTAGTTCATCTAGCATAGGAGGTAGGTGCTCTCTTTGGAAGCCATTAGTTTCATCGAATCGCACATCTACAGTTTCAACAACTTTATTGTGGAAAGTGTTGAAGACTCTGTAGGTGTGTGAATCCTTTCCGTAACCAAGCGTGAAAACCTCATGTGCTTTTGGTGCAAATTTAGAAGTGTGGTGTGGATCCCTTATCCAGCATCTTGCACCGAAGACTTTGAAATAACTTACATTGGGTTTCTTACTGATGAGAAGCTCATATGATGTTTTCTTGAAGAAATTGTGAAGATATACTCTGTTGATGATGTGACATGCAGTATCAATGGCTTCAGGCCATAGCTTCCGTGGTGTCTTGTATTCATCAAGCATAGTGCGTGCCATCTCAATAAGAGTCATGTTCTTGCGCTCCACGAAGCCATTCTGTTGAGGTGTGTATGGAGCAGAGAACTCATGAGTGATGCCGAGAGTATCAAGATATGTATCCAGGCCTGTGTTCTTGAATTAAATGCCACTGTCACTCCTAATGTGCTTGATCTTGATGTTGTAGTTGTTCATACACCTATTGGCAAAGCGCCTGAAGACATCTTGCACTTCAGTATTGTAGAGTATAATATGCACCCAGGTGAATCGAGAATAATCATCAACAATTACGAAGCCATATAGATTTGCATTGGTAGAGAAGGTGGAATAGTGAGTAGGGCCGAATAAGTCCAGATGTAGCAGCTCGAAGGGACGAGTGTTTGTCATGATTGTCTTCGAGGGATGTTTGGCCCTAGTCATCTTCCCGGCTTCACAGGCACCACAAAGGTGGTCCTTCTTGAACTTCACACCCTCAACGCCAATGATAAGCTTCTTCTTGGCGAGAGTGTGCAAGTTCCTCATCCCAGCATGTCCTAGCCTTCTATGCCATAACCAGCATTCCGACGCCTTTGCTAGAAGACATGAAGCAACATGTGGTCCTACAGAGAAGTCTACCATATAAAAATCACCTCTTCGAAAACCTTCGAAGACTTTGGTTTTGTCAGAGGCCATTAGCACAACACATCGAAATTTGCCAAATATGACAAGCATATCTAAGTCATAGAGCATTGATACAGACATTAAGTTGTAACCAAGGGATTCGACGAGCATGACATTTTACATGTGCCGGTCCATTGAGATAGCAACTCTACCTAGTCCCAATACTTTGTTGCTGCTTGATACGTCTCCAACGTATCTATAATTTTTTATTGTTCCATGCTGATATATTATCATTCTAGGATACTTTTCGGGTATTTATTTACCAATTTATAATATTTTTGAGCACTAACCTATTGACCCAGTGCCCAGTGCCAGTTCCTGTTTTCTGCTTGTTTTTGCCTTTTCAGAGTTACAATACCAAACGGAGTCCAATTGCCACGAAACATTTTGGTGATTTTTTTGGACCAATACAAGACCTAGAAGCTTCGAAGGAGGGCCAGGAGATGCACTAGGGGCCCACCACATATCCAGTCGCGCCCCCTAGGGGGGGCACGGCCAGATATGTGGTGGCCCCCTGGAGCGTCCCTGGACGTCGTTCTCTGTCCTATAAATTCACATCTACCCTAAAAACATAAGAAGCGATCCCGAAACACTTTTTCCACCGCCGCAAGCCTCTGTTCCGACGGGAGGCCATCTACACCTCCATTTCGGCACCCTGGCGGAGGGGAGATCGGTCACGGACGGCCTCTTCATCAACCTTGCTGCCCTCACCATGATGTGTGAGTAGTTCACCGCACACCTACGGGTCCGTAGGTAGTACCTAGATGGCAATCTCTCTCTCTCTCGATCTTCAATACAAAGTTCATCGCATCTTTGCCTTGATCTATCCGATGTAATCCCTTTGTATGGTGTGTTTGTTGGGATCCGGTGAATTGTGAGTTTATGTTCAGATTATTCATGAAAAGTATTTGAGTCAAACCCGATTACTATGATTCTTATTTGCATGATCATCATAGCTTCGTAATGCTCTCCGTTCTATTGAGATAGTTTGGCCAACTAGATTGATATATCTTCGGTGGGAGTGGTGCGTTGTAGTAGGTTCAACCTCACGAGTTTCTATATCCCAGTGACAGAAGGGGACAAGTTGCATCTTTGTGTTGCTACTAAGGATAAAACCTTGGGGTTTATTCATATTAGTTGAGTTTACTTTGTCTACATCATGTCATTGTTCTCCAAGCATTACTCCGATTGTCATGAACTTAATACGTAGAGAGGCAAGCATAGAAGCGCTCTTCAAGTGGAGTAATAGTAGTAGGTGAAGGCAGGAGTCGGCCTATTTTCTTATGGACGTGATGCCTATATACACATGATCATTGTCGTGAACATCGCATAATTATTCGCTTTTCTATCAATTGCCCAACAATAATTTGTTTACCCACCGTATGCTTTGCTTATGAGAGATGCCACTAGAGAACTCTACGGTCCCCGGGTCTATTCACTTATAAATTCACAAATGCTATCCTTACCTTGTTGTTATTTATTACCTTTTATTTTATTTTGCACTTTACTATTATCTACAATTATCTACACAGCTCACTGGCTTGCAAATAACGAGATCAAGGGGATTGACAACCCTCTTGCAGGCGTTGGGTGCAAGTTGTTTGTTCTTTTGTGTGTAGCCACTGAAGACAGTTGAGGATTGGTATTCCTATTGGTTCGATAAACCTTGGTTTCATAAATGAGGGAAATACTTACCCACTTTTTGATGCGATTACTCATTCCTCTTCACGGAAAACCCAACGCAGATCACGAGTATCAGGAAGGATTTCTGGTGCCGTTGCCGGGGAATACCATCACCAACTATCAAGTAACTTCGCACAAATTTTCATTCACTTGTTCTTCTTTTTATTTGCTATTATATTTAGTTTGTCTCATAAAAATCAAAAAAAAATTTACCTTTGCTAGTTACTAGTTTGCTTCTAGTTTGCTTTACTTGCTAGTTTACTTGTCTTGCTTGTTTTGCTAGTCCGGTCACCATGTATCAAGATACTACTAAGTTGTGTGATTTATCAAATACTAATAATGATGATTTTATTAGTACTCCTATACCACCCGGGACTAGTGCGGAGGCATTTGATATTAATGCTGCATTGCTCAATCCTGTCATGAAAGATCAATTTTCGGGAAGTCCTAATGAGGATCCCGCATCACAAATTAATACCTTTGTTGAATTATGTGATATGCAAAATAAAAAGGATATGGATAATGATATTGTGAAATTAAAATTATTTCCTTTTTCACTAAGAGACAAAGTTAAAGCTTGGCTTTCATCTTTACCTCGTAATAGTATTGGAACGTGGGATAAGTGTAAAGATGCTTTTATTGCCAAGTATTTTCCTCCTGCTAAGATTATCTCCCTTAGAAATCAAATAATGAATTTTAAATAGCAATATCAAGAACATGTTGCTCAAGCTTGGGAGAGAGTGAAATTGATGATAAGACATTGTCAACTCATGGCTTAAACTTGTGGATGATTATCCAAAATTTCTATGATGGACTAAACTTTGTGTCTAGAAATCTTCTAGATTCTGCCGCAGGTGGTACCTTCATGGATGTGACCTTAGGAGAGGCCACAAAACTTCTGGACAACATTATGACAAATTATTCTCAATGGCATACCGAAAGAGCTCCAACTGGTAAGAAGGTAAATTATGTTGAAGAAATCACTACTTTGAGTGAAAAAGTGGATGCTCTTATGAATATGGTTGCTAATAAAAATGCTAATGTTGATCCCAATTATATGCCTTTGTCTACTTTGATTGAGCAAAATAATGATGCTATTGATGTGAACTTCATCTCGCGAAATAATTTCAACAACAATGCTTATAGAGGACATTTCAATGCTAGAACGTATCCCCGTAATTCCTCTAACAACTATGGAAATTCTTATGGTAATTCATATGGCAATGCTTCTACAAATTCTAATAGGATACATTCTGATCTTGGGAACACAATTAAAGAATTTATTAATTCTCAAAAGGTTTTCAACACTACGGTAGAAGAAAAGTTGCATATGATTGATACTTTGGCTAAAAACATGGATAGAATTGCTCTTGATGTTGAAACTCTTAAAAATAAGTCTTTTCCACCCAAGCATTATTTTAATGAGACTATTAAATATACCCAATTATCTATTAATGAAAGTAAGGAGAGGACCGCTAAGTTGAGAGCTAGCCGAGAATTCTTAGAAAAGGCTCTTCCACCCGGTTTTTACTGGAATCATGATGAAGATCTAAAAATGATTGGTGTTTCTCCTCTTGAATCTTTGTTTACATCTCTGAATATAAATGATAAAGGGACTGGAGATGAGTCAACTTTAGTTAAGGAGCGTCCCGTTTGCTTGGAGGGTGATGATTCTAATGCTAAAACTGAAAAAGTGGGTTTGGAGAGGTCAAAACTTTAACTAGTGATGTGCCCACTATTTTGGATTATAAGGACTTTAATTATGATAATTGCTCTTTAGTAGAATGTATTTCCTTGCTGCAATCCATTATTAGATCACCCAATGCTTATGAACAAAACAAAGCTTTTACCGAACATATAGTAGAAGTTATGATAAAAGCTTATGATGAGAAACTTGAGCTTGAAATTTCTATCCCTAGAAAATTACATGATGAGTGAGAACCTACTATCAAAATAAAGATAACTAAATATGAATGCAATGCTTTGTGTGACCTTGGTGCTAGTGTTTCAACTATACCCAAAACTTTATGTGATGTGCTTGGTCTCACTAATATTGAAGAGTGTTCCCTAAACTTGCATTTTGTGGATTCTACCATCAAGAAACCTTTAGGTAGAATTAATGATGTTCTTATTATTACAAACAAAAATTATTTTCCTGTAGAATTCATTGTGCTTGATATTGATTGCAAACCTTCTTGTCCCATAATACTTGGAAGGCCATTTTTACGAACTATAGGTGCAATTGTTGATATGAAAGAGGGAAACATAAGATTCCAATTCCAATTAAATAAAGGGATGGAACACTTCCCTAGGAATATAATTAAACCACCTTATGAATCAATCATGAGAGCTACCTACGGGTTGAGTGTCAAAGATGACAACACTTGAAACTATGCATTACGCCTAGCTAGGGGCATAAAACAATAGCGCTTGTTGGGAGGCAACCCAATATGTATCTTCATTTTTGTTTTTTACTTTCTGTTTTTGTGTGATAACATGACTGTTGCCTATCTAATGATTGTGTTTTTATGTTTTAGTTAGTGTTTGTGCCAAGTAAAGCCTTTGGGATGACTCACAAGATGAGTAGAAACGATGATGAATCTGAAACAGAAACTTTGACTCCAGTGCAGGAATTTACATTTTTTACTGGAGCGTGATAATGATCTGAAATTTTAACACAGTATTTCTATACAAATTCTTTACGTTGTCCTAATTTTTCAGAATTTTTAGAGTTACATAAGTATGGGCTCTTTACAGATTGCTACAGAATGTTCTGTTTTAAACAGATTCTGTTTTGCTTGCATAGTTTGCTTGTTTTGATTATGCCATGGACTATATCAGGGGGGTGTAAGCCATGGGGAAGTTACAATACAGTAACTATTATGCAAAAATGAATTTTAATCAATTTATCACAGTACCTCAAGTATGCAATATGTTTCTTATACTAACGGATCTCACGAAGTTTTGTTGAGTTTTGTGTGATTGAAGTTTTCAAGTTTTGGATGTGATCATGATGGACTACGGAATAAGGAGTAGCAAGAGCCCAAGCTTGGGGATTCCCAAGGCACCCCAAGTATAATTATAAGGAGACTGAAGCGTCTAATCTTGGGGATGCCCCGGAAGGCATCCCCTCTTTCGTCTCAATCCATCGGTATGTCACTTGGAGCTATATTTTTATTCATCACATGATATGTGTTTTGCTTGGAGCGTCATTTGCTTTTGTTTGATTTTACTTTCAGTTTATCACAATCATCATTTGCTGGACACACCTATTTTAGAGAGACACACCTTCATGATAATTTGCTAGAATACTCTATGTGCTTCACTTATATCTTTTGAGCTAGGCAGTTGCTCTAGTACTTCACTTATATCTTTTTGAGCACGGTGGCGTGTAGATTTTATAGAAATAATATGCTCTCGTTCTTCACTTATATTTGTTTGAGAGCTGAGTAATAGTGGTAATTTGCATGGGTCATAAGACTAGTCCAAGAATATTAGGTATTCAATGAATGATAATCAAAACCATCGTGTAGCACATGCAGAGAAGTTGTGGATTAATGACATTGATGTAGTAATATGAAAAAGGTGTGAGTCCAAATTTTTTGATTTGTAGAACTGTCGAGATTAAGAGGTGTTAACTTGTTATTAATCTGAAAATTAAAGAGGCATGGTGATGATATGTGAGCATTTATATTCCTCGTTCAAATGCTAGTGTTGTTTTGACTCGGGGGCGCGCGATGGTTAACTCCTACCAACCTCCTCCCTCGGGGCATGCGAGGAGTACTTTGATTTGTGATAAAACTAATAAAACTTTGCAATAAGTATGTGAGTTCTTTATGACTAATGTGACACCATGGACATACGCATCTTCACCTTCTCATATTTGCTAGCCTCTTCAGTACCGTGCATAGCCCATTCTCACCTCGAGGATCGGTGCAAATATTCGCCGGTGCATCCAAACCCCGTGACATGATACGCTCTATTGCACATAAGCCTCATTATATCTTCCTCAAAACAGCCACCATACCTACCTATTATGGCATTTCCATATCCATTCCGAGATATATTGCCATGCAAATTCCATCGTCACTTCATATGACTAGTTCGTTCATCATCATAATGCTTTGCATGATTGTATAGAGCTGACATAGTATATGTGGCAAAGCCACCGTTCTTCATATTTTTGATACATGTCACGCTAAATCATTGCACATCCTGGTACACTACTAGAGGCATTCATACAGAGTCATATCTTCCTATCAGTTCTTCATGTTGAGTTGTAAGTAAATAAAAGTGTGATGATCATCATTATTAGAGCATTGTCCCAGTGAGAAAAGGATGATGGAGACTATGATTCCCCCACAAGTCGGGATGAGACTCCAGACGAAAAATGAATTAAAAATGGGGGATGCCAAATGAGCCCTCCATATAAAAAAGAGAGAATTGGGGAGGCGAAAAAAAAAGAGAAAAGAGAGAAGGGACTTTGCTACTATCCTTTACCACACTTGTGCCTCAGAGTGGCACCACGTTCTTCATATAGAGAGTCTCCTATGTTGACACTTCCATATGCTAGTGGGAATTACCTTTTCATATAATAAACTTGGCTTGTATATTCCTATGACGGGCTTCCTCAAATGCCCGAGGTCTTCATGAGCAAGCAAGTTTGATGCACACCCGACTTAGCTTCAGTTGAGCTTTCATACACTTATAGCTCTAGTGCATCATTTGCATGGCAATCCCTACTCCTCACATTGATATCTATCGATGAGCATCTCCATAGCTCGTTGGTACGCCTAGTTGATGCGATACTATCTTCTCCTCTTTTTACCCCTCTGATACCTACCACCATATTTTGTTCCACTTATATACTATGTCCAATGGTTCACGCTCATGTATTGCGTGAAGAATAAAAAGTTGATGCATATTGAAAAAGTACGATCCAATTGCCTGACTTAGACATCATCGTGCTTAATATTTGTATCTATGTGGTGAAGACGGAGTCATGACTTGCTAATATAATAAGATGAATAGGGGTAAAACATTCTTTTAGGATCTTTGAAAAAATAATGATTTCGTTTCTTATACTTATAAATATTACTATGTTGTTGTTTGTTAATTCATCATTTCTCAATGAGCATACATACCAAAGATTACATAATGGGTAGCATGTCAAATCAAAAAAATTGTTCTTATCATTTACCTACTCGAGGATAAGCAGAAATTAAGCTTGGGGATGCTGATACATCTCCAACGTATCTATAATTTTTGATTGTTCCATGCTGATATATTATCATTCTAGGATACTTTTTGGGTATTTATTTACCAATTTATAATATTTTTGAGCACTAACCTATTGACCCAGTGCCGAGTGCCAGTTGTTGTTTTCTGCATGTTTTCACTTCCCAGGTTTACAATACCAAACGGAGTCCAATTGCGACGAAACTTTTTGTTCATTTTTTGGACCAATACAAGACCTAGAAGCTTCGAAGGAGGGCCAGGAGATGCACCAGGGGCCCACCACATATCCAGCCGCGTCCCCTAGGGGGGTGCGGCCAGATATGTGGTGGCCCCCTGGAGCGCCCCCCGACGTCGTTCTCTGGCCTATAAATTCACATCTACCCTAAAAACATCAGAAGCGATCCCGAAACACTTTTTCCATTGCCGCAAGTCTCTGTTCCGACGGGAGGCCATCTACACCTCCATTCCGACACCCTGCCGGAGGGGAGATCGATCATGGAGGGCCTCTTCATCAACCTTGCTGCCCTCACCATGATGTGCGAGTAGTTCACCGCAGACCTACTGGTCCGTAGGTAGTACCTAGATGGCAGTCTCTCTCTCTCTCGATCTTCAATACAATGTTCATCGCATCTTTTCCTTGATCTATCCGATGTAATCCATTTGTATGGTGTGTTTGTTGGGATCCGATGAATTGCGAGTTTATGTTCAGATTATTCATGAATTGTATTTGAGTCAAACCTGATTACTATGATTCTTATTTGCATGATCATCATATCTTCGTAATGCTCTCCGTTCTATTGAGATAGTTTGGCCAACTAGATTGATATTTCTTTGGTGGGAGTGGTGCGTTGTAGTAGGTTCAACCTGACAAGTTTCTATATCCCAGTGACAGAAGGGGACAAGTTGCGTCTTTGTGTTGTTGCTACTAAGGATAAAACGATGGTGTTTATTCATATTAGTTGAGTTTACTTTGTCTACATCATGTCATCATTCTCCAAGCATTACTCCGATTGTCATGACTTAATACGTAGAGAGGCAAGCATAGAAGAGCTCTTGAAGTGGAGTAATAGTAGTAGGTTTAGGCAGGAGTCGGCCTATTTGCTTATGGACGTGATGCCTATATACACATGATCATTGCCGTGAACATCGCATAATTATTCGTTTTTCTATCAATTGCCCAACAGTAATTTGTTTACCAGCCGTATGCTTTGCTTATGATAGATGCCACTAGAGAACTCTACGGTCCCCGGGTCTATTCACTTATAAATTCACAAACGTTATCATTACCTTGTTGTTATTTATTACCTTTTATTTTATTTTGCACTTTACTATTATCTACAATTATCTACATAGCTCACTTGCTTGCAAATAACGAGATCAAGGGGATTGACAACCCTCTTGTCAGCATTGGGTGCAAGTTGTTTGTTCTTTTGTGTGCAGTCGCTGAAGACGGTTGAAAATTGGTATTCCTATTTGTTCGATAAACCTTGGTTTCATAACTAAGGGAAATACTTACCCACTTTGTGCTGCGATTACCCATTCCTCTTCACGGAAAACCCAACGCAGATCACGAGTATCACTGCTCTTGTCAGCGAAGACGATGTGGTCTTTTGTTGGAAGTCGAAGAGTTTGCTCCATCAATAGGCTGTGATCACCAGTCATATGACTGGTGCATCCACTGTCCATAATCCATTCAGTGGCATTGGATTTGTCTTCCTGCATTGAGAATTAGTCTAGTTCACCAAGGCATGCAACTGTAACATGCATTGATGAAGATATTGCAGTGCACAATTGTACGAATATATTGGACGATATGAATGGTAACACCATTCACATTATTTATCTTGCATCCAGACAAGACTATTTTCGGGTCTCGAGAGATAATGTTCAAGATAGGCTTTATCCCATCTGGAGACCCGATGTTGCATGAAGATATTAGTTCTTCTTAACCACCCACATGCGTAGGGGTGGCTTAGAAGCAATAAGACATAAGGCAGCATCAGAGAATTTAGGCAAAGATGCCCTAATAGTACGTTTTACAGGGGGGTTAGAATACTCAAATGAATATGCGGAGAAATTCTTAGTAGGATGAACATATCTATTCATGCCATAGTGCACATATTCATGAGCCCTTTCAGCTCTACCCTGCGAAATATAGGTGTTAGAATGATCATATGAAGATTTGGGTCCATGTAAAGATTTTGGTCCATATGAAGCTTTTGGTCCACATGAAGACTTTGATATGGGGTTTGTCTTCTTCCTTGGTGGTGTCATGACATTGACTGGAAGCTTCTCAAGAAGACATTTGGGAACCCAGATCCTCTTCATTGGTGAACCATTCCTGCAGTTAGTTCCAATATACCTGGCAAACACTTCACCATTCATAGATTTGAACAACTTATAGTTGGAGTCAAATGACTCGTCAATGATGATAGGGTTAGCACAGTTAAAGCCAGATATGGTGGATGGATCCACTGAAGGGCCTTTTGCAGCAACCCATGTGGTTTTGGGATACTGCTCAAGCGTCCAGTGAGAACCATCAACACTGATGTTTCTGTCGAAACCCAAACCCTCTTTCCTAGGGTTTTTGTTCAATATTGTCTTCTTAAGGACATCACAGAGAATTTGATGTCCCTTTAGACTTTTGTACATACCTGTTTCAAACAATGTCTTCAACCTGTCATTGTCATCAGTAATAGCAGTGGTTTCCTCAGTTGAAGATATTGCATTTTCAAAAGCATTTGAACATTCAGCAGTTGAGTCATTAGCTTCACGAGCAAGACATTTTAAGCATGGAGCATTAAATTCATCCTTAGCGATACTGATCTGTTCCGCTAGGAGTGAGACATTTTCCTTCCGTTGGTCATCATTAGCTTCTCTCAGTTTCTCAAGATCAATCTTTCTCTGAAGATATTCAAGAGAAAGCTTCTCATGTTCAGTTGAGAGGGCATCATGACTACTTTGGAGATCCTCAAACCTTGAACGAAGACTACGCATGTCTTCAGCCATAGTTTTGTTCAGACTCATCTCTTCACGTAACAGGTCATCGCTTTTCTCTAGAGTAGTTTGCATTTTCTCCATGGCAATTTGTTGCTTGGTAGCAATTTTTACAAGTTTAGCATAGCTAGGTTTCATGTCATCATCAGATTCAGCTTCAGATTCAGAGCCATGACGTGAGGATTTTGAGGATACCTTGGAGGCTTTCGCCATGAAGCAGTAGGCAGGATTAGTATCATCATCACTGGCTTCGGTGTTGAAGAAGGAGCCATTGTCTTCGGGTTCGAAGACAGATGTGGAGACGTATGCCGAAGCCATAGCCAGTCTAGCTACTTCAGCGTCAGATTCCTCCTCAGATGCTTCCTCAACTTCAGAACTAGATTTAGACTGTGAATCCATCTCCTTTCCGATAAAAGCATGTGCTTTGCCAGATGAACTCTTCTTGTGTGATGAAGACTTTGTATACTTCTCCTTCTTCTTGTCATCTGAGTCATAGTCCTTGCTCTTCTTCTTGGATTCCTTTTCCCATCGAGGACAATCAGCAATGAAGTGGCCAACTTTCTTGCACTTGTGACAGGTTTGCTTCTTGTTGTCTCGTGAAGACATTTCACCGGATCTCTTGGAATCACGCTTTGAAGACTTTGCATAGCGTTTTGATTTGGCAAACTTCCGGAATTTCCTGACGAGCAGAGCAAGTTCTTTTCCAAAGTCTTCAACATCATCAGAACTGCATTCAGAGCCGTCTTCAGATGAGGACACAGCCTTGGCCTTCAGGGCACGAGAGCGACTGTAACTAGGACCGTAGATATCCCTCTTCTCAGCTTGTTGGAATTCATGTGTGTTCAACCTCTCGAGGATATCGGCGGGATCCAAGCTCTTGAAGTCAGGGCGTTCTTGGATCATGAGTGCAAGAGTGTCAAAGAACTGCCAAGTGATCTGAGTAGCTTCTTCATGACTTCATGTTTGGTGATATCAGTGGCGCCTAGTGCATTCAGCTCATTTGAGATGTCAGTGAGTCGATCGAACGTGAGCTGGACATTTTTGTTATCAAGTCTCTTAAAGCGGTTGAACAGATTGCGAAGCGCGCACATCAACACGAGAATCTCTTTGAGATGAGACGCCTTCGTTCACTTTGGACAGCCATTCCCAGATTTGCTTCGCAGTGTTCAGTGCACTCACACGGCCATACTGTCCTTTGGTCAGGTGACCACAGATGATGTTCTTGACAGTGGAATCCAGTTGTGCGAACCTCTTCACATCAGCAGCAGTAACACCTTCACCAACCTTAGGAATGCCCGCCATGTCGACATACCATCGGTTGTTGTTAATGGCTTCGAGATGCATGCGCATCTTGTTCTTACAGTAGGGGTAATCAGTGCCATCGAAGACAGGGCACGCAGCGGAGACCTTGATAATCCCTGCAGTCGACATAGCTAAAACTCTAGGTGGTTAAACCGAAACACAGAACAAGGGAGTACCTTGCTCTGATACCAATTGAAAGTGCTAGTTATCAACTAGAGGGAGGTGAATAGGCGATTTTTATCAAAGGCTTCAAAACAATGAATGTATTCGAAATATGCGGAAGCGGAACAGGATCAAGTAGGGATAATATCAAAGATCTAGGCAGGGCATGCAACACAATGAAGACATACAAGCAAGTTAAGCATTATCACTGTACACACTAAGATGAGTCGAAGACAAATATAGACAGTATGAAGATAAACAGCAGATATGAATGTCTTCGGGGTATGTCTTTAAATAGTAGTTGTCGGATTTCGGGCTCCGCAAAACCCAAGGCAGTTCGAACACAGGGGCATGTGCGAAGATCCCCAACAGCTTCGCCCCCCAAGCTCACAGCTCGATAGCCTAGTTCGATGAACTCGCCCGATGGCGAGGAAGAAGATAGCACACGAGGATTTACCCAGGTTCGGGCTGCTGCGAAGCGTAAAACCCTACTCCTGCTTTTGGTGGATTGCCTCACGAGGAGGTTTGTGGATGAACTAGTATAGTGGTGAGTTGCCTCGCGAGGGCGTTCGAGTGGTGTTGGATCTCCCTCTACAGAGCAGCCTAGCCTCTATTTATAGCGGCCCGGGTCCTCTTCCCTTATCGTAATGGTGGGAAGGGATCCCACAACGGCCAAATTTGAAGGGGGACAGGAGGTACATCTTATCCTGACGAAAGGTGGTCTTCGCCTGCAAAGTAGCTGTTGGTGATGCAGTGGTGGGCTCGGTGATGACATCCGTCCTGCAGAGCTTGTGGTCTTGGTCTCGTTGCACTGGAATGGAAACCTTTGGGGGCGCTTTGGGAGCCTGCGTGCTCCCCTGCCTCCTTTGCACGAAAGAGGAAACTATCTCCCCTGGCGCGCTGGTGCCCACCTGGCCAGCCTTGCGTCATCCTTGGCCTCCCGAGGTCAAGCGTTGCATAGAGATCTCCGCCGCTCAGGAGGGGGCCTGGGAAGGCCTATTCCCCCGTGGGTCTTGGCGCTGTTTCCCTCGCGAGTTCGGGGCTCTCGCGAGGGCCTTTTCTTGAGTGAGGCCGCGCTGGGCCGTACTTGGCTATCGAAGTGGGCCACGCCCTGGGCCACAGGCAGGCAAGTCTGGATACCCCCGTTCCCAGGACGCCGACAGTAGCCCCCGGGCCCAAGGCGCGCTCGAGTTGGCTTCTGGGCGAAGCCATAGAAGATGGCCCGAAGCGCCGTGGGCCCCAACCGCCTGCGGGCCCAACCTGGCGCGTGGCGCACAATGAGATGTGGGCATCTCAGCTCCCCGGAGACGTCGGGAACCGCCCCGAGTCGGGCTGGCGCGAGGCCTGCGCACCTCGCCGGCCATCATTGCCCTTCCTTGAATGCGGCTGTCTCCTTGTGTCCTCTCCCCCCTCGGGCCACGCGAATGTGACCCGACGGGAGCAGATGAAGCGACGTGAGGCAGGGTAGCACGCCGATCGAGTCTGGCTCACGTTGCCCGAGGAGTACATGGCGCCTCCACTCCCCACGACGCCCCATGGGCAGCGGTTGCGCCTATAAACCCGCCCCGTCCGGGGGGTCTTGCCATCCTGACGCGCCCTATTGCTTCCCGTCCTTCCAAGTTATCTTCCTTGTCCTCCCCTTTCCCTTTGCTCTTCAATGGCGTCCGGGGGGAGTGCAGCGGGCGCGGGAAGACGTACGGGGTCTCTGGCTCCACCATCGGCCTCTGGAGGTAGCGGTGGGGGACCTTCGAGGCCGGCTCACGTCCGCCGGCGCTGGGCCATTGTCGACGAGTAAGCGTTTCGTCTTCCCCCCCCCCTTTCTCTTACGATCACGCCCGACATGCCAGACCTGATTACCCCCTCCTCCCAGGGTGCCCGCGCCCAAGAGGCGTAGGCTCGACGAGCTCCAGGAGGAAGCGGTCGTGCTGAGGGCCCAGCTGGCGGACTCCCAGGCGGAGCTGGCGTCCCTCCAGACCCAGATCAAGGGGGCGGCTGACGCCGTGCTGGCCGCCCAGAATGAGGCGGCGCACGCGAAGATGCTGGAGGCGTAAGCGCGCTAAGCAGTACCTGGAGATCGCCCACCGCGCGGTTGCTGCGGTGAGCCGGTTCGCCGGGGAAACCCCCGCGGCCGTGCGCCCACGGCGACGGAGGCTACCTCAACTTCTTCGGCAAGGTGGTGGAGGCGCTGGAGACCGGCATCTCCCGGGTGTATGAGGACAACGTGTCCAGCGCGCGTGACCTCCTGGACATCGCGCTGACGCGCGTCTTCTCCAACCTGCGTTGCCACGTCCCGGACCTTGATCTCCCCCGCGTCATGGAGCCGGTGCCCGAGGAGCTCTAGAGGCCACTCAGGGACGAGGTGCGCCCGGACGTGGAGTCCCTGGTGGAGCGGTTCGTCCAAACGCCCTCCTCCGACGAGAGTGACGACTCTGGCGCCGTGGCGGGCAACGGCCCGGGTGGCGACAGCGGCTCCTCTGCCTAGGCTTCCCCCGTTTTCTTCTCTGGTTCCTGTCATGTCAAGAAACACTCGTCCCCTGAGGGCGTTAAACTTTTATATTTTACCTTCATCTTCCTCCCTCTTCCTTTAAATCGCCGGTTGCCTGCTTTGTGTGACGCGACTTCGTCTCTTGCGCGGAGCTTTGTGTCATCGTCGATGCGGCCCGGCCCTCCCCCTTTTGGGGGTCCGCGGGGGTGTCGCACCGTGCCCGGCGATGGTGGTCTGCTGGGACCTCACGAGGCGCGCCCTCCTGAGGAGGAGCGTGCCGCCCCCAAGGCCGGGATCTCAGCGTTGTCGCTTCATGAGGCCGGACACCTCCCCTTGTGCCATCCTCCCTTGTTCCTGGGACCACAAGAATCTTGATGGAAGCACGTAGTGAACCGTAGCGCCTGCATCCTCACGTTAGTGCTCACACCTCCTACCGTGCATTTGGGCTATCATCTGATCAGAAAGTTTCTTCTCTGTTCGGTGGGTGTACTTAGCTTATCGGGTCGTGGCGAGCTCGTGCGTCGTGAGGTGCAGCTGGAACGTCCGGGGAGCTTCGAGGATCCCACCAGGAAGGGCTTCTTCCTTGTGTAGGGGATGGTTTGGGAGCCCTTTCGGCACTCTGCGTCGGCGGGGCCCAATCCCGAGCAGGCCTCGACCACCGTTGGGGCGTCCGGATCACCAGGACGAGACTAAAGGGGCGAGGCCTCGGCCACTGTTGGGGCGTCCGGATCACCAGGACGAGACCAAGGGGCGCGGAGCTACGTGATCAGTGAGTTTCCCGGGGCGCGTTGCTCGGGAACCCCCCCCCCTTGACGCTCAAGCGGCGCTCTGCGTCGGCGGAGCCCAATCCCGCGCATACCTCGACCGCCGTTGGGGCGTCCGGATCACCAGGACGAGACCAAGGGGCGAGGGGCTACGTGACCAGTGTGGCTCCTGAGGCGCGTTGCTCAGGAGTCCCCCTTGACGCTCGAGCAGCTCCCATACCCTTCCGCCGGTTGCTGCTCCGAGAGGCGCCTGAGCCTCCCGAGGCTCCGTGCTGTCATGCCGGGCCGCGGCCGGAGCCCCCGAGCGGGAGCCGACCGTTAAAAGATGTGTGCTTCCGAGGCAACAGGTCCTTGCCGGCCTGCTCTGAGGCGCCACGGGGGGAGGCCAAAGTGCGTGGGCCTCGGCAAGGTGCCAATTCAGAGAAAAGAGACTCCAAGGCCAGAAAAAGGAATTGCGAAGAGAGAAAAATTCCCGCCCCTTTTCAAATAGAGTTACGAAATCTTCAAATTTCATTTCAAAGAGTGGCAATCCGAACACAAAAAGAAGCAAGTAACAGCCGCGTCCGGCACCAAGGCTAGTCTTCGCCTTCGTCTTCCCCCAGCGCGGAGCGTAGGGCATCCAAGTTGCGTGGGCATAGTCATTGGAGGACAGTATTGTCCGCCAGCGCAGAGCATGGGGCTTCCACTTGGGCATGGGATGGAACCCCTCCACGTCCTCGGGGGGCTCTGGGCGTATACAGCCCACTCATTATTACGTGAGAGTATCACGGCCGAAGATAGTTGGGTAAGCCCCCAGGCGCATGGCCTAGGTGCTCCCAACTCGGTTAAGAGCCATCCCGCGCATTTCTGCATAGTTGCGCGCCCCTCAAGCCCAAACCTGAGTGCATTGTTCCCTGCGTAGCCGCGGGATCACGCTCCCGCGGCCCAAACATGAGCACAATGCACCTAGCGCAGCCATAGAGGTGTTGTGTCGGTGAAGCCGCCTCGTGAGGTGTCTGGGCGCCAGCCAGACCGCGGCTTGAGGACCTCGCGAGGCCCTCCTCCCCGAGGGCTGCACCGGCGCTCCCGTTACCGCGGGTGGCCCGCGCTGCTTGTATCCTGCCGATCCCCCCAGGCGGTCGCTCCTGTGGCCCTGGGGGTTTGGCTGCGTGTTGCTTGCTCGTGAGGGCGGTGGCTGCATCGCGCCCCCGCGCATCCCAGGACCCCCCCCCCCCCCCCGCTTGCATCAACCTGGCCTGGTACTCCCTCAGTGGAAGCCCCCAGGCCCGGCTTGGGGGAGGACGTCCGGGACATCTCCCTACTCCGGGAGGGTGCTGGCACCCGCGGGGGGACGCCTGATCCATCGCGCCATCCGCAGGTAGGACATAGCTCGGAACATAGGCCTCTGTATAAAGGCCTTGGCCCCCTCCTGAACTGTCCCCGCGCGCACCAAGGGCAGCCTCCCCGGGTGGCAAGGTGACACCGCCCTGGGCGCGCGGCCCGCAGACCCTCCTGCGGCGAGCCTCTACCCGAAGTTGCTTACCTCTGCCACCGCCGTGGGGTTGGCCACGTGTGTCTTGACGTGGGTTGCCTCACTGGTTATCCACTGCGCCTTCGTTACGGTTACCTGCCTGCCCGGAAGCCTGAGCCACCTGTTCCCTGCGCTGGTTGGCGCGCTCCCGCCGGGATGACCCAGGCTGTTGATGATCCACCGGGGTATGAGTGCGCGCGTCGAGGCGCGCGCAGAGCGCCCCATCACCTTCTTCAAAGGCACCACTGACGCGGCCGGGCGGCGCTCCCAAGTCGGTCACCGGGATCCGGAGGAGAAGAAGCATGGCGTGTGGCGGGCCCTGCCCGGGCTCGCTCGGGAGCGAAGGGGGCACGTCGTCCGCAGACGAGGCGATAGGCACGGCGAACGAGCCCCCGGCGCCCAGTGCCGGTGGTCGCGAAGAGGGGTGAGGAACCCAGGCCCTCCTTGCGACGGTGACCAACCCGGCGATGTGGTCGGCCCAGGCGTCGAAACCCCCGTGCGTTGGGCGGTGGCGAAGCATCTCACTCGCCATCAGCAGTGCGTCATGCGCGTTGAGGTCTCCCACGTGGGTACAGTGTGATGTCGGTCCCGTGGGCGCCGCTCGTCCGCCACGCGCCTGGCCGACATGAGCAGTGACGGTGGTGGAAACGACGCTGGTGGCCTGGTAACGACCGCCTAGCGCCGCGCTGCCGGGGCGTGGGTCTTGGACGGCAGCGGCGAGGTTGGTGAAGGCGGATCCGCCGGGGCCGAAGGGAGCTTGTCGGGCGTCTGCCATCGATGCGACGGGGTGAAGAGGAAGCGAAGCTTGCTGAAGACTCCGACACGCCCCCTACCTAGCGTGCCAAATGTCGGATTTCGGGCTCCGCAAAACCCAAGGAAGTTCGAACATAGGGGCGTGTGCGAAGATCCCCAACAGCTTCGCCCCCCAAGCTCACAGCTCGATAGCCTAGTTCGATGAACTTGCACGATGGCGAGGAAGAAGATAGCATGCGAGGATTTACCCAGGTTCGGGCCGCTGCGAAGCGTAAAACCCTACTCCTTCTTTTGGTGGATTGCCTCACGAGGAGGTTTGTGGATGAACTAGTATAGTGGTGAGTTGCCTCGCGAGGGCGTTCGGGTGGTGTTGGGTCTCCCTCTACAGAGCAGCCTAGCCTCTATTTATAGCATCCCGGGTCCTCTTCCCTTATCGTAATGGCAGGAAGGGATCCCACAACGGCCAAATTTGAAGGGGGACAGGAGGTACATCTTATCCTGACGAAAGGTGATCTTCGCCTGCAAAGTAGCTGTTGGTGATGCAGTGGTGGGCTCGGTGGTGACATCCATCCTGCAGAGCTTGTGGTCTTGGTCTCGTTGCACCGGAATGGAATCCTTTGGGGTCGCTTTGGGAGCCTGCGTGCTCCCCTGCCTCCTATGCACGAAAGAGGAAACTATCTCCCCTGGCGCGCTGGTGCCCGCCTGGCCCGCCTTACGTCATCCTTGGCCTCCCGAGGTCAAGCGTTGCATAGAGATCTCCGCCGCTCAGGAGGGGGCCTGGGGAGGCCTATTCCCCCGCGGGTCTTGGCGCTGTTTCCCTCGCGAGTTCGGGGCTCTCGCGATGGCCTTGTCTTGAGTGAGGCCGCGATGGGCCGTACTTGGCTGTCAAAGTGGGCCATGCCCTGGGCCGCAGGAAGGCAAGTCTGGGTACCCCCGTTCCCAGGACGCCGACAGTAGTATTCAGGCAATGGCTTCACGGTTCAGAACAGAATGTAAAAGAGTGAAGGATAGAACCAGTAGCTCGATGAAGACACAGGATTTGTTGGACTAGTTCCAGTTGTTGTGACAAATGTACGTCTGGTTAGGGAGGCTGAGATTAAACTCAGAAGACCTCGTATTCACCTTGTTCCCCTTGAGCCGAAGTCACTTAGACAACGCCCAATCACTCAGGTAAGTCTTCAGGGGAGACTTCCGAAACCCATACAAACTTGGTCACCCGGCAATCCACAATGACTCTTGGATGCTCTAGACCCAAACGGCTAACCGTCTGGAAGATCACAGTCTTCAAGTGTAATAAGTCTTCTGTTCACTCAGAACAGAACGACTTCGGTGATGCTCAAACACTCTAGCTCTAGGTGTTTAGGTTTATCCTCGTAGGATATTTCTCTCTCTCAATGTCGTCGAGGTGGGTTCCTCCAAAACGACAATAGCTGTATCTCTCTCTGAGCAGCCACCTTCTTATGGTGGAGGGGGAGCTATTTATAGCCAACAGGCAACCCGACCTGATATGACCGAAATGACCCTGGGTCAATGGCCAACCGACACGTGCCACTTCGGTCGGATTTCAAACACACACGACAGCTTTACTTGGGCTACAAGTAAAGCTGACTCAACCAACTCTGGAAGAGATTTCCTCTCATTGTCTTCACTCGAAGACATAGGTATGGGTAGAGCATCACGTCAGCATCTGACTTCGATCACATCGACCTCACTTAACAGTACGGTGGTTCCTATGACTCAGGAAAGAAGAAATAAAACTATCGAAAAGACTTCGTCTTTGCGTTTCATTATCTTCAAGCGATTATCTTCGCATACCACCAATGGATTCGGCCATCATCAATGTCTTCGGACATTTTTAGGGGTTGTCTTCGACGTTTATACCGAATCTCCAGGGACTTCTATCTGTGTTAACCTGTGAACTCTCACAAACACATTAGTCCCTCAACCACGTTTGTCTTCAATACTCCAAAACCAAACAAGGGTTGCAGTAGATGCACTTACACTTATGCATGACTTGTGGGCAGAAAACATTCTGATTTCCCCCTCCACTATATAAGTGGGTCTTCTTCCCCAAGTTGACCCACCTCTTTTCCCCAAGCTCCATTGTTGCTCTTAAGCTCATTTTCGCCCGATCTCTCTCCCTAGCCATCGAATCTTGTTGATGCTCTAGGGTTTGGAGGAGAAGGCCTTGATCTACACTTCCACCAAGAGAAATTTGATTCCCCCCACTAATCCCTTGCGGATCATGTTACTCTTAGGTGTTTGAGCACCCTAGATAGAAGAGGTCAACTCGAAGCCACATTCAATCATGGTGAAGCTTCGTGATGGTGTTGGGAGCCTCCAATTAAGTTGTGGAGATTGCCCCAACCTTGTTTGTAAAGGTCCGGTCACCGCCTTCAAGGGCACCACTAGTGGAATCACGACATCTTGCATTGTGCGAGGGCGTGAGGAGAATATGGTGGACCTAGTGGCTTCTTGGGGAGCATTGTGCCTCCACACCGCTCCAACGGAGACGTACTTCCCGTCAAAGGGAAGGAACTTTGGTAACACATCCTCATCTTCACCGACTCTACTTGTGGTTACTTCTTACATTTACTTTGTGCTAGCTTTATTTGTATTGTATCATTTGCTTGCTTGTATTGTTGTTGTTGTTAGCATCATATAGGTTGCTCACCTAGTTGCATATCTAGACAACCTATTTGTTGCTAAGCCTAATTTGTTAAGAAAACCTAAAAATTGGTAGTTGCCTATTCACCCCCTCTAGTCAACCATATCGATCCAACTTAATTGGAGGATCGAACATGAGGATCGAACAAACTCTAGCTTAGTCTTTGCTTGTAATTGCATAATCATCATGTTAAATTCAAATGAATTTGAAATGAGGATCAAACAAACTCTAGCACCACATTGTTAAACTAGGTTCAACCAAAAAATAATATCAATGAATCAAAATGGCCTTTAGAAAAGTTCATAACTTTTGACAAAGGTGAATACCTATGCCAAACATGATGCACACATTTATAGTATATTTATGGATTTTTGAATTAATGCATATTGTATTTGGATTGGGGCATTTAATTGCTATAAATATTTTAAATGCTCCAAATATTCTAAAAATTATTGGGGGGCTTTGAAATAATCCAGAAGGAGCCCACAAAAAGTTTAAGAATTTATCAAAATGATTTTATTTGAAAATCAAATCCCAAATAGTCGCATACAAATAAAAACAGAAAGAGAAATTGGAAAAAGGGGGAAACTTACCTGGCAGCCCACCTGGAGGCAGAGCCCACGAGGGGCAACCGTGTCTTCTTCCTCTCGCCAATAGGCAGAGGAGAAGCGGAGCACGACGTTCAGGGCACGCGGCCACGCCCGCAGCTGTCTGCTTGCCTCCCTTGGCAAGCGCGACGCGCTGGATGACCTCACCATCGCCGTCCAGATCGATCCCACCTCCTCATTCACCCTCTGCTCCCCCCTCGTTCTTCGGTCGCCATGGCCAATCCTGCCACACCCACGCCGTCGTGAACCCCATAACTCCTGCCCCCCTCTCGCCCTCCCTTCATGTCTGGAAGCTCCAACATGCACTAGTAGAAAACAGGGCATCAGTCCCAGTTCCAGAGGGCCTTTAGTCCCGGTTCTGCAACCGGGACTAAACAATCGGGACAAAAGCCCCCAACTTTTAGTCTCGGTTGTGTTACGAACCGGCACTAAAGGAGCTCCACGTGGCCGCTGTGGGCGCCCAGGCAGGAGGACCTTTAGTCCCGGTTGGTAACACCAACCGGGACTAAACGGCCGTGTTTCATTTTGTGTTTTCATTTCCTTTTATAATTATATTGTATTTTCACGCGGTTACACATATTAATATACAACATCAGTATATATTATGAAAGAATAACATCCAACATCAGTACAAATTAGATGGATGCAATAGACCAAGTTGGTCTATTGCATCCATCTAATTTGTACCAGTATATGTCATATAACAACTCATCATCATCTTAATCAACTCTTCATCGTTCTAGGTAAAATAGATAAAAAGGTGAACTCCTCATCATTCTGGTTGTTACCATACTAGCAAGTGATCAAGTTATCATAAGTTAGAAACACTACTATTGCTCTCTCCTAGGTAAGATAGCATAAAAAAGGTGAACTTCTGCATCCCCCCCATTGAAGAATACAGATCAACCTATCTCCAACTTGTGGCTTGCGCAAGTTATAGTCTCCAAGTGGTTGCCTGGATGCTTTTATTGCCTTGCTCCATCCCATGATTTTCAAGACGCGTGGACTTCGAGATATTTTGTATTTACCAGGGTAACTCATCGGCATTGGCCGTAAACTAACCATATGCAAATCACCTTTGGTAAACATCCATTTAGGCACGGTCTCTGGCGGGAGTACCTGTTGAAGAACATAAGTTATAATAACATAGTTAGCAATCTAGTGACACAAGTGTATATGGACTAATGACACAAGAGTAAAAAAATTCTTACAAAGTTAGTCAAGATGAGATGAGATAGGTTGTGCACTAGTGGCACATATCCATGATAAAAATTCTTAAAAAATTCTTACAACTTGTGCACTAGTGGCACATATCCATGATAAATGTTGCCAGACATGTAATTTCTATTATGATGCTGAACATCATGAATAAATGAGATGAGATGATCTTTCTCCAAACAAGATTGGAGTCATAACTGTAGCAGGTCCGATCTATTATCTGTCAGGTAGTTCTTGTAGAATGGAAATAAGCTGATAATTAAAAATAAAGAAATTTAGTCAGGATAATTACCAAATTAATACTTTTCAATAATCAATATAAATTACCTAAGAAATATGTTGACAAATTCACCTGGAGGTAGAACTAGAATCAAGTCAGCCGCATGCACCCAAATTTCTATATTATTATCACGAACATCGTCATTACCAAGATCGAAGGTAATGTTCATGTCCTCATCCAACCCATACGCCTTGAAAAATGCTCTCCAATTAGAACAACCAAAATATGTGTGATCTTCATTATTTTTCACCTTAACAACAAAAGTGTAATGCTCCATTCTTAGGTGAGCTATCTTAGGCTCTATACTACCCTTCTGTTTGAAATGGAACTTGTCCAACACAGCGAATCTTGCATGGCAGGGAACGCACTAGTCGAATTGTACAAAAGTAGATTAAAGGTTAATTAAAGCAAAAAAACACGCCATACTTCATTACAAAAAATACATGCCGTCTTTACATACCATAATAATACTAAATTTTTCCGTTAGCTTGACGGTGAAGGATGTACCGTTGTCTAGGTGAGGACAAAGGTCGCATATACCCCTGTCATCCCAGCACAAAGGGCACTCAGGGAACCTCTCCTCATCGTCAAACGACGTTGCCATTTCCTGTGTTCATGATTCTAAGATTAAAAATCGACGGCAATTTTTTTTAGCAAGATCATCATATAATATCACTAATACATATAATATCACCGGCGATCCTCAGGGACTCTTCATATAATATTATCAGATAACATCACTAATACATCTCGAATAATCTAGTTAATGGAGCATCGAATATTATCACTAATACATCTCGAATATTATCGAATAATCTAGTTGACTCGCGGTTCCTGAGGCGCGGGCGGTGGACACCCAAAGAGAAGGAACCATCACAGGATCATAACTCGGGTGAGATCCCTGAAGAACCTGCCAGTTATTGGAGAACCTGACGTCCAACGCAATCATGTAGCGACGGACGTGCTCGTCCTCCTCCCTGACACGGTGACGTACCACCTCCGCAGGCGCCGGCTCCCTCCGCACCGATAGTGGCCCACGCGACCGTCACCAAAGAAGCTCCGTGTCGACAATGAGACCCGGATTCCTCACCAAGCTACGCGCTTCGGAAGGTAGCATCTCCCAGTGCCAGCCCGGCGGAGCCCAGTCTCGGACATGGCACAACTGGTTGTCGGCGCCGAGTCGACGACGAGGATGCGGGATGGGCATCGTCAACGAGAACAAATTGTGGCTAACAAATAACATTTCATTTAACAACAATAAAAACAATACCATATTTTATAACAAATCCACACGCACACACTCGCACACACAACAAATAACATATTTGTAGCTATTACATAGAACCAAAACATCTATGAATTACACAACATATACGACTAGCTAACATGGACGAGCAAAATGTTGTTTGCTCTTTTTAAAAATGTTCGTGTGTTGACATTGTGAGCACATGAACAAATTAGGCAAACTAGCTAGGTCACACATAAAGCATTAACACTTCAAACTAGGTATCACATTGAGTGTATGCATGTATCTAAAAACCTAGTAAAACTATACAAAACAAACAAAAAATTAGGCAACGGATCGGCCACGGCGGCGGCTACGGCGACGGCTATGGCCATGGCCACGGCCACGGCTACGGCCACGGCTATGGCCACGGCGACGGCGACGGCTACGGCGACGACGACGGCGACGGATCAAGGCAGCAAACGGAGGGGAATGAGCGGTGCTCACCGAGGCGACGGCGATCTCCGGAGAACGGCAGCGGCGATGGCGAGGAGGCCCGGCGACGAAGCAGCAGAGCTTGATCGACGGGGGCGGTGACGTGGCTTGAGACTGCGTCAGTATTTCCCCAAAGAGGAAGGGATGATGCAGCACAGTGAGGGTAAGTATTTCCCTTAGTTATGAAACCAAGGTTATCGAACCAGTAGGAGGATCACCACCACCCAATAATCAGCACCTGCACACAAATAACAAATACTTGCAACCCGGCGCGAAAGAGAGGTTGTCAATCTCTCTACGGTAAAAAGATAGATTAGGTAGTGATAGATAGGAGAGATAGATCTCTCAAGAACACAAAATAAAAAGAGCAAATAAAAAGCGCATCAATATATTTTTGGGTTTTTGGTTTAGTAGATCTGAAAAGAAAGAGGCAAAAAGATAGATCGGAAAGCAATAAATTGGAAAAGTAGACCCCGGGGCCGTAGGTTTCACTAGTGGCTTCTCTCATGAGTATAGCACATGGTGGGTGAACAAATTACTGTTGGGCAATTGATAGAAGATCAAATAATCATGACGATATCCAAGGCGATGATCATTATATAGGCATCACGTCCAAGATAAGTACACCAACTCCTGTCTGCATCTACCACTATTACTCCACACATCGACCGCTATCCAGCATGCATCTAGTGTATTAAGTTCATGAAAAAATGGAGTAATGCAATAAGAATGATGACATGATGTAGACAAGATCTATTCATGTAGGAATAGACCCCATCTTGTTATCCTTAATGGCAACGATACATGTGTGCCTTGCTGCCCCTTATGTCACTGGGAAAGGACACAGCAAGATCGAACCCATCACAAAGCACCTCTTCCCATGGCAAGAAAAATCGATCTAGTTGGCCTAACTAAACCAAAGATTCAAAGAAGAAATACGAGGCTATAAGTAATCATGCATATAAGAGATCAAAGAAGACTCAAATAATATTCATGGATAGAAATTGATCATGAACTCAAAATTCATCGGATCCCAACAAACACACCGCAAAAGTTTACATCAAATAGATCTCCAAGAGACCATTGTATTGAGAATCAAAATAGAGAGAGGAAGCCATCTAGCTACTGCCTACGGACCCGTAGGTCTATGGTGGACTACTCACGCATCATCCGAGAGGCACTGATACGTCTATTTTTCATCATGATTTCCTACTGTTATTTACTTTGTTTTGTTGAATAATAATGCTTTGGGGAGTGATTCTAATGCCTTTTCTCTCATAATATGCAAGGTTTACACAAAGAGGGAGAATACCGGCAGCTGGAATTCTGGACCCAAGAAAAGCAAGTCAGAGATACCTATTTTGCACAACTCCAATGAAGCTGAAAATTTACGGAGATTATTTTTGTATTTAATAAAAATTACTGGAGCTGAAAACTACCGTAGGAGGGCCCCCAGGTGGGCACAACCAACCAGGGCACGCCAGGCCCCCCTGGGCGCGCCCTGGTGTATCGTGGCCAGCCTGGCCCACTTCCGGTGCCCATCTTCTGGTATAAATTCCCAAAAAACATAAAAAAATTAAGAGGAGGACTTTCGGGACGAAGCGCCGCCGCCTCGAGGTGGAACTTGGGCAGGAGCATTTTTGCCCTCCGGCGGAGCGATTCCGCCGGGGGAACTTCCCTCCTAAAGGGGAAAATCGAAGCTATCGTCATCACCAACACCCCTCTCATATTTGGGTGGCCAATCTTCATCAACATCTTCAAAAGCACCGTCTCCTCTCAAACCCTAGTTCATCTCTTGTGTTCAATCTTTGTACCGGAACCTCAGATTGGTACCTGTGGGTGACTAGTAGTGTTGATTACCTTGTGTAGTTGATTACTATATGGTTTATTTGGTGGAAGATTATATGTTCAGATCCATTATGCTATTCATTACTCCTATGATCTTGAGCATGATTATTATTTGTGAGTAGTTACCCTTGTTCTTGAGGTCACGGGAGAAGTCATGTTGCGAGTAATCATGTGAATTTGATATGTGTTCGATATTTTGATGATATGTATGTTGTGATTCCCTTAGTGGTGTCATGTGAACATCAACTACATGACACTTCACCATTCATGGGCCTAAGGGAATGCATTGTGGAGTAGTTATTAGATGATGGGTTGCTAGAGTGACAGAAGCTTAAACCCTAGTTTATGCGCTACTTCGTAAGGGACTGATTTGGATCCACATGTTTAATGCTATGGTTAGACTTTGTCTTAATACTTTTCTCATAGTTGCGGATGCTTGCGAGGGGGTTAATCATAAGTAGGTTGTTAGTTCAAGTAAGAACAACACCTTAGCACTGGTCCACCACACATATCAAATTATCAAAGTAGCGAACACGATTCAAACCAACATGATAAAAGTGACTAGACGAAATTCCCGTGTACCATCAAGAACACTTTGCCTATTACTAGTGATTGTTCTAGCCTGTCCTTTGCCTTAAAAGGATTGGGCTATCTTGCTGCACCTTGTTTACCGTTACCGTTACTTGCTCGTTACAAATTACCTTGCTATCAAACTATCTATTACCTACAATTTCAGTGCCTGCAGAAATTACCTTGCTAAAAACCGCTTGTCATTTCCTTCTGCTCCTCGTTGGGTTCGACACTCTTACTTAGCGAAAGGACTATGATTGATCCCCTATACTTGTGGTTCATCAAGACTCTTTTCTGGCGCCGTTGCCGGGGAGTGAAGAGCTCTTGGTAAGTGGAAATCGGTAAGGAAAAACTTATACTACGTGCTAAAATTTATTGCTACTTGTTACTATGGAGAACAATCCTTTGAGGGGTTTGTTCAGGGTATCTTCACCTCGACCGGAACCACAATTAGTTGCCCCTCAACCTACAACACCTACTGAAAATGTTACTTATGAAATTCCTTCGGGTATGTTAGAATAACTGCTTGCTAAACCTTATGCAAGAGATGGAACTGAACATCCTGATATGCACCTCTTATATGTGAACAAAATTTGTGGATTATTTAAGCTTGCAGGTTTACCCGGAGATGAAGTTAAGAAGAAGATTTTCCCTTTATATTTGGAGGGAAAAGCATTGCCATGGTATAGGCTATGTGATGATCTTGGGTCGTGGAACTGGAATCGTTTGCTATTGGAATTCCATCAAAAGTTTTATCCTATGCATCTAGTTCATCGTGATCGGAATTATATATATAATTTTTGGCCTCGTGAAGGAGAAAGTATCGATCTAGCTTGGGGGAGGCTTAAGTCAATGTTATATTCATGCCCCAATCATGAAATTCCAAGGGAACTATCATTCAGAAGTTTTATGCTCGACTTTCTCATAATGATCAATCCATGCTCGATACTTCTTGTGCTGGTTCTTATATGAAGAAGACTATTGATTTCAAGTGGGATCTCTTAGAAAGAATTAAACGCAACTCTAAAGATTGGGAACTCGACGAAGGTAATGAGTCAGGTATAAAGCTTGAATTTGATTGTGTTAAATCTTTTATGAATACTGATACTTTTCACAAGTTTAGCACTAAATGCGGACTTGACTCTGAGATAGTAGCCTCTTTCTGTGAAGCATTTGCTACTCACATTGATTTCCCTAAGGAGAAGTGGTTTAAATATCATCCCCCTATTAAAGAAGAAATTAAAGAACCGGTCATAGCTAAAGAAGAAACCATCTTTTACAATGTTGATCCAGTTGTGCCTACCGCTTATATTTAAAAACCACCTTTCCCTGTTAGGATAAAGGAACATGCTAAGGTATCAATTGTGATTCGTAAGAGTAATATAAGAGCACCTAAACCCCCTGAGCAAATTAAAGTAGAACTTAGTGTTGCTATGGCTAAAGATCCCTTGGAATAAAATATTGATGGGCATGTCATTTACCTTTGTGATGAAGCTGCTAGAATTGCTAAGCCTGATAAGAAAGATAAACATAGTCCTATAGAAGGCTTGCCTGTTATATCAGTTAAAATAGGAGATCATTGCTACCATGGTTTATGTGATTTGGGTGCTAGTGTGAGTGCTATCCCTTTTACCTTATACCAAGAAATTATGAATGAAATAGCACCTGCTGAAATGGAAGATATTGATGTTACTATTAAACTTGCTAATAGAGATACTATCACACCACTTGGGATAGTTAGAGATGTTGAAGTCTTGTGTGGGAAAGTGAAATACCCTATTGATTTTCTAGTTCTTGGTTCCCCACAAGATGACTTTTGTCCCATTATCTTTGGTAGACCTTTCTTGAGCACCGTCAATGCTAAGATAGATTGTGAAAAACAAACTGTCGGTGTCAATTTTGGTAATGTGTCTCATGAGTTTATTTTTTCCAAGTTTAGTAGACAACCTCGTGCTAAAGCGTTACCTAGTAAGGATGAAATAATTGGTCTTGCTTCTATTGTTGTGCCTCCTACTGATCCATTAGAACAATATTTGCTCGACCATGAAAATGATATGCACATGCGTGAAAGAAATGAAATAGATCAAATTTTCTTCGAACAACAACCTCTCTTGAAACACAATTTGCCTATTGAAACTCTTGGAGGTCCTCCTCCACCTAAAGGTGATCCTGTGTTTGAATTGAAACAATTGCCTGACACTTTGAAGTATGCTTATCTTGATGAGAAAAAGATATATCCTGTTATTATTAGTGCTAACCTTTCAGAACATGAAGAAGAAAGATTATTGAAAATTCTAAGGAAGCACTGGCTGCTATTGGATATACTCATGATGATCTTACACTACTGTAATCAGGGACTTTGCCATCTGCCAGCTCTTTGCCGTCTGCTGGCAGATGGCAAAGAGGATATTTGCCGTCTGCTTTTACAAAGCAGACGGCAAAGAACATGCTGATGGCAAAGAGGCTCTTTGCCATCTGCACTTCTTTGCCGTCTGCTGGCAGACGGCAAAGAGTTCTTTGCCGTCTGCCAGCAGACGGCAAAGACCAAAGTGGGGCCCACGGTGTACTGCATTGGCTAGGTCACACGGGCCACTTCTTTGCCGTCTGCTGGCAGACGGCAAAGAACTCTTTGCCGTCTGCCAGCAGACGGCAAAGAGGTGAGGGGGGCCCCACAGTGTAACGGCGGGGACGGGCTAACGGTCACCGTCTTTGCCGTCTGCTGGCAGACGGCAAAGAATTCTTTGTCGTCTGCCAGCAGACGGCAAAGAGGGGGGCTTAATTTTCGCCCCCCGCGCCCAAACCCCCTCTCTCTCACACATCTCTCTCTCTCTCTCTGTCTGTCTCTGCGCGCCGCCGCCGCCCCCTCCCCGCCGACCCCCTCCTCCCCGCCGACCCCCGCCGCCCCCCTCCTCCCCGCCGCCGCCCCCTCCCCTCCTCCACAGCGCCGCCGCCGCCCCCTCCCCTCCTCCACAGTGCCGCCGCCGCCCCCTTCCCTCCTCCACAGCGCCGCCGCCGCCCCTCCCCGCCGACCCCCTCCTCCCCGCTGACCCCCTCCTCCCCGCCGACCGCCGCCGCCACCCTCCTCCCCGCCGACCGCCGCCGCCCCCCTCCTCCCCAGCGCCGCCGCCTCGACCACCCTCCGGTGAGCTCCACCATTCCCCCCCTTTTTTGTTTTTTTCCTGTTTTTTTCTGTTTTTATTAGTTCATTTAGTTAGTTTATATTAGTTAGTTATTAGTTCATATTAGTTAGTTTTTATTAGGTAGAAAAAACTAAGATAGAAAAGAAGAAAAGAAAAAACCTAGAAGAAAAAAAAGAAGAAAAGAAAAAACCTAGAAGAAAAAAAAGAAGAAAAGAAGAAGAAAAAAAAGGAAAAAGAAAAAAGAAAAAGAACAAAAAATAATAAGAAGAAGAAACAGAAGAAGAGGAGGAGGAGAAGAAAAAAGAAGAAGAAGAAGAAGAAGAAGAAGAAAAGAGGAGAGGAGGAGAAGAAGAAGAGGAAAAAAGGAAAGGAAGAAGAAGAAGAGGAGGAGGAGGAGAAGAAAAAAGAAGAAGAGGAAGAAGAAGAAGAAAAAAGAGGAGAGGAGGAGAAGAAGAAGAGGAAAAAGGAAAGGAGGAAGAAGAAGAAGAAGAAGGAAAAAAAAGGAAGAAAAGGAAGAAAAGAAAGAAGAGGAAGAAGAAGAAAAGAAAAAAAGAGGAAAAACCCCGACCCCGACACGGCACCTCGACCCCGACCCGACAACCCGACCCCGACCCGACACCCCGACCCCGACACCCCGACCTCGATCCCGACCCCGACACGGCACCCCGACCCCGACCCGACAACCCGACCCCGACCCGACACCCCGACCCCGACACCCCGACCCCGACCCCGACCCCGACCCGACACCCCGACACCGACACGGCACCCCGACCCCGACCCGACACCCCGACCCCGACACGGCACCCCGACCCCGACACCCCGACACCCCTGACACCGCGACACCACGACACCCAGACACGACACCCCCCGACACCCCGACCCCGACCCCAACCCCGACACCCCTGACACCCCGACACCACGACACCCAGACACGACACCTCCCGACACCCCGACCCCGACACGACACCCCGACACCCCGACACCACGACACCCCGACACCACGCCACCCAGACACGACACCCCCGACCCCCGACACCTCTTCGGCCTCCTGTTGACCGAAAAGGTGCTCTTCGGCCTTCCAGAGGCCGATGGGGTCATATATTTGTGATGCATTTATTGACCCCGAAGCATATATAGACGATGATGATGCATTTATTAATGATGACGATGAAGATTAATATTATAGTTCATGTCAGGTATTCAATTATTATTATGTACATATATATTATTAATTGGTTCATGTTAGGTATTCAATTTTTTATTATGTTCATGATGATGATACACTTAAATTATATTCATGTCAGGTATTCATTTTTTTAATGTTGTACTAACTTCGTTTACTCTTTGTCATTGCAGGTGTTGATAGATGGTGGGCGCGGGTCGAGAGCGCTCCGAGGCTCCTTCCTCGGCGCGTGGTGGGAGGGGTACTTCCATCCCACCCCACCATCTCCGGAGAGCGCTAGATCTCAGTATGCAGACACCGGCGGGCGCTTCTTCTTCGACCGGGAGAGGTCGGGGGGGGAAGAAGGTTGGTAGAGGTGGACGTGGCGGCGGGAGAGGTAGGAAGGCTGCTACTACACCTTCCTCGCCGCCACCCCCAGCTGATTCACCCGACCACAGGAGTGCTCCGTCTGAGATGGAGCAGCCTGAGGTGCAGCCGTCTCGGACTCCGGTCCACGAGCCTCAGGCCGACGAGCCTACGACAGACGAGGCTACGACAGACGCGCCTACGGCCGACGAGCGTCGGGCCGCCGAGCCTTCGTCCCACGAGACTGGGGATCACGCTGAGTCGCAGCAGAACCCAGGTGCGGGCTCGTCGAGTGGCCGTGCTGAGGGTGGCTATAGTTCTGATAGCTATAGCGAGAGTGAGTGGGTTGAGGGGCGCAAAGTCTACCAGCGTGGTGGTACAAAGCTCCCGCCCACCCCGGCGACCCCCGACCAGAGGTGGTTGATTGCGCCGCAGGGGGAGAAGTAAGTGCATTTACTCTTTTTTAACCTTTTGTCTTCACGTTTCTTCGAATATCTAATGCGTTGGCCTTGTCATACTGCAGGTCTTGGACACACGGGCCTGGTTGCCGCAAGCCCAACAGTGTCCTTGGCGTGATTTGTCGCCAGAGCTTCCCGGGGTGGGTCACGTTGCCCGGTGAGGGCCGGGTTCCAGAGCTAGGAATGACCTGGGAGCACTACTTGGCTGCCCCGGCCCCGCCGGGGCATAGGATCGGCGATGTCGAGTGCCACACGGTCGCCGACATTGTGATCCAGATGTTTTGGGTAATTTCTCCTTTGCCGTCTATGTTGTGTTTTCTTCTTTGATTGGCAACCCTAGTGATTGTACTAATCCGTGTTTTCTTGTTTGATTGCAGACCTTCTACAGGTGTGCTGAGGGACAGGAGGAGGCCGCGGCTCGGGTTATCGACAACGAGTGCAGGCGCCTACTTCAAAACTTTCGGCACGAGGCTCGGACGCATGCTATTCGAGACTACTACGCCTCGACTGGTATTCGGAGGAAAAAAGAGAAGTGCCGCCTCAACTATCTGAGTAAGGAGAAGTACATGAAGGTAATTACCTATTCTTAAGGCCTTGTACTTAGTTCCTTGATTTGATTCGTATGCGTAGCGCTCAAATTTCTCTTGCTTAACTTAGGTGCCCCCGAGATGGTGTGCGGATAGGATGGACTGTTGGGAGGCGTTGGTGGATGAGTGGTGCACTCCCCAATGGCGCAACGTCCACGACGGTGCAAAGCAGAAGCGTGCCCAAATGAAAGGTGTCCCACACCATCTAGGCAGCGTCAACCTACATGGGTTCGGGGAAAACTGGGTATGTGGTTTGCTTCATGATTCATGCAAATTCATTCTTCATGCTAGCTGGAGCCCTTAACTAATACTCTGTTCCTCTCTTTTAGGCGCGGCACAACAAGGCTCCAGTGCCAGAGCTATTCGACCTCTATGCCATGTCCAATACTGCCTCGTACAAGAAGGCCAAGGCATTCTCTGAGTCTGACCTCGATGACCCAGAGAAATTCAGCAACCGCGCCTCCCACAACAAGCTTGTGAGGTACAGGGACGAGGGGAAGGCGAGGAAAGGGCCGGAGTTTAACCCGAGCCAGCAACCTCTTGATCCAGAGCTGGTGATGATATCTGGTGGCGGGAGGCACCATGGCTTGTTAGCCATTGGGGATGGACTGATACGTTGTACTAGCACTCTCCCGCAGAT